>JANAVB010019800.1:29523109-29848109 GCA_029216955.1 Iris pallida | reverse complement strand
TTGGTGTTCTTCGAATCAGATGCATGCATGCGTTGTTATGCTAATGGTAAGTACTTTGGTGGAGAGGAGAGGGGGTCATAAGACTCAGAACCAAATGTTTTAAAAAATGGACCAATATTGGTCCGAAAACCTTTGGTACAGGGTTGACCGGAAGGCCTGGTTTGGTTTAGTTCAAATAGATAAGACATTTACTCCTTGATTTGGTTTGCTTCCTAGTACGTCTGGTTTGGTTTTGTTTTACAACTATATGGTCTCTCAAAACCAAACCAAGAATAAAATGTTCCAAATCTCACGTGATAAACTTTTTTTTTTTTTTTTAAAACCAGAATCGGTTGGTTCAATTGTGTACCGGTTCGTCCGATTCACTGGTTGAACTCTGGTTCTAATATAAAATTGTCGCTTCTTAAAAAAATTGATTCAAGTTAGACTGGACCTATTTTCTGGCAAAATTCGGCAAGACCCCTTCCAATCATCAATCAGGTCCGATTCTGACAACACTGGTCGGAACTGTGTGGGGGCGCACGTTCATATTTACGTTCTATCCCATGTCAGGGAATTAATTGTGTTGTAAAGTTGCTGGTTATGCATACAGTTAAGAAATCAAAAAAATGCATGTTAAGCACCAAAGTTCTGTGAATTGCACCAACATCATAAAGTTTGGTCATACTGCAATAGTAGTCTGAAAATGCCCTTTTGATGGGCATAACCAATTGTCACGTCCCGGTTCCGCAGAACGGTAGATCGCCAATAGGTGTGATATCGTAAAGTCTAAATTACACTTGTACACAACAAGCACCAAAGAGGCCGATTGAACAATCACAATAGCCAAGTTATCGCAGCAGATACCAAACAGAAAAGTTGAATCAACACAAGATGCATAGAAAAAATTCTCTATTGACATTGCAACGGAATTACAAAACTCGAAGCCAAGTACAGATCGATTATAAACACTCTCTCTCCCTCCCTCCCTCCCTCCCTCCCTCTCCCTCTCTCTCAGTACAAATTTGTGCCACAAGGCTTACAACTTGAAAACTATACAAACAACGATGTCACATACATTATGTCCTTTATAAATTAACCAAAAAACTTATTTCGACTACACAGCTTCAAGCGCCAACCGGCTCAACACCAAGCCTTAATGCGATCGGGTTACCTCATACACCTACAAAACTAGGAGGGCATCGTGTTGGATTGTATCTCATTTCAGGTTGAGCGCTCAAAAGGGATGACAATGGAGTTGAAAATTTAGTCCCACATCGGATAAGAGATGAGGTCATGAAATGTAGATAATTGAAATTTATTCAGGTCTTACATGAGAATTCTCTTTTAAGGCATATGAGACCAATTCAATATCGCACGTCATTGCCAACTCCGGTTCGGGTCATACCGCGTTTCCAACAAGTAGTATCATAGCCCATGGTTACGAAACTGGTTTGGCGGGTCTAATTAGTTCGTTCATGCGTATACACGGATATACGGGCCCTCTTCTCAAGATAGAGTTAGGAGCATATATGAAATTACACGAATTGGCTTCAAAGGTGGGTTTGACAAGCCCAAGGTGGTATAAGACGTTGTGGTTGTCACACGATGGTGGTGTGGATGAACCTGTCGATTTAGTTCTGTGGTCGAACGGATCGAGATAACAATATGTTGGATCTCTTGGGTGCTCGGCTGACGGGAATGAATAAAGGTAGCAGGAGTGCTATGGTTGTTTGGTTGGCGGAAAAGAACAAAAGGTAGGGTGCAAGGTTATTCATTTAGCAGAAACAAGAGGTATAGATTGATGGATTGTATCTCGTTTCCGGTTGAGCGCTCAAAAGGGGTTGACAAAGGAGTTGAAAATTTAGTCCAACATCATATAGGATGTAGGATCATGAGATGTAGATAATTGGAATTATTTTAGGCCTTACATGAGAATTCGCTTAATTTTAAGGTATATAGGACCAATTCAATATCACCCCTCATGGCCAACTCCGGTTCAAATCACACCGCGTTTCCAACACATCGTACTAGTGAACAACATCTCACCGACACCACGAAACCAACACGTTAAAATAAATAGCGAGTGCAAAAAACGTTATGTGGTATTTCTAATATTGTCCTAGGATCCACTACATGACATAATACACTTGTGTCCATAATCATAAAGGGGTCACACAACAGAGTAACATGGTTCAACTTACCAATACATATTTTCATCCTTCCTTGTCAAATACAACAATGATAATGGCATATAATGAATCACATAAATCTATATTCAAAGTTTTACAAGTGTGTCCCAACAGAAGACCATATTTAGGCTCAAAAATTTTAGTAGTATGCATTGCGCTCATTCCTTCAAACACACAAATAGGACAGAAAGCAGATAATGTTAGCATTAAGTCTAACACTAACGAGAGTCACTGGCACTACAAGTCATCCTGGACTCTAGCCTGGTTAGAAGAAGATCCTTTTAGTACAAGGCAGCTAGCTGCACTAAAAGTTTTTGAATCATCCATGCTAGTAGCTCAGCATAGCTATCATGGGTCCTCCTAGGCCGACACATTTCTGGTGCTCTAGCGATTCGTTCGAGGAGCCAAACGCTATCTTTCTAATAAAGACTACATGCGCTGTAGTGCCCCGTCCCTACATCGTTCCCCGTACTCCGTCCATGGGGTGTGCGAGAAAGGAACACTATCGCTATCGATTCGGTCGGGATCGATCGAGTTGATCGAACGGGAACGGTTGAATTAAGATCCATTCCTCGTTATGGAATGTCTTCTTCGGAACCAAGTCCCATATTCAGCGGGCTGCGCCTCAAGGATTGACTCTACGGCTGAGTCGGGAGAGACCTCCCGTTGCTCTGCTTTTCACGCCGCTTGCGTTGGTTTTGACTTTGTTTTCTGAATGCGTTATCGTGAATGTTTTTGATGGTTTTCATGGCTTGCATTTCGAACTCGTATTTCCTATCGAACTTCTTGAATAATACAGTGTTCTAATCGATTGCTTATGCGATTTTAGGTAATCGCGTAGGCGACGTCTAGCGCGACCAACAAGTTCTCTCGCCAGAAGTAAACTCAAGGTGAGTGGCTGACCCTTCTCTTCTCGACCCCCTTCCTAGGTAAATCGATAATGTTGTGCGAATGCAAGGGCACGCATACGGGAAAACGATTGAGTTTTCAAAGAGAATGTAGGCTATGTCTTAATAACTAAAAAGGAAAATATGTCTTTGCACGGTTATGGACAACTTGTCGACAAGGCGATAGTTTCCTCGAGCGGCAACCCGAGGCCACGGGACCATTTCGGCCTAGGAGGAAACAGGGTATAGTCGTGCATAAGGTTTCAGCACAGGTTAAGCGGGAACTTGCAACGGAGCTAGCTACTTGCGTTGAAAGGACCTCGATTAACAAAGCTATACGTCCAGGATGGCTTGTGATGCCAGTGACCAATCGCACGTACATTTTACACTTGATATGAAAAATGTTAACAATTGACAGGGAAGAACATGGTAAGTTTTATAATGCGTGGCGCGGTCCACCGCGGATAAGTTCAATGTAAATTTTATTATGCTTGTCATTGCTCGTTTAAAATTCATTAGGATGGTTAGAAACATTCATGAGCTAAGTCATATAAACTCTTCAACAAAATGAGAGCTTGGAACTTAATTTGCCACGCACCAGTACAAGTGTAAAGTACTGATCCTCGCTCTCCACACAGGTACCCCAAACCATGAAGGACGTGCCACCTAAAAGCTCAAGGCGACGTGAACCCTTTTGAATCCTCGTCCGCGTGTGAAGGCTTGTGTTTCTGGATTCCTTTTGAAGAAGACTCCGCACTCAGTCCAAAAGAAGATGATGACTCGACTCCCCTCGATAGCAGGTGAAAAGTGTTATATTTTGCTTGTAAAAAGGATTGTAATGTATGGAACGACTATCTCATCGACGTTCGTTTTGTAAGTCAAGTCATATTGTAGCCCGCGCGACAATGAATGTAATGAAGTCATTGTAAATAAAGTTTTATATCAATAAAAAAGTCTACTTCTATTTCAAATGTGTCAATCAATTTCTCTGCGTACTCTAACTTGATGTTATGTTTTGGACGATGACCTTATGACTATGTCTTTTGCGATCGCAACTTAGGTTCGCACGACATCATGCCGGGGGACGACTATCGATTCTACGGAATCGGGACGTGACATAATGGTATCAGAGCACGACTTTACATCCTTTGACCTCGCATCGATGAGATAAGTTATTTCATACAATGAGTCTGTAATAATTTGTGACTGATGCATTTGCCTTCGTATCGTAGAAGTGATGGAACCCACGGCCGAGCGAGAGCAGAGCACTTCTAGCGGCTCTAGTAGTTCGCATCGTTCGTGGGCCGGACCTTCTAACGATACTATCGAAAGGATGCTACGCATGATGGAGGCACAGCGGAACCAGTCCGAGAACTAATATCAACAGACAGAGGAACGACAGGTCCAGTTCGAAGCTCGCTTCGAAGCTCATTTCGACGCACATGCCAAACTTTAACAAAAGCAGCTGGATACCCTTCAGCAGATTGTACAGACAATGACGGCCAACGAAAATTCTGCGACTGCGCCTACCGTCACCGCACCTACTGCCACGGTGTCGACGATTCAACCCATTGAAGTCGATATGGAGGAGCCCGAGCATCAACCAGCGGTACCAAAAAAGTACAACTTTGAAGTGTCAAAATTTAAGAAGACGTGTCGCACTTCCTTCAGCGGTACCGAAGGCCCTTCCATGGCGATCGACTGGTTGGAAGACCTGGAAGATCACTTCAAGCTTCTCGACATTAAAGAATCAAAGCAAGTCGCCTGCGCACAACTTCAACTATGGTTGAACGCGTACGACTGGTGGACCGTGCACAAGCGAGCGATCCGACCAGACAACACCACCGCGTCGATCTCTTGGGCCACGTTCTGCAAAGCTTTTGAAGTCCAGTACCTTCTGTCAGCCGTTCGTCAAGCGAAGGAAAATGAATTCATGCAATTGAAGCAAGAGAATCGGACAGTAGAACAGTATGCCGTAGAATTTAACAAGTTGTCCAAGTTTGTTGGTCAGTTTCTGCCGGCAGAAGTGTGCCGTGTGCGACGGTTCGAAGTGGGTCTATGACACTCTATCGGTACGCATGTCGGGGTCCCGTAGTACAAGACCGTGGACGAGGTTCTGAATCACGCTCTCCGCCTTGAGAGCCTGCATCCTTCCGGTGCTGACGACGTTGCGCGCCACTCCAATCACAAACGTCCTAGCTACACGGGAGGCAGCAATCACGCATCAAAGCATCCGAACCATGGTGGTTACCAGGGACATAACCCATCATCGCGATATGCCAAGTGCGGTTCCTTTTGGCAATAGGAGAACATGTGCTTTGTCTATGAAGGAGGATGCTTCGTTTGCAGACAGAAGGGTCACCACAAGAAAGATTATACGATCCGTAGACCAAATCATCCCAACACACCACCACAATAACACCGCCAGGAGAATCGAGGACAGGCGCCCCGACCTCCTCAGTCCACTCAATCTAACAACCAAGACCGACGCCCTAATGCTCAGGGGCGTGTCTTTGCTCTGACTCGAGATGAGGCGTTCCTTCCGACACTGTCGTGACAGGTGTATTGAGTTTCAATAATGTACCTACTCATGTGTTATTTGATTCAGGCGCTTTGCATACTTTCATATCGACGGACTTCGCCGCCGAGCACAAATTTTCTGTAATGTTGTTAGACCTTGATCTTAGTGTAAGTATGACTTCGGGCGTGCCACTACTTACAAACTTAGCCTGCGGGAGAGGAACCATATGTATTGGGGGTCAAAAGATCGGTCTTGATGCGATAGTTCTAGACATGAAGGACTTCGACATCATATTGGGCATGGATTGGCTCGGTCCTTACAACGTAAACATTGACTACGTAGGAAAGAAGGTCACCTTCCGTATACCTGGAGTGCCCGAATTCTACTATTCGTGTGGTGAAGCATCGCCGATCTGCATTGTGATCTCGACAATCTCGGCTCGAAAGTTGCTATATTCTGGATACGAAGGCTACTTGGCGTCCGTTCGTGACATGAGATAGGATGGTGCAAACGCGGGTGAGTCCGACGTTGTGGCAGAATTCCTAGACATGTTCTCGGACGAGCTATCTGACATACCGTCCGATCGAGAAATAGAGTTCACCATCGACACATTCCCCGACACCCGGCCGATCTTGAAGGCTCCGTACAGAATGGCCCCTGCAGAACTGAAGGAACTAAAGGCACAACTACAAGAATTACTCGACAGAGGGTTTATTCGTCCGAGTGTCTCACCGTGGGGTGCGCCCGTGCTATTCGTGAAGAAGAAGAATGGATCGATGCGACTTTGCATCGACTATCGGGAATTAAATAAAGCCACCGTCCGGAACAAATACCCCTGCCCTGCATCGACGACTTGTTCGACCAGCTCCAAGGTGCAATAATGTTTTCGAAGATTGATCTGCGATCGGGTTATCACCAACTCAAAGTCAAGCCAGATGACGTGCCGAAGTCTGCCATCCGCACTCGCTATGGCCACTACGAGTTCTTGGTAATATCGTTCGGTCTGACAAAGGCCCTTGCCGTCTTCATGGATCTAATGAATCGGGTGTTCCGTCCGTTCATTGACAAATTCGTAGTAGTCTTAATCGACGAAATCCTCGTCTACTCGAAGGATCGAGCGCAACATGCAGAGCATCTGCGGACGGTACTCCAAACCTTTTGAGAAAATCAGTTGTATGCGAAGATGAGCAAGTACAAATTCTGGCTGAACAGCGTCTCATTCCTTAGGCACATCATCTCCATCGCAGGCATCACAGTCGATCCAAAGAAAGTTGAGGCAGTCGCTGATTGGAGACGGCCAGCATCAGTTAGCAAAATTCGAAGCTTCCTAGGCTTGGCGGGATACTACCGATGTTTCATGAAGGACTTCACAAAGATTGTATCACCATTGACTCGCCTCACCCAGAAAGGAGTCACATTCAAGTGGTCAGACGACTGTGAAGCTTCCTTCCAGGAGCTCAAACAACGGCTCATTTCGGCCCCGATACTTGCTCTTCCTGAAGGGACGTAGGGATTTCAAATCTTCAACGATGCTTCTGGCCAGGGCTTGGGGTGTGTGCTCATGCAGCGGGATAAGGTGATATCTTTTGCTTCCCGGCAGTTGAAGTCGCACGAGAAAAACTACCCCACGCACGACCTAGAATTAGCGACGATTGTGTTTGCGTTAAAGCTGTAGCGTCACTATCTCTATGGCGTGACGTACAGGATTTATACGGACCACAAAAGCTTCAAGTATCTCTTCATCCAGAAAGAATTGAATTTACGGCAGAGGCGATGGCTCGAGCTGATCAAAGACTATGACTTGTCAATCGACTACACGCCGGGCAAGGGAAATGTGGTAGCGGATGTGCTGAGCCGAAAATACTTAGCTTCGTTATGCATTAACGATCGACTGCTGCGTGACTTGGAAGGAATGGCCATTGAACTCCGAGTTCGTTTCAGAGGAGAGGGGGTCATAAGACTCAGAACCAAATGTTTTAAAAAATGGACCAATATTGGACCGAAAACCTTTGGTACAGGGTTGACCAGAAGGCCTGGTTTGGTTTAGTTCAAATAGATAAGACATTTACTCCTTGATTTGGTTTGCTTCCTAGTACATCTGGTTTGGTTTTGTTTTACAACTATATGGTCTTTCAAAACTAAACCAAGAATAAAATGTTTCAAATCTCACGTGATAAACTTTTTTTTTTTAAAAACTAGAATCGGTTGGTTCAATTGTGTACCGGTTCGTCCGATTCACTGGTTGAACTCCGGTTCTAATATAAAATTGTCGCTTCTTAAAAAAATTGATTCAAGTTAGACAAGACCGATTTTCTGGCAAAATTTGGCAAGACCCCTTCCAATCATCAATCAGGTCCGATTCTGACAACACTGGTCGGAACTGTGTGGGGGCGCACGTTCATATTTACGTTCTTTCCCATGTCGTGGAATTAATTGTGTTGTAAAGTTGCTGGTTATGCATACAGTTAAGAAATCAAAAAAATGCATGTTAAGCACCAAAGTTCTGTGAATTGCACCAACATCATAAAGTTTGGTCATATTGCAATAGTAGTCTGAAAATGCCCTTTTGATGGGCATAACCAATTGTCACGTCCCGGTTCCGCAGAACTGTAAATCACCAATAGGTGTGATATCGTAAAGTCTAAATTACACTTGTACTCAACAAGCACCAAAGGGGCCGATTGAACAATCACAATAGCTATGTTATCGCAGCAGATACCAAACAGAAAAGTTGAATCAACACAAGATGCATAGAAAAAATTCTCTATTGACATTGCAACAGAATTACAAAACTCGAAGCCAAGTACAGATCGATTATAAACACTCTCCCTCCCTCCCTCCCTCCCTCCCTCCCTCCCTCCCTCCCTCTCAGTACAAATTTGTGCCACAAGGCTTACAACTTGAGAACTATACAAACAACGATGTCACATACATTATGTCCTTTATAAATTAACCAAGAAACTTATTTCGACTACACAGCTTCAAGCGCCAACCGGCTCAACACCAAGCCTTAATGCGATCGGGTTACCTCATACACCTACAAAACTAGGAGGGTATCGTGTTGGATTGTATCTCATTTCCAGTTGAGCGCTCAAAAGGGATGACAAAGGAGTTGGAAATTTAGTCCCACATCGGATAAGAGGTGAGGTCATGAGATGTAGATAATTGAAATTTATTCAGGTCTTACATGAGAATTCTCTTTTAAGGCATATGAGACCAATTCAATATCGCACGTCATTGCCAACTCCGGTTCGGGTCATACCGCGTTTCCAACAAGTAGTATCATAGCCCATGGTTACGAAACTGGTTTGGCGGCTCTAATTGGTTTGTTCATGCGTATACATGGATATACGGGCCCTCTTCTCAAGATGGAGTTAGGAGCATATATGCAATTACACAAATTGGCTTCAAAGGTGGGTTTGACTAGCCCAAGGTGGTACAAGACGTGGTAGTCACACGATGGTGGTGTGGATGAACCTGTCGGTTTATTTCTGTGGTCGAACGGATCGAGATAACAATATGTTGGATCTCTTGGGTGCTCGGCTGACGGGAATGAATAAAGGTAGCAGGAGTGCTATGGTTGTTTGGTTGGCGGGAAAAAACAAAAGGTAGGGTGCAAGGTTATTCATTTAGCAGAAACAAGAGGTATAGATTGTTGGATTGTATCTCGTTTCCGGTTGAGCGCTCAAAAGGGGTTGACAAAGGAGTTGAAAATTTAGTCCAACATCATATAGGATGTAGGATCATGACATGTAGATAATTAGAATTATTTTAGGCCTTACATGAGAATTCGCTTAATTTTAAGGTATATAGGACCAATTCAATATCACCCCTCATGGCCAACTCCGGTTCAAATCACACCGCGTTTCCAACACATCGTACAAGTGAACAACATCTCACCGACACCACGAAACCAACATGTTAAAGTAAATAGCGAGTGCAAAAAACATTATGTGGTATTTCTAATATTGTCCTAGGATCCATTATATGACATAATACACTTGTGTCCATAATCATAAAGGGGTCACACAACAGAGTAACATGGTTCAACTTACCAATACATATTTTTCATCCTTCCTTGTCAAATACAACAATGATAACGACATATAATGAATCACATAAATCTATATTCAAAGTTTTACAAGTGTGTCCCAACAAAAGACCATATTTAGGCTCAAAAATTTTAGTAGTATGCATTGCGCTCATTCCTTCAAACACACAAATAGGACAGCAAGCAGATAATGTTAGCATTAAGTCTACCACTAACGAGAGTCACTGGCACTACAAGTCGTCCTGGACTCTAGCCTGGTTAGAAGAAGAACCTTTTAGTACAAGGCAGCTAGCCGCACTAAAAGTTTTTGAATCATCCATGCTAGTAGCTCAGCATAGCTATCATGGGTCCTCCTAGGCCGACACATTTCTGGTGCTCTAGCGATTCGTTCGAGGAGCCAAATGCTATCTTTCTAATAAAGACTACATGCGCTGTAGTGTCCCGTCCCTACATCATTCCCCGTACTCCGTCCATGGGGTGCGCGAGAAAGGAACACTATCGCTATCGATTCGGTCGAGACCGATAGGTCGGGATCGATCGAGTTGATCGAACGGGAATGGTTGAATTAAGATCCATTCCTCGTTATGGAATGTCTTCTTCGAAACCAAGTCCCATATTCAGCGGGCTGCGCCTCAAGGATTGACTCTACGGCTGAGTCGGGAGAGACCTCCCGTTGCTCTGCTTTTTACGCCGCTTGCATTGGTTTTGACTTTGTTTTCTGAATGCGTTATCGTGAATGTTTTCGATGGTTTTCATGGCTTACATTTTGAACTAGCATTTTTTATCGAACTTCTTGAATAATGCAGTGTTTTAATCGATTGCTTGTGTGATTTTAGGTAATCGCGTAGGCGACGTCTAGCGCGACCAATAAGTTCTCTCGCCAGAAGTAAACTCAAGGTGAGTGGCTGACCCTTCTCTTCTCGACCCCCTTCCTAGGTAAATCGATAATGTTGTGCGATTGAAAGGATAAATGCAAGGGCATGAACACGGGAAAAGGATTGAGTTTTCAAAGAGAATGTAGGCTATGTCTTAATAACTAAAAAGGAAAATATGTCTTTGTACGGTTATGGACAACTTGTCGACAAGGCGATAGTTTCCTCGAGCGGCAACCCGAGGCCACGGGACCATTTCAGCCGAGGAGGAAACAGGGTATAGTCGTGCATAAGGTTTCAACACAGGTTAACGGGGACTTGCAACGGAGCTAGCTACTTGCGTTGAAAGGACCTCGATTAACAAAGCTATACGTCCAGGATGGCTTGTGATGCCAGTGACCAATCACACGTACATTTTACACTTGATATGAAAAATGTTAACAATTGACAGGGAAGAACATGGTAAGTTTCATAATGCGTGGCGCGGTCCACCGCGGGTAAGTTCAACGTAAATTTTATTATGCTTGTCATTGCTCGTTTAAAATTCATTAGGATGGTTAGAAACATTCATGAGCTAAGTCATATAAACTTTTCAACAAAATGAGAGCTTGGAACTTAATTTGCCATGCACCAGTACAAGTGTAAAGTACTGATCCTCGCTCTCCACACAGGTACCCCAAACCATGAAGGACGTGCCACCTAAAAGCTCAAGGCGACGTGAACCCTTTTGAATCCTCGTCCGCGTGTGAAGGCTTGTGTTTCTGGATTCCTTTTGAAGAAGACCCTGCACTCAGTCCAAAAGAAGATGACGACTCGAGTCCCCTCGATAGCAGGTGGAAAGTGTTATGTTTTGCTTGTAAAAAGGAATGTAATATATGGAACGACTATCTCATCGGCGTTCATTTTGTAAGTCGAGTCATATTATAACCCGCGCGATAATGAATGTAATGAAGTCAATGTAAATAAAGTTTTATATCAATGAAAAAGTCTACTTCTATTTCGAATGTGTCAATTAATTTCTCTGCATACTCTAACTTGATGTTATGTTTTGGATAACCTTATGATTACGTCTTGTACGATTGCAACTTAGGTTCGCACGGCATCATGTCGGGGGACGAATATCGATTCTACGGAATCAGGGCGTGACATAATGGTATCAGAGCACGACTTCACAACCTTTGACCTCGCATCGATGAGATAAGTTATTTCATACAATGAGTCTGTAATAATTTATGACTGATGCGTTTGCCTTCGTATCGTAGAAGTGATGGAACCCACGGCCGAGCGAGAGCAGAGCACTTCTAGCGGCTCTAGTAGTTCGCATTGTTCGTGGGCCGGACCTTCTAACGATACCATCGAAAGGATGCTACATGATAGAGGCACAGCAGAACCAGTCCGAGAACCAATATCAACAGGCAGAGGAACGACAGGCCCAGTTCGAAGCTTGCTTCGAAGCTCATTTCGACGCACATGCCAAACTTCAACAAAAGCAGCTGGATACCCTTCAGCAGATTGTACAGACAATGGCGGCCAATGGAAATTTTGCGACTGCGCCTACCGTCACAGCATCTACTGCCACCGTGCCGACGATCCAACCCATTGAAGTCGATACGGAGGAGCCCGAGCATCAACCAGCGGTACCGAAAAAGTATAACTTTGAAGTGTCAAAATTCAAGAAGGCGTGCCGCACTTCCTTCAGCAGTACCGAAGGCCCTTCCATGGCGATCGACTGGTTGGAAGACCTGGAAGATCACTTCAAGCTTCTCGGCATTGAAGAATCAAAGCAAGTCGCCTGCGCACAACTTCAACTATGGTTGAACACGTACGACTGGTGGGCCGTGTGCAAGCGAGCGATCCGACCAGACAACACCACCGCGTCGATCTCTTGGGCCACGTTCTGCAAAGCTTTTGAAGTCCAGTACCTTCCGTCAGCCGTTCGTCAAGCGAAGGAAAATGAATTCATACAATTGAAGCAAGAGAATCGGACAGTAGAACAGTATGTCGCAAAATTTAACAAGTTGTCCAAGTTTGTTGGTCAGTTTCTGCCTGCAGAAGTACTGTGCAGTGTGCAACGGTTTGAAGTGGGTCTATGACACTCTATCGGTACGCATGTCGGGGTTTCGGAGTACAAGACCGTGGGCGAGGCTCTGAATCACGCTCTCCGCCTTGAGAGCCTGTATCCTTCCGGTGCTGACGACGTTGTGAGCCACTCCAATCACAAATGTCCTAGCTATACGGGAGGCAACAATCACGCATCAAAGCATCCGAACCATGGCGGTTACCAGGGACATAACCCATCATCGCGATATGCCAAGTGCGGTTCCTTTTGGCATGAGGAGAGCATGTGCTTTGTCTATGAAGGGGGATGCTTCGTTTGCAGACAGAAGGTCACCACAAGAAAGATTGTACGGTCCGTAGACCAAATCATCCCAACGCACCACCACAATAACACCGCCAAAAGAATCGAGGACAGGCGCCCCGACCTCCTCAGCCCACTCAATCCAACAACCAAGACCGAAGCCCTAATGCTCAGGGGCGTGTCTTTGCTCTGACTCGAGACGAGGCGTTCCTTCCGACACTGTTATGACAGGTATATTGAGTTTCAATAATGTACCTGCTTATGTGTTATTTGATTCAGGCTCTTTGCATACTTTCATATCGGGGGACTTCGTCGCCGAGCACAAATTTCCTGTAATATTGTTAGACCTTGATCATAGCGTAAGTATGCCTTCGGGCGTGCCACTACTCATAAACTTAGCCTGTGGGGGAGGAAACATATGTATTGGGGTTCAAAAGATCGATCTTGATACGATAGTTCTAGACATGAAGGACTTCGACATCATATTGGACATGGATTGGCTCGGTTCTTGCAACGCAAACATTGACTGCACAGAAAAGAAGGTCACCTTCCGTATACCTGGAGTGCCCGAATTCTGCTATTCGTATGGTGAAGCATCGCCGATCTGCATGGTGATCTCGACAATCTCGGCTCGAAAGCTGCTGTATTCCGGATGCAAAGGCTACTTGGCGTCCGTTCGTGACATGAGACATGATGGTGCAAACGCGGGTGAGATCGACGTTGTGGCAGAATTTCCAGACGTGTTCTCGGACGAGCTATCCGATATGCCGTCCGATCGAAAAATAGAGTTCACCATCGATACATTCCCCGACACCCGGCCGATCTTGAAGGCTCCGTACAGAATGGCCCCTGCAGAACTGAAGGAACTAAAGGCACAACTACAAGAATTACTCGACAGAGGGTTTATCCGTCCGAGTGTCTCACCGTGGGGTGCGCCCGTGCTATTCATGAAGAAGAAGGATGGATCGATGCGACTTTGCATCGACTATCAGGAATTAAATAAAGCCACCGTCCGGAACAAGTACCCCCTGCCCCGTATCGACGACTTGTTCGACCAGCTCCAAGGTACAACAGTGTTTTCGAAGATTGATCTGCGATCGGATTATCACCAACTCAAAGTCAAGCCAGATGACGTGCCGAAGTCTGCCATCCGCACTCGCTATAGCCACTACGAGTTCTTGGTAATGTCGTTTGGTTTGACAAAGGCCCTTGTCGTCTTCATGGATCTAATGAATCGGGTGTTCCGTCTGTTCGTTGACAAATTCGTAGTAGTCTTAATCGACGAAATCCTCGTCTACTCGAAGGATCGAGCGCAATATGCAGAGCATCTGCGGATGGTACTCCAAACCTTTTGAGAAAATCAGTTGTATGCGAAGATGAGCAAGTACAAATTCTGGCTGAACAGCGTCTCATTCCTTGGGCACATTATCTCCGTCGCAGGCATCGCAGTCGATCCAAAGAAAGTTGAGGC
This sequence comes from Iris pallida, assembly GCA_029216955.1. Taxonomy (NCBI): domain Eukaryota; kingdom Viridiplantae; phylum Streptophyta; class Magnoliopsida; order Asparagales; family Iridaceae; genus Iris; species Iris pallida. The sequence continues at coordinate 29,833,777 of JANAVB010019800.1, read as the reverse complement.
AGTCGCTGATTGGAGACGGCTAGCATCATTTAGCAAAATTTAAAGCTTCCTAGGTTTGGCGGGATACTATCGACGTTTCGTGAAGGACTTTACGAAGATTGCATCACCATTGACTCGCCTCACCCAGAAAGGAGTCGCATTCAAGTGGTCAGACGACTGTAAAGCTTCCTTCCAGGAGCTCAAACAACGGCTCGTTTCGGCCCCGATACTTGCTCTTCCTGAAGGGACGGAGGGATTTTAATTCTTCAGCGATGCTTCTGGCCAGGGCTTGGGGTGTGTGTTCACACAGCGGGATAAGGTGATATCTTTTGCTTTCCGGCAGTTGAAGCCGCACGAGAAGAACTACCCCACGTACGACCTATAATTAGCGACGATTGTGTTTGCGTTAAAGCTGTGGCATCACTATCTCTATGGCATGGCGTGCAGGATTTATATGGACCACAAAAGCTTCAAGTACCTCTTCACCCAGAAAGAATTGAATTTACGGCAGAGGCGATGGCTCGAGCTGATCAAAGACTATGACTTGTTAATCGACTACACGCTGGACAAGGGAAATATGGTAGCGGATGTGCTGAGCCGAAAATACTTAGCTTCGTTATGCATCAACGATCGACTGCTGCATGACTTAGAAGGAATGGGCATTGAACTCCGAGTTCGTTTCAGAGACGTGAAACTGGCACAACTGCGGGTGGAACCGAGCCTACTGGAGAGGATCAAGTTTGCACAGAAGGATGACCCATACTTGGAGAAGATATAAAAGCTGATATCGACAAAAAAAGTGTCCGACTTTGCAGAGGATGAGTCGGGAGTGATGCGAGTGAAGGGACGGCTATGCGTTCCGAATGATGCAGAACTTAGAAAGGAGATAATGTCGGAGGCACATTATGCAAAATATTCTTTGTATCCTGATAGCACCAAGATGTATAAGGACCTCCGCGTTGTCTTTTGGTGGCACGGCATGAAGAGGGACGTAGCGCTCTTTGTGTCAAAATGTATGGCCTGTCAGCAATTCAAAGCCGGGCACTAGCGACCGGATGGAGAGATGCAGAACCTTGCCACTCCAGAGTGGAAATGGGATCACGTCACTATGGACTTCGTTGTTGGCTTGCCGAGGACGCCGTGGGGAAACGACGCTATCTGGGTCATCGTCGATCGATTAACCAAGTCAGCGTACTTTATCGCCATCAAAGTTACTTGGAGCATCGACCGCCTTGCTCAGATATACCTTGACGAAATTGTTCGGCTGCACAGGGTCCCAGTATCTATTGTCTCGGATCGGGATGGATGATTCGTAGCGCACTTCTGGAGTAGTCTTCATTCAGCGTTGGAGACCAAGTTGAAGTTTAGCTCAGCTTATCATCCTCAGACTGACGGCCAAACAGAGTGGATGAACCAAATTTTTGAAGACATGTTACGACTCTGTGCGATCGACTTGAATTCAAGTTGGGACGTCTATCTACCGCTGGCCGAGTTTGCATACAACAACAGCTATCAGTCCAACATCCAAATGGCGCCGTATAAAGCTTTGTACGGTCGGAAGTACAGATCGTCCATTTACTGGAATGAAGTTGGGGAACGGCAGATACTTGGTCCAGAGCTGGTGGAGCAGACCGTGCAGAAGGTCAAGTTAATACGGGAGAGATTGAGGATAGCACAAAGCCGACAGAAGAGCTATGCCGACACGCACCGACGCCCCCTCGAGTTCTTGGAAGGCGACCATGTATTTTTGAAAGTTATGCCCATGTGGGGAGTTTCCAGGTTCGGTGCAAAGGGGAAATTGAGCCCAAGATTTGTTGGCCCGTTCGAAATATTGAAGCGAGTCGCCCCGGTAGCTTACCAAATCGCCTTGTCGGCTACATTGTCAGAGGTACATGACGTCTTCCACGTATCATAATTATGGAAGTACATGCATGATTCGAGCCATATGGTAGATTTGGGTAAGCTAGACCTGAAGGCGGACTTGTCATATGTCGAAGAGCCGGTACAAATCTTGGAGCGCAAGGATAAACTTCTCCGCAACCGTGATATTCCTCTCGTCTGGGTCGTCTGGAGAAACCATTCGGTCGAAGAGTCGACGTAGGAGCTTGAGTCAGAAATGAAGGAAAAGTTTCCTTAATTGTTCTCGTAGAGGTAGGTTCTATTTTAAGTTTCAAGGATGAAACTTTTTCTTAGTTGGTTATGGTGTAGTGCCCCGTCCCAACATCGTGCCCCATACTCCGTCCACGGGGTGCACAAAAAAGGAACACTATCACTATCAATTCGGTCGGGACCGATAGATCGGGATCGATCAAGTCGATTGAACGAGAACGGTTGAATTAAGATCCATTCCTCGTTATGGAATGTCTTCTTCGGAACCAAGTCCCATATTCAGCGGACTACGCCTCAAGGATTGACTCTGCGGCTGAGTCGGGAGAGACCTCCCGTTGCTCTGCTTTTCACGCCGCTTGCGTTGGTTTTGGCTTTATTTTCTGAATGCGTTATCGTGAATTTTTCGATGGTTTTCATGGCTTGCATTTCAAACTCGCATTTTCTATCGAACTTCTTGAATAATCCTGTGTTCTAATCGATTTCTTGTGCGATTTTAGGTAATCGCGTAGGCGACGTCTAGCACGATCAACAAGTTCTTTCGCTAGAAGTAAACTCAAGGTGAGTCGCTGACTGTTCTTTTCTCGACCCCCTTCCTAGGTAAATCGATAATATTGTGCGAATGAAGGGATAAATGCAAGGGCACGAACACGGAAAAAGGATTGAGTTTTCAAAGAGAATGTAGGCTATGTCTTAATAACTTAAAAGGAAAATATATCTTCGTACGGTTATGGACAACTTGTCGACAAGGCGATAGTTTCCTCGAGCGGCAACCCGAGGCCACGGGACCGTTTCGGCCTAGGAGGAAACACAGTATAGTCGTGCATAAGGTTTCAGCACAGGTTAAGCGGGGACTTGTAACGGAGCTAGCTACTTGCGTTGAAAGGACCTCGATTAACAAAGCTGTACGTCCAGGATGGCTTGTGATGCCAGTGACCAATTACACGTACATTTTGTACTTGATATGAAAAATGTTAACAATTGACAGGAAAGAACATGGTAAGTTTCATAAGGCATAGCACGGTCCGCCGCGGGTAAGTTCAACGTAAATTTCATTATGCTTGTCATTGCTCGTTTAAAATTTATTATGATAGTTAGAAACATTCATGAGCTAAGTCATATAAACTCTTCAACCAAATGAGAGCTTGGAACATAATTTGCCATGCACCAGTACAAGTATAATGTACTGATCCTCGCTCTCCACACAGGTACCCCGAACCACGAAGGGCGTGCCACCTAAAAGCTCAAGACAATGTTAACCTTTTTGAAGCCTCGTCCGCATGTGAAGGCGTGTGTTTCTGGATTCCTTTTGAAGAAGACCCCGCACCCAGTCTAAAAAAGATGACGACTCGACTCCCTTCGATAGCAGGTGGAAAGTGTTATGTTTTGCTTGTAAAAAGGGATTTAATGTATGGAACGACTATCTCATCGGCGTTCGTTTTGTAAGTTGAGTCATATTGTAGCCCGCACGGCAATGAATGTAATGAAGTCAATGTAAATGAAGTTTTATTATCAATGAAAAAGTCTACTTCTATTTCAAATGTGTCAATCAATTTCTTTGCGTACTCTAACTTGATGTTGTGTTTCGGATGACCTCATGACTACGTCTTATACGATCGCAACTTAGGTTCGCACGGCATCATGCCCGGGGAACGACTATCGATTCTACGAAATTGGGGCGTGACATGCGCTGCTTCATTTAAAAGGTTCTATGTCTCAAAAGTAGTAAAACAGATTGTCCCAAAAATAAAGGAAATGTTATGCTTACAACTGACTTTTGTTTGTAAGCTTTACAACCGCCTACAACACACGTGGTATCCTTTGATTGAAGGAGAAGGGGCTGGATGGGACCGGATGGGACCATGTTAGCAAGGGGCGGGTGTGGATTGTATGAAAGTTGTAAATTTTTGGTAGTAAACATAGTATTTTCCCAAAAATATTAATGATGTTGCCCAAAAAATGGTAGTTGGTCCCAATATGTTTCTTGCGCTTATAAATATATGGAATTACTACCAAACTAAATCACAGTAATGTTGTCACGTGTAAAGAGTTAGCAGTAGCTAGAGAGTTTCGTATTGTTGGATCTTTTCCTTTAAATGTAGAGAGCTGGCTCTCAACATGCCTAGTAAAGTTTAGTTCCATATTGGAAAAGCACCATGAGTTGTATCTCAATATATACTTGGTATGTTGTTGAGATGAGCACATAGGTGGTGACCCTATGGAGGGAACCATGTAGGTGATTTTACTAGGAGGTAAGGATAAGGCTCTTTGGAAAAGCTTAATTCTTTTTACTTTTGGGAATTAATTTCCATTAGATCTAAGCCCCGTAGGGGTTTAACGACCCGTACTCGAACTTGGACTCGGATTCGAGCTCATGGGCTCATGAGGCTTAATATGGCATTTTATTGGCGCACTTTGCACTTAGCATGATAGCATCGTCGCTAGGCGCATAGTGTGCTTAAGTTGTGTTCATTGTGTGAGCCTCTTGTACAGCCGTTCATGCGCCAGTTCACGCTGCCTGATCACACGACCAGATGGCGTGCCAATTGGCATGGCCAGATGGTGGGACCTGATGGCAGCCTGATCGTGCGGCCAGATGGCGTACTTGTTGGTGCAGCCAGATGGTGCTACAGTTGTACTGCCAGATGGTCCAGCAGACAACGCTGTAGTTGGTGTAGGGTACGTACAGGAGCAGGTGGTGCCATTGGCGCGTGCTGTGTGCCAGTTGGCTCAGATCGTGTATTTGTATGATTAAGCAGTTACAGAACGTTCGGGACAGTTTTTTCTGTCCTAAATATTTTACTAAGCGGGCGGTTACAGAGCGGGCTATATAAGGTTATCTTATCTCTCTCTCGGTAACAAGTGTTGATAACACATTTCCTTATAAATTTTAGAGAGTACGAGAGAGGAGAGAATCTTTGCACCAGTGCTACTTAGTGTAGGAGTCTGCGCCATCCTAGGAGTCAAAAGAGTGGAGTGTAACAAAGTTCTCCGTCGAACTTGCTGGTTCCTGGAAGCTGTTCGTGTGGGGCGAATCAAGCTTTGAGCACCGGTAATTATTCACCCCAGTAGGCCGTTCTATCCTTCCATCCACTACACCGCCTGTCATCCACTTTAACTCGTTCTAAACGAGAACCGTTCTGATCTAATCAGAAACTGTTAGTAGACAATTGCTGCTGCTGCTGCTAATAATTTATTTGTCCCTTCTTTTTTGTAGCTCTACATTTGAATTTGTTTTTCTGTTACGAAATCTTTTTAGATTTTTGTTTGCTGCTGCTACAAAATCTTTCTAGAAATACATTTTCCAGAATCCTCCAAGGATCTCTGTCATGCACCTTATTTAAAGTATTGCATATTTTTTAGTTTTTTATCGAAAAATTATGTCCCGGGACTAACAATCTCAAAGCTTGATTTCACGGGATGGAAATATTTCATGCTGCACTCATCAATCCTAACTTATGCAAGTTAGAGCAATTTGATGGAGAGCACTATCAAGTTTGGAAGAGAAAAGTTACTCCTAATCTTCAACTTTCTTAAGTTGACCATGTTCTATTTGAGGAAGAACTACATATAGAGAACTAGCAATAGATGAACTAACAGGATTGGAACTAGCAAGTTATAAACTAGCACTAGCAAGATATAAAATAACAAGATATGAACTAGACATGGAAAATAATAATCATGAATGAGCAAGCTAATAAAAAGAAGCATGAAGATAATAACTGAAATACGATCGAGAATAATAAAAATGACTATGTGTGTGAAATACCTTTTAATACGTGAATGGCTAGCTAATACGGCACATCATATGATGGATATCCACAATAATAGGGTAAGGCTAACTCAAACGTCGGGTGTATGACTTAGCTATCTACAATAAAAATATTTGGGTTTGTTCACGTACTTATCGAGTATTTCCCCTCTCGACTCACTAACAATCAATAGCGGTCAACATACATAAAGATAACTAAGGTGTCACAATCGTGTCTCAACGAAATATCAAGCAATGTCTCAACGGGATATCAAACAAGGAAATGATCGAGAAAACATTATAATGAACTAAAGCATAATGCAATACTGTACTTGCCTGAACCCTTATAAAAACCGTAGTCACAAGTAGAAGATAAGGGGATTTTCGATCTAGAACCTGTCAACCCATAACACACACCGTACAACGAACTGTACACGAAAACCATAAGCCAATTCTATGATTATACTTCTAAAATCATTAAAAAGTGGCTGAGGGTTTTCTTATCTAGTATTAATTAGTTCTGGAATAGATCACTTAAAAACCTAAATTAACCTAATATAAATATGAATATAACCTAAACAAGGAAGTCTGGCCATAAAAAGTCATGTTTCCAATTTTGGAAACCATGGCACGCAAATTGAGGTATGCCATTGACTATCTAGTCAAACATTATGAACTCAAGATTTTGAAAGTGAACCTTGGTAGATTTAGTTCCGCGAGTGCACTGGAATTGACCGTGCAGTAAAATCATGCTTTATTTACAAGATATCGCCGTTATGGCTAACCGTGACCAAATCGGTGATTAACAGATCAATTCTGAGTTCAATTGAATAATTAAAAAATCAAACGAACCTTTAAAATTCTAGGAAAATTCTATGTCGAAGATTGTCGTGTTAGCTTTTCAAAACTTGAAATGGATCGCAAATCGTAGTTCGGGATCTCTTAGGATCTCAAAAACCGATGATGTGTCAAGTTTTGGACAACCAACACTCCAAGAATTCTCTAGAAATTCACAAATAAATTCTGAGGAAATAAAATATATATGCTGAAATTTTACTTTGAGACGAACCCAACAAAAAAATGGTGCACAAATCCTAGGTCTCGGCTGTCTACAATCGCCTCGGGAAGTCGGGATTCTCTAAGAGATCAACTTCAAAGTTGGGATTCTGTATGTGTATGTATATGCCATGTAGCACAATCCTGTACAGCCCGCCCTAATAGCCAACATCCAGATGGCCGAGTTGGTTGGCTAAGTCGGCTAAGACGACTCCAACTTGGAAAAAGGGGGAAACCAGCGGCCCTTTGGCTGACAGGCGGGCCGCCACAACTGGTGGCTGACATGTGGACCCGCCCCGCTGAAATGGTGCTTGACTGGGTAATATATATTTAGAAATTGATTTAAAATCAATTTCAAGGCCAAATAAATCCAAATAGTTATCAAAAGAATCTAAAAAAATTGTAGAAAAATATAGAAAATATATTTAACCTTCTAAGATATAAATAAAAATATATTTAACCTTCTAAAATATATTTAACCTTCTAATATATTTAACCTTCTAACATGTGGGCCCGCCCCGTTGACATGTGATAATGTCATAGTCTCATTATATTGAGAAGATGATCACACGCTACGGGTATCGGGATCTTCCAGGGATCGATATGTCTTACTGGTGTGATCTGAAACTGAAGCTTAATTTAAAGGAAAGCGTCAGGTAGCTAGAGTACAATAGCGTTATTAGGAGTTTGATGTATGCTACTACTGCTCCAAGGCTGACATAACTTTCTCTGTAGGAATTCTGAGTCGTTTCACGAGCAACGCAGGTATTAAGCACTAGAAAGCTGTGAAACGGGTTATTAGATATCTCAAGAAGACTCAGACATATGAACTGCACTACAGCGAAGATTCGCTGGTAGTAGAAGTCTTCAATAATGCCAGCTGGTGCTCAGAGTTGTAAAGCAAGAGGTCCACATGTGTATTTATTTTCAATATGGGTGGAGCTGCTATATCGTGGAAGTCGAAGAAGCAGACTATGCTCTCGCGGTCATCCATAGAATCTGAGTTCTTTACACTTGATATCGCAGCGGAGAAAGCAGAATGACTTCGGAAGCTAATATATGATCTTTCAATGGTTGGAGCATAAATATCGACAATTCTGATATACTGTGACAACCAGGCGACTGCGGCGGTGGCATCAAATGACCTCTTCAACGGAAAGAAGATGACTATGCAGTTAAAGCACATGGTAGTACACGATCTCATCAAGAGAGGTGTTATTGCAGTGATTGATGTTCAGAGTCAGGAGAACTTGGCAGATCTGTTCACTAAGGGCCTCAAGCGCCAGCTAGTTGATGACACAACAAGTAAAATGGGCTTGTAGGCATTATGATATTATGTTATTGCAATCCTACTATAAAGTTTTATGCTATTAGTTCAAATAGAAATCTACTAGGCATCTAGCGTTTGGTTCAAGGGAGGACCATTAACTGGAAAAATCAGGAACAGTGGGTATATTTTCTCTGTGGCATAGAGAGGTTATGGACCTACAACCACTGTTATCTACTTTATGTTTTCTTCAGAAAACGGATCCTGTGGTTGTAGACACACACAAAAATAAGAAGAAAATGCTTTCTTTTCTTTTATTGGCGCAAGGCACCACAAATCGAGTACGCCTGATAGATCATGTGTTGAGGATCTCCGAGTACAAAAAAGAATTCTGGGGAATGGAACGATGGAGATCGAACGACAGTTGCTCCTTTACTCCGTTGACACTCCGATTACAAAAGTAGGAGAAAACCTAAGAAAATTGCTTAACTCTCGGCTCACTGGCAAGAAGTGCAGCAATTTGGCTCTTGAAAATGCTCTCCGTTCTGTCCTTTAAAGAGGGATGAGGCCCCCCTTTTATAGTCGTTCTTGAGCTAAAATGGTGTAGTGCGTCCATATGAGGAAATATGCTAGTTTTTATGTAGGCGCATAGTCCTACTTTGGGCGTATAGGACGTAGGCGCATACAGGTTGCGAGATCGTGGGTTGATCGTGGTGTTGACATGGCCGCATGCTTCGGTGCATGACTGCTCGTGGAGACTAACGTGGACGTGTGCTTCGGTGTACATTTTGATCATGGCTTTGACTGAGTTGGGCTTGGGCGCATAGCCATGTCTCAGGCTATGCGCCCACCTTTCGGGGGAGCTAGTCTTGGGCGCATGAAACTTTACTGGTTGGGCGTATGAAGCTTCACTGTCTGGGCGCATGAAGCTTTATTGACTGGGCACATAGGGCTTCACTAACTTGGACGCATGGAGCCCCATTGCCTGGGCACATGGAGCTTCATTTGCTGAAAATTTTTCATGCTTCTACAAGATCCCCTTCAAAGTTTTCGATACTTGAACAAGTTCAAAATACTTTGAAAGAAGCATGGATCGTCTTCTCGTGATGCAATGGACGTATAGCACGGCTCTCTCCTTGGGCGCATAATATTTGGCCAGCCTGTCAGGGAGATACGACTGTTGAGATCTTCCTCAAAATCCGAACTGACAGATTCATCGGAGCAGAATTTGAAGTAGTCCATCCTTCATACGTTGTCCACGTCAGCAAGGGACAGTTGTATAGTATGCAGAGAGATGATCCTTCATGTGGGCGCATAGACTATAGTAGGCGCATTCAACGAAATGGGCGCATGGGCGCATACAGCAAGTGGGCGCATAGGAATTGGCCCGTGCCTATAAATAGGCCTTTGGAGGAGAGAGAAAGTTCGTTATTCCTTTCTCTTTAAATTTTTTAGAAAACTCTTCATCTTCTTTCTTTGAGAACCATGTCTTCCAAGGTCGCCAAGAGATCCGCGAAGGACAAGGGGGCTGCGCCAAGAGATTCTCCTCCTACGGCAGTGTCACGCCTCGCTCCCGCAGGAGCGATCGTCCTCGCTAAGGCGTGATGCCGCATGGGCCTAGGTTGCACCCGTGCAAGGCTATCTCCAGAAACGGCCGATTTGAGCTAGGCCACAGAGTCGCACAGAGTGTCCCTATTTGTAGCGGAAAGTAAATGAACACAAATTGAAGCGAATTCAAGTCTTTATTGATATTCAAGAAGTTTACAAGCGGCGCTAGGCCGATATTACAAATCGTTCAAGCTCTCTCTCTCTGAAACATAAAAGGCGTGCCAAGTGGCTTACAACATGGAATGATTCATGGCGATGTCCCGATACATTATGTCCTGTATATGGTGCTCCAGCTCCTTGCAACGCTCCAAGGCTCCAGAGGTAGCTCCGCGCCTTAGCGCGTTCGAGGGAGGCTCCGCACCCGACGATGTCTCCTGCATCCTGCAAGCAGACTGTGGGGTTATCAGTACATTGTTATGCACTGGTCGGGAGGCTAGCTCGCCCACAATGCTATCATTACCAAACACGTTCTATTTACTTTCGTGCACCGTCTATCATTTATTGTCTTTCTAATCTTGCCTTAGGATCAGTTTCATGCATATTTCATAACCTATCTCGTGTTGCAAAATTTAATGTGTTGCATGGAAATACATGTACGACTTACCCATACTTACCGTCCGGCCTTCCCTGTCCAAAGTAAACCAAGTTAGTCAACAATTCATAGGAAATAACTTAACGTGATTCATGTAAACTTTTTAATGTCAAGGGCGTGTCCCTGCCTCGGGTCCTAGCACGTCATAGGCGTATTTTCTAACTCTTTTGCCGAAGTACTCTCGATTATCTGGTGTGTTATATTCAAGCCTGTTCAGAAGGCACTTCATTTAGTTAACTTAGACTACTTTGATTTCAATGCAGGGACTTGCACGTGGATTGCCACCAGCAAAGCCTACTTAATCTATATGCATCGGTCGCTAGCATCACAAGCCAATTTGGACATGTCTTCCCCTTGGTAATTTCTCATCTATCATGGCGTGCGGCTTGGTACACCCTGATAGTCTTTTGAAATACCCGGCCTTACGTCCCCTGGTGGCCAAGCCCGCACTCAGGCCTGTATGTAAGCCAAACTTTGATTTCCGTCCGGACCGGCATGTCCTTCACACTTTGACCATGCCGCTGGAAATACCCTTATTTTGCCTCTCTCCCGTATACGATGGAGGTGTCCACGACTATTTTTTTTTATTGTCATTTTAACTCAACGGCTATCTCCGAGCCGTAGGCTAACCCTTAGCCATAATACGTTATCGACCAGGTTGGCGTCCATACAGCATGGGTAGCGAGCCCCGTTGTACGTGCCCGTCATACCTGTCGCAAACCATTCCTTTTTTTCTTATCTTTTATTCATTCTTTCTTTTCACTTGTCCGTTCGTTCATTTGATTTATCTACACATTCATTCATTCTTTATTTGTTCATTCTTTCATTCATACATTATGCAACTTTCCGTGCGGGAGTCGCCTTGGCGACCCATCGGTCCCATAGTCTTTCAATGTTGCTATACTCTACTCGGAACGACTATGTTGATAGTCTTCCCATTCCATTGTTGTAACCCATTCCTTGTTTCATTGTTGAACGTATAAGGAACATAAACGTAAGCTCGTGTATTAGCACGAGCGTAGAGCGCGGTGTGAGAGGTCTCACATTTTTTATATTCTTTTCCATATTCTATACAAGCATACAAGATGGGATTATTACCTTAGCTAGGTACGTTGAGTCATTTATTAGCATACGCGGTGTTATCGCCTAGCGATTTTAGCAATAGTGTCCATATTGTTATGTGTCTAGGCTAAGCATAGACGGGTTCATCGGAGCCACCTACCTTAGCGATGTTCGCATCGGCCGAGCGATACTCCGAGTGCGCCTTTGAAAGTCTAAGTCTGGATTCATCTTGACGGGCCAAATATAAGTCTTGCATCGATTCTTCATCAGGTCGATGCCAACTCTTCGGGTCGACGGCTCGTTGAGTCGTTGTACTTGTCGTTTGAATCGGCGTTCCGCTAGGGCGGAGCGGGTCATTACATAATACACCACTCAAAACAAGTCTCGTCCTCGAGACTTCCTGAGTACAGGTCATCCTACCATTTCTTAACTCATACCGTGTGCATATCTTAGACAATTCCTATCGAATGGCTTTACCGTTTGATGGCATCGAACTATACTCGATACCTTTCCAAGTTTCGTGTCGCATACGTTTGGTCAATTTTTATTGAATGGCTTTTCATTCATTTTAGAGTTGATGGTTCTTATTCAATTGTCGTATTTCCTTCGACTTGGTTGCTATTACATTGTGTCATGGGACGATAATGGTCGTACGAGGTGCGTTGTAATTTGTCAAACACGAGGGTCGTAGGCTGTGGCTAACTCACTTCTATTTTATGCGCATCTCAACATCCACTTGTAGTTGCATTCGAGTTCATCATATCGCTGAGTTTGGATCGTGCATATATCTAAGGCGTCCCCCGAATACGTACATTTCAACCAAGCTTAGCGACTAGCAAAATCGGACAAGCTACTCATGATAGTTTCGAGTTGCCGATCGTTTCACTAACTTCGATTTAGAACCAAACTCATATGCATCTCACTATCGTTTTATCTCGGTCCTCGAGATGATCTGGTTTGCTTCTCAAGCGTTCTTGTTTACGAAATCAATACAATTTTTTCTTAGCGGAGCTGACCAAGTCTAAGTAATTTTTATCCGATTCGAGACCAAATATTGTACTGTCATTGAGTACGTCTTCCAATCAATGATTCAATTCGTTATCCCAACTTTACTGCATATCATTCATTCTTATCATTTCCTTCGTTTGGGACCAATCTCACCGTCGTTCACGCACACTCACAATTCCCGTCCTACTCTAAGTATTGCTGCCCAAGTCTATCGTCCGTCCAGACGATACTGTAAGGTCAATCGCACAAGTTCAATCACTCGGCATAGGGTCGTCCGCCTATCCGCTAGGTCAGCTCACAAGGTCATAGTTACACGTCAAGTCCGTGGCTCGTCGTGCAAGGTCGTTGCACGACGCTCGCCCCAAATCCTATGGTCAAACCATTTGTTCGCTTGTACGGGAGTTTCTACCCAAGTTCGTTTCACTCAAATTTCTAAACATCGAGCATGATCACCTAATTCGCATCAATACTTACGTTGCACATATTCAATTCCGTTCAATCACCAGTTCTAACCAATTTATGTGTTCGATCATGAGGTCATCCAGCTCGACAATACATTGCACCCCAATCTCATGCGAGTCCGATTATCCACGACGGTTCATGAATCACCATGCAACGCTCCCGCGGAATAATTATTCTCATCGGGACGTAACTCTTGTTTGAGTTTAGACTAACCCATTCTCGATACGCAGATTGGACCTACTCAATCCTCAAGTTCAATTCTTCAAGCACACAAATTCATTCTCGAGTCCACCTTCGCGTCAAACCACAAGTCGAAGCAATCAGATTGCCATGCCATCCAAGTTCAATCACTCCTGCTGTATGAATCACTATATCAGCGCTCACGCGGAGTGATCGCCATAATCAGGTGAGACGCATGTGCGAGGCTGGAGTTGCGCTCGCATAAGATAAGAACGTCAACATTGTGGTTGTCAACGAAGCAAATCCAAGCATTCATATTTTTATCCAAGCCAAATCAATTCGATAGTCTGACCGTCATACATTCAACTAGAAAATCCTCGAGCTAAATCTATCCTTTCCTCGACACATTTTTAAGATCCCAAGTATAGCATCCAACGGGACAATGACATTTGCATGATCGTCATTCACCGAGTCAGAATACCCCCGAGTTATCGCATATCGATCTTTGATACGCCTCAATACCATCGACGATATGCGTAACCTGACGATCTTCCTTTGCAACCGATTTCGAGTCGTGCGTTGATGCTGTTGTCCGAGTTGGATATTCCACAATTTTCTCGATATTCAAGATCAAGTTTGATCGCTATTCCTCAAGCTAGTTTCAAGATCGTTGTCCAAACTCAAGTCACAATTTATTTGAATCAATCCAAAATCGTGCGCGTGATCCTCTAAGTTTTCCTCGATCAAGACCATTCATTTTTATTCATCGTTCTGAATCATTTTGTAACTTGCGTTGCCCATTGACAAATTGTCCAAACGACATCTCGTTCGGGACATTCGAAGTCACGACCAACTAAGCGTGACGCATTCTAAGGCTTTGTGCGATCGCATCGCCTCGCCGACGTACTCGTTGTGTTTCGTAATCCTCAATTTTTGCTCGAATGATTTTCCAAGAACATCCATACACCACTCGGATTCGATCCATACGATCTAGTCGTCGATATTCATTCTTATTCTTCTCTGAACTTATCACGTACACCACTCGGGTTCAAGCCATCCTATTTAATCCACAATCACATTTGTATCATGCGCTAAGACATCCTTCAGATTCGTTCGACGATTATCTAGCGTAATCGCTCACGTCGCCTCGACGTACTAAGTCGTTCACACTAATTCTCAAAATCCAATAAATCTTCCGTGCTTGCCCAAGCATTAGTTTGATAGCGTGCCTATCGATATACACTCTAAGTGTACCTCCGTTCCCGACCGAGCGGTACTTGATATCGCTTGCAACTCGATTGTACCAGAAGTCGAGGTGCGCGACACGCGACACAACTTAGCCAAAAGGCCGCATGTATAGCTATCTCGTGTGGACTATATTCGAGTTCGTATGCTCACTTATTCTCGTTCGAGCGATAATCGATCTCACTCGCAACTTGTTTGCACCAGAAGGTCTAGGTGCGCGATACTCTGCACAACTTAGCCAAAAGGCTGCGTGCATAACCATCCTGTTCGAACTATACTTTGGTCTCGTGTACTCGTTTGCTGTCAGCATAAGCTCATTCAAGCACGCACTGCGTTTGCTAACTCTTAGCATCGGTTCCTTCCAACTCAAGTTCGTCGTGGTGGCACAAAGGCCTTCGTCTATCAATCCCGTCCAACCGAGTACCCGTACGAGCTTTTGAAAATATTTAGACTTATTGTATGGAACATCCCAAGGCACAACGAGAGAGAGCGTACACTTCTTTTTCCAACGACGAGCTTTCAAAACTGAGAAATCGACATGAAGTCCAAGAATGTAAAGCCGTGCTCTGATACCAATCTGTCATGCCCCGCTCCTGCAGAAGCGATCTTCCTCGCTAAGGCGTGATGCCGTACGGGCCTAGGTTGCGCCCGTGCAAGGCTATCTCCAGAAACGGCCGATTTAAGCTAGGCCACAGAGTCGCACAGAGTGTCCCTATTTGTAGCAGAAAGTAAATGAACACAAATTGAAGCGAATTCAAGTCTTTATTGATATTCAAGAAGTTTACAAGCGGCGCTAGGCCGATATTACAAATCGTTCAAGCTCTCTCTCTCTGAAACATAAAAGGCATGCCAAGTGGCTTACAACATGGAATGATTCATGGCGATGTCCCGATACATTATGTCCTGTATATGGTGCTCCAGCTCCTTGCAACGCTCCAAGGCTCCAGAGGTAGCTCCGCGCCTTAGCACGTTCGAGGGAGGCTCCATACCCGACGATGTCTCCTGCATCCTGCAAGCAGACTGTGGGGTTATCAGTACATTGTTATGCACTGGTGGGAAGGCTAGCTCGCCCATAATGCTATCATTACCAAACACGTTCTATTTACTTTCATGCATCGTCTATCATTCATTGTCTTTCTAATCTTGTATTAGGATCAGTTTCAAGCATATTTTATAACCTATCTCGTGTTGCCAAATCCAATGTGTTGCATGGAAATACATGCACGACTTACCCATACTTACCGTCCGGCCTTCCCTGTCCAAAGTAAACCAAGTTAGTCAACAATTCATAGGAAATAACTTAACGTGATTCATGTGAACTTTTCAATGTCAAGGGCGTGTCCCTGCCTCGGGTCCTAGCACGTCGTAGGCGTATTTTCTAACTCCTTTGTCGAAGTACTCTCGATTATCTGGTGTGTTATATTCAAGCCTGTTCAGAAGGCACTTCATTTAGTTAACTTAGACTACTTTGATTTCAATGCAGGGACTTGCACGTGGATTGCCACCAGCAAAGCCCACTTAATCTATATGTATCGGTCGCTGGCATCACAAGCCAATTTGGACATGTCTTCCCCTTGGTAATTTCTCAGCTATCATGGCGTGCGACTTGGTACACCTTGATAGTCTTTTGAAATACTCGGCCTTACGTTCCCTGGTGGCCAAGCCCGTACTCAGGCCTGTACGTAAGCCAAACTTTGATTTCCGTCCGGACCGGTACGTCCTTCACACTTTGACCAAGCCGCTGGAAATACCCTTATTTCGTCTCTCTCCCATATACAATGTAGGTGTCCACGACCATTTCAATTTATTGTCAATTTAACTCAACGGCTGTCTCCGAGCCGTAGGCTAACCCTTAGCCATAATGCGTTATCGACCAGGTTGGTGTCCGTACAGCGCGGATAGCGAGCCCCGTTGCACGTACCCGTCATACCTGTCGCTAACCATTCCTTTCTTTCTTATCTTTTATTTATTCTTTCTTTTCACTTGTCCGTTCGTTCATTGATTATCCACACATTTATTCATTCTTTATTTGTTCATTCTTTCATTCATACATTATGCAACTTTCCGTACGGGAGTCGCCTTGGCGACCCATCGGTCCCATAGTCTTTCAATGTTGCTATACTCTACTCGGAACGACTATATTGATAGTCTTCCCGTTCCATTATTGTAACCCATTCCTTGTTTCATTGTTGAACGTATAAGGAACATAAACATAAGCTCGTGTATTAGCACGAGCGTGGAGCGCGGTGTGAGAGATCTCACATTTTTATGTTCTTTTCTATATTTTATACAAGCATACAAGATGGGATTATTCCCTTAGTTAGGTGTGTTGAGTCATTTATTAGCGTGCGCGGTGTTATCGCCTAGCGATTTTAGCAATAGTGTCCGTATTGTTATGTGTCTAGTCTAAGCAAAGACGGGTTCATCGGATCCACCCACCTTAGCGATGTTCGCATCGGCCGAACGATACTCCGAGAGCGCCTTTGAAATTCTAAGTCTGGATTCATCTTGACGAGCCAAATGTAAGCCTTGCATCGATTCTTCATCAGGTCGATGCCAACTCTTTGGGTCGACGGCTCGTTTGAGTCGTTGTACTTGCCGTTTGAATCGGCGTTCCGCTAGGGCGGAGCGGGTCATTACAGGCAGCATCTTCGGCAGTCCAGGATCCGATTCTGGGTGAAGGCATACTTCAAAAACAAAGTCTCGAGCGTTAATTTGCGACACTCTGACTTTTCTTCTGCTCGGGCGCTTGCGCCTAAAGAAACATACTTCTGTGAGCATTACTATGCGCCCACAGAAGTCATGCGCCAACACTGTGGGTGTGTTATGCGCCCACGTGTTGTGATGTTATTCGCCCTCTAAGCAGTGGCATGTTATGCACCCACGCACTGTTCATGTGTTATACGCCTGCATGTCTTATTTTGGGCACATATCCTTTTGGGCGCATATCCTTTTGGGCGCATAGGAGTCTTCAGGATATAGTTTCTTTCCTACGTTTTTTTGAGTCTGACTCTCTTTATGCCTGTTTTGTAGGGATCTGGCTAGCAAATTTCTCCAAGATCGGTATCGGGGATTCTTGGCATGGTAAAGATGCAACATTTGACGTACACATCAGAGAGCTCAGGACTCTTCATATTTTGGAAGGGTTCTGTCTAGCAAACTTCTCCAAGACCAGTATCGACGATTCTGGTATGGTGAAGATGCGACACTTGACATCCACATCAGAAAGATCAGGACTCTTCGTATTTTGGAAGGGTTTTTCTCAGGTGGTAGGAAGAACCTTTATACATCGAAGAGTTGGAAGGTAGTTGGGCGTTACCGTGAAAGTTTTGCTTTCACGGTTCTTCAAGTAGGCAGAAGCAACACTAGAGATGATGTTTTTAAGGTATGGTCTCTTGAAGAAATGGGCCCATGACGTCCACCATATGGAGGAGAGGAGAACATCATTTATAGATGTTTTAGCATGGTATATTTGCCCTCCTCCATGTAGCTTCTCGAAGGTTCAACAGCCTTGTTTGCTTGCTCAGCAGTAAAACATGAACTCATTCAACGAAAGCGTGGTGCTGCCAAGCTGAACAAGCTATGTATTGCTGATGAGTAGCGGATTCTCCCTTCTTTTGGACATCAATGTAATCTTTTAATTCTTATCCAGATGAAGAGGTGAAGAACCTTTTGTTTTGCTCATGATATGTAGTCCTGTGAATGTAACTGATTTTGAATAAACAAAATACATTCGCTCCCTTCTTTGCTTGTGATATCTGTGGTGATTGTATTGGAGAGCCAATAATACAGCATTTGTGTAAAGGGTATCCCGTAGATTTTGTAACTTCTTTCCCTTTTTCTGGCCGTTCGCGACTCTTGTACCTTTTTTCGTCTTTTGATAGACGTTTAAGTACAAAAATAAAGAATCTTTTCAGAAATGAATGTGGTTTGTGAAATATCGATGCTAGAGGTAATGTGGACGTAGCAAGGATATTTCTGGTGGGTATTCCGCTGGAGAATTTTTATGTGGACCTATTATCCGTTTTATGCTCGAATGATTCGATCATAGATAATAAGTTGATTGAGGCTGCTAGTAGAGGTAATATGGACGTAATAGTAGAGGATGTTCTATATCTGACCAGAGGTAATATGGACGTGGAAAGATATATAACAATAGGTACGAGTGATAGTTCATAGGTAGTGTAAAATCCCTAAATTTCTACTAATTATTTTTATTAATATTTGTACGGATTTAAAAAAAATTTATACGTTGCGTAATCGTATTATACGACGCGCACGGCCATTTATTCTTTTTCTAAGTTGCTCGACGAGTACGAATATGTGCGAGCGTACATATTTTATAAAAACATTTTTCTTTTCTATTTTAATATACACTTTCAAAATTATATAATTATTATTCTTGCTGTAAAAAGGCTTTTGTTTCTAAAAAGTTATTAATCATAAATAATATTTTTGTATACTAGAAAAGCCTAATTATTGCATACAATTATTTCGTTATTTATTTATTGGCCTATTTTAAATAAAAGTAAAATTTTTGAAATTTATTAATAGTAATATTTTATTGTTCAAAAAAGATATTTAAAAATATTTATTATTTTCGAAATTATTATTACTGGTATTTTGAAAAATATTTTTGGAAGTTATTTTGGCCAATTAAATCTTGATTTAATGTTTGGATTTTTTTAAATAGATTAAACTAATATCTATAATTGATTTGATTTTAAACTAAGAGATTTAATTTGATTTAAATGAGATTTGGATTTGGATTTGGATATTGATTGATTGCTTTTAAATTAAATTTGGAAATATCCAAATTGGGTTTAAACTATTCCTAACCATAATCTAATTGGGAATTCTCACATCCTATAAATATAGGCAGGTACTCCTCCAATATTTTTATCATCCACATTATTTTTTTCTCCATAATTTCTTCCACAAATTCCTCCACACAAATATTTTCCTCAACCCAATGGTGCGTGTCCCGTGTCCGTGTTCCATCGTCCAATTCTTATTCCATATATTTACAATTAAAAATTCTTTTCCTCCGTGTCGACAATCCCGACACGCCAAATATTAAATTTCTAAATCCTACTCCTAATCTCTAGCCAACACCATCACCCTCGTCATCGTCAATCGCCACCACTGCAACCAACCTTCTTGTCCCGGCCAACCCCACATCATTACCACAGCCACCACTACCGCGGCCATTGCCGCGGCAGCCCACACCGACCTCACCAACTACCGACCACCGGCAGTCCGTGTCCGCCACCACCATTACCACACCAGACCCGACAGAAATCCCCGACCACGGCCACTGGCCGGAAGACCAACCACCACCACCACCGTCACCGGCGCAACCCGTCGGCGACCAAAGGAAAACCCATAGCCAAACAGAAGAAAAACCCTAGAAAATTAATCCCCGTCACCACCGTACTCACCTTCGTCCGTGGTGCCGTCTCCACAGGAGCGCTGCTCCGCCTCGCCTTGGACCGAGCCCCCGACGACCCTGATTCCTCCTCCGCCTCCGCCGCTGGAGCGGTGATGCTCCGCCCGAAACCCTCTCGCCTTCTCGTCCCCTACGCCGACAGCCTCAGCCTCCATCTCCGCCGGAACCCCGCGCCCTTCCTGAGACCCTCCAGGTCCGCCGTTGAACCCGCCTCCGCCTCCGCGTGGCGCAGCCCTGTGCCGAGTGCGTCGACCATCGTCGTGACCATTGGCCAGGACCCCTCCGGCCGACTGAAACCGCCGATCCCGCCCTCCGTCGCTCTCCTCACCCCTTCTCTCCACCGCGGCCGCCGTCGCCTCTCCCGCGCCCCTCTTTCTTCTCCGTCCCGCCGCCTTCGGAACTCCGCCGCCCATCGAAACCCCCCAAACCCGCTCTTCCGCCGTACTGGCGCCAAGCAAACCCTCTTCCCCGACCTTCCTCCTGAGCCTCCCGACCTGATCCGCTCCTCCACCGGGCTACAACCTCCGGCGCCGCCTCCACTTCACTCTCCTCGCTTCCGACTTCCTCCCCTCTCTCTCTCTCCTTCATTTCCTTTTCTTTTTGTTTTGTCTTCTTCTCTCTCCAGAGAAAAAACTGAAGTTAACGTTATTATTATTATTATTTTCTTTTTACTTTTTGTTGAGGTGTTCTCCTCGAAAGAGGAGAAGAACCACATGAGTGGTCGGATTTTTGTTTGGTATTTCATCTTCTATATCTGTAAATTATTATTATTATTATTATTATTATTATTATTATTATTATAATAATACTGTGAGGAACAGTAGTTTATCGTTTACTGTTATTATTATTATTATTTTTAGTAAATTTCTTTATATTATATTATCAGTGTGATGGTATATGTTTTATTGTTATAGTGTAAATTCTGTTAATTTCACTATTATTATTTTTATATTATTTGTGACTAGATACTATATTAGATTTTTGGGCCTAAAATATATTTATGGTATTTTAAATATATGACTCTTAACCTACAAATATTTATGTATTTTTTTCAAATTATAATATTAACTCTAAAATAAATTTTTTCTATATTTTAGGTAGTTACCTAAGTCATTTCAAACTGGTAAAAATATAGTTTTCATATATAATATTTTTCTAAAAATAGTTATATATATTTTCTTTATATAATTATCTCTTCGAATCAATTCTTCCTAACTAAATCTAATTGTTCCCTGTTCCCTTGCAAATTCAAACTTTCTTATATCGTCCTTAGCAAATTCGACTATTCTGGACTCAATAATAGGGTTTGTCCCATCACTTGAGATTACTTGCGTGGCTTTGACGTCTGAGACTATTTTTGTGTCAACATGATCATATTACGTTAGTCAACTTCAAATCAAACCGTGACTACCTTATGTCCACCCTAACCAATTTGACCCATCTGGACCAATGAAACTGTCCGTGCCACCATCAGAGGTTCCCTTGTGTAGTTGTTGCACCAAAGTTGCAGATCGTGCCGCATTGATTATCACAGCACACCAGGCGCCCTACCAGGCAAGACACCTTGCCATTAGCTGTTTAATTATTTTAGCTCATATTTTCATGCATTACTTATTTTCTTTATGCAAAATAAACTGTGATACATGGCATAACTGTTCATTTATTTTCCTGCTATGTATTATTTTTCTTAAATTAAACCTAGAATTAAGGGACCACCTTGTGTGTTGCATTTATTGGCCTTGACACGTTTTAACACGAGGTTGTGTGTCGCATGTAGAACACGAAAGTGCGTGATTGGCTGGCCACCAGTACGTACAAGCCGTGCGATAGGAATAACCGATAATAGAGGTTGCATGCTAGTTTGACTTAGCGGTTATAGTGGTTTGTGTTGTGGATACAACACAGTAGGCATTGGGCGGGGAGGACAATTCCTTAGCGTATGGGCTTCGATACACTTCCCTTGTGACCCGGACTCTCCGCTGAAGATACGGGGTTGATGACCCATGATTACTGACGGCCACTGACGATTCTGCGGAACGTCATGCTCTTCCTGCTGGGGCCTCTGGTGCCCAAGGGGGACTACGCCAATCCTATTCAGCCAGGGCCCATGCGTAGGAAGGATTGTTCTTAACAACATTTCACTTAGAATGGTAGACTACCCTATCCGTTAGGTACGAGTACTTTTGGTTTGGGTAGTTGTATCTGACCGTGGCTTGGAACAATAACTTGTCGCGGATTAGTTTGTCACATCTTGTCCTTGTTTGGTTGTAGGTATGACTTACTACTTCGATGAGAAGGTATTGAACCTTGTTGGGGTCCGGATACCATATCGGATTCTTAGCATGGGAAGATACATTATCGTGAATTAGTTTACCATCTCCTGTCCTTGTTTGGTTGGGGGGATGGTACGCTCGTTCAGTAGGTGCGTATTGGACCATGTTATAAATTCGATTTACTTATTTATTGAGCAATATTTATTCAGTTTATATGGCATGCTATGATATTTCTTGTTACGTCCCTCTGAGGACCTGGTTGTCTTGCCAGGTGTATGCTATTGTTTTTCGCAGGTGCTTTAGCTCTAGCCATGTTCATTGCTATTTTTCGAGGATGATTGCGTTTGGATCGTCTTCGCTTCGCTCGCCACTCATTTTATTTTCTATGTACTTTTCTTTATTTTGTTGGTAGTGGATTTGTCTCCGCCCAACATATTGTATCAAGAGAAATTCATTCTCATTATATAATCTTTTATTCATTTATTCTGTGTGGATAAGATTAGTTATGGTTTTACTGCATTTTACAGCTTATGTATTTATACGAGGCTTCCCTATATTGGAGTATACTTCGTATGAATACAGCTGGCAAGTCTATATTCCTAGTCCTACGTATTTTGGGACTGGGGCGTTACATATTTTTGTGGTGGCCCATGCAGGTCAAGATAAATTGTTTGGTTACTTTACCGTACCAAGCAAGCCTGCGAATAGGATTAGAAGTCTAGGATCTCATCCACATACTTGACCTCTTCCTTGATTTTATATACCGTTTGACTTATCCATTGCATCTTGCTTGCTTCCTTCCATCCAAATTCGCAGCTTTCCTTCGTGCTTGCTAGAGTTGACCCTACTAATTAGATGTCCCAAACGCCCTTAGCTTAATTCTTTAAGTTGGGTAGAATACCTTATGAACTAGCAACCCCTTTGACCTAGTGACCTATATTAGCAAGCTTGTTTAGATCCTAGAATCTAGAGGACCTAACCCGTCTAGCCGAACCAAGGACTTGGACAAGAAGACTATAGGACGACTGTATGACCTAGAATCATTCTTCCTTCTTTAAATCTTAATCTCTCGTACCTATGTTATTACCATCTTAACTGATGATGCTAATATAGCCTAGTGTTCGCAAGCTTATTCCTTTATCGACCTTGTTCAAGACATATATTATTTGGGTCGACCCACTTAACATATTGTCTAATCAGAACCGGTGCATGATGGTCTGATCAACCGAGTGCACTTTGGTTCGCTTTTGTCTATTACTCTACGTGAATGGGAACATAATTAAACTTGGCCCTTACAAACCCATCCACGACTGTCTTGAAAATTCTTTTGAAATTATTCGATCGTCCTTGAATCACGTATTCGTATTCGATAAACGCCTCCTTCGAACTCGATATTGCTTTCGCCTTCACCTATTATAGAAGGACGAAGGCGTCATACTAGAACTTCCTCTAACCTTCCTGTCGGCTATGACCATTCTCACTCAATGTTGCTATATCTTATCCTAAAGTACTCGACCCTATCAAGACTCTCTAATCGCTTAATTTAAGCGAATCTATTTCGTTCTCTTAACCGTGACCCTCATTCATTACCCGTGACCATACCGTATTAACCTTCTATGATCTAGATCGTGATTCTTATGTCGTGATTTTTATCGATTGTTTCCCATCAAAACCCCCCTTGTGTCTTCTCACCCCCCCTACGAAATTCTTAATTTCGAGGACGAAATTCTTTTAAGTTGGGTAGGATGTAAAACCCCTAAATTTCTACTAATTATTTTTTATTAATATTTGTACGGATTTAAAAAAATTTATACGTCGCGTAATCGTATTATACGACGCGCACGGCCTTTTATTCTTTTTCTAAGTTGATCGACGAGTACGAATATGTGCGAGCGTACATATTTTATAAAAACATTTTTCTTTTCTATTTTAATATAAACTTTCAAAATTATATAATTATTATTCTTGCTATAAAAAGGCTTTTGTTTCTAAAAGTTATTAATCATAAATAATATTTTTGTATACTAGAAAAGCCTAATTATTGCATACAATTATTTCGTTATTTATTTATTGGCCTATTTTAAATAAAAGTAAAATTTTTGAAATTTATTAATAGTAATATTTTATTGTTTAAAAAAGATATTTAAAAATATTTATTATTTTCAAAATTATTATTACTGGTATTTTGAAAAATATTTTTGGAAGTTATTTTGGCCAATTAAATCTTGATTTAATGTTTGGATTTTTTTAAATAGATTAAACTAATATCTATAATTGATTTGATTTTAAACTAATAGATTTAATTTGATTTAAATGAGATTTGGATTTGGATTTGGATATTGATTTGATTGCTTTTAAATTAAATTTGGAAATATCCAAATTGGGTTTAAACTATTCCTAACCATAATCTAATTGGGAATTCCCACATCCTATAAATATAGGCAGGTACTCCTCCAATATTTTTATCATCCACATTATTTTTTTCTCCATAATTTCTTCCACAAATTCCTCCACACAAATATTTTCCTCAACCTAATGGTGCGTGTCCCGTGTCCGTGTTCCATCGTCCAATTCTTATTCCATATTTTTACAATTACAAATTCTTTTCCACCGTGTCGACAATCCTGACACGCCAAATATTAAATTTCTAAATTCTACTCCTAATCTCTAGCCAACACCATCACCCTCGTCATCGTCAATCGCCACCACTGCAACCATCCTCCTTGTCCCGGCCAACCCAGCATCATTACCACAGCCACCACCACCGTGGCCACTGCCGCGGCAGCTCACACCGACCTCACCAACCACCGACCACCGGCAGTCCGTGTCCGCCACCACCATTACCACACCAGACCCGACAGAAATCTCCGACTACGGCCACTGGCCGGAAGACCAACCACCACCACCACCGTCACCGGCGCAACCCGCCGGCGACGAAAGGAAAACCCATAGCCAAACAGAAGAAAAACCCTAGAAAATTAAACCCCGTCACCACCGTACTCACCTTCGTCCGTGGCGCCGTCTCCACAGGAGCGCTGCTCTGCCTCGCCTTGGACCGAGCCCCCGACGACCCTGATTCCTCCTCTGCCTCCGCCGCTGGAGCGGTGATGCTCCGCCCAAAACCCTCTCGCCTCCTCGTCCCCTACGCCGACAGCCTCAGCCTCCATCTCCACCAGAACCCCGTGCCCCCTGAGACCCTCCAGGTCCGCCGTTGAACCCGTCTCCGCCTCCGCGTGGCGCAGCCCTGTGCCGATTGCGTCGACCACCGTCGTGACCATTGGCCAGGACCCCTCCGGCCGACTGAAACCGCCGATCCAGCGCCCGTCCGTCGCTCTCCCCACTTCTCTCCACCGCGGCCTCGCCGTCTCCACCGCGCCCCCTCTTTCTCCTCCGTCCCGCCGCCTTGGGAACTCCGCCGCCCATCGAAACCCCCCAAACCCCGCTCTTCCGCCGCACTGGCGCCAAGCAAACCCTCTTCCCCGACCTTCCTCCTGAGCCTCCCGACCTGATCCGCTCCTCCGCCGGGCTACAACCTCCGGCGCCGCCTCTACTTCATCTCTCCTCGCTCCCGACTTCCTCCCCTCTCTCTCTCTCTCTCCCTCGTTTCCTTTTCTTTTTGTTTTGTCTTCTTCTCTCTCCAGAGAAGAAAACTGAAGTTAACGTTATTATTATTATTATATTTTCTTTTTACTTTTTGTTGAGGTGTTCTCCTCGAAAGAGGAGAAGAACCACAGGAGTGGTCAGATTTTTGTTTGGTATTTCATCTTCTATATCTGTAAATTATTATTATTATTATTATTATTATTATAATAAAACTGTGAGGAACAGTAGTTTATCGTTTACTGTTATTATTATTATTTTTTTAGTAAATTTCTTTATATTATATTATCAGTGTTATGGTATATGTTTTATTGTTATAGTGTAAATTCTGTTATTTTCACTATTATTATTTTTATATTATTTGTGACTAGATACTATATTAGATTTTTGGACCTAAAATATATTTATGGTATTTTAAATATAAGACTCTTAACCTACAAATATTTATGTATTTTTTTCAAATTATAATATTAACTCTAAAATAAATTTTTTCTATATTTTAGGTAGTTACCTAAGTCATTTCAAACTGGTAAAAATATAGTTTTCATATATAATATTTTTCTAAAAATAGTTATATATATTTTCTTTATATAATTATCTCTTCGAATCAATTCTTCCTAACTAAATCTAATTGTTCCCTGTTCCCTTGCAAATTCAAACTTTCTTATATCGTCCTTAGCAAATTCGACTATTCTGGACTCAATAATAGGTTTGTCCCATCACTTGAGATTACTTGCGTGGCTTTGACGTCTGAGACTATTTTTGTGTCAACATGATCATATTACGTCAGTCAACTTCAAATCAAACCGTGACTACCTTATGTCCACCCTAACCAATTTGACCCATCTGGACCAATGAAACTGTCCGTGCCACCATCAGAGGTTCCCTTGTGTAGTTGTTGCACCAAAGTTGCAAATCGTGCCGCATTGATTATCACATCACACCAGGCGCCCTACCAGGAAAGACACCTTGCCATTAGCTGTTTAATTATTTTAGCTCATATTTTCATGCATTACTTATTTTCTTTATGCAAAATAAACTGTGATACATGGCATAACTGTTCATTTATTTTCCTGCTATGTATTATTTTTCTCAAATTAAACCTAGAATTAAGGGACCACCTTGTGTGTTGTATTTATTGGCCTTGACACGTTTTAACACGAGGTTGTGTGTCGCATGTAGAACACGGAAGTGCGTGATTGGCTGGCCACCAGTACGTACAAGCCGTACGATAGGAATAACCGCTAATAGAGGTTGCATGCTAGTTTGACTTAGCGGTTATAGTGGTTTATGTTGTGGATACAACACAGTAGGCATTGGGCGGGAAGGACAATTCCTTAGCGTATGGGCTTCGATACACTTCCCTTGTGACCCGGACTCTCCGCTGGAGATACGGGGTTGATGACCCATGATTACTGACGGCCACTGACGATTCTGCGGAAAGTCATGCTCTTCCTGCTGGGGCCTCTGGTGCCCAAGGGGGACTATGCCAATCCTATTCAGCTAGGGCCCATGCGTAGGAAGGATTGTTCTTAACAACATTTCACTTAGAATGGTAGACTACCCTATCCGTTAGGTACGAGTACTTTTGGTTTGGGTACTTGTATCTGACCGTGGCTTGGAACAATAACTTGTCGTGGATTAGTTTGTCACATCTTGTCCTTGTTTGGTTGTAGGTGTGACTTACTACTTCGATGAGAAGGTATTGAACCTTGTTGGGGTCCGGATACCATATCAGATTCTTAGCATGGAAAGATACGTTACCGTGAATTAGTTCACCATCTCCTGTCCTTGTTTGGTTGGGGGGATGGTACGCTTGTTCAGTAGGTGCGTATTGGACCATGTTATAAATTCGATTTACTTATTTATTGAGCAATATTTATTCAGTTTATATGGCATGCTATGATGTGTCTTGTTACGTCCCTCTGAGGACCTGGTTGTCTTGCCAGGTGTGTGCTATTGTTTTTCGCAGGTGCTTTAGCTCTAGCCGTGTTCATTGCTATTTCTCGAGGATGATTGCGTTTGGATCGTCTTCGCTTCGCTCGCCACTTATTTTATTTTCTATGTACTTTTCTTTATTTTGTTGGTAGTGGATTTGTCTTCGCCCAACATATTGTATCAAGAGAAATTCATTCTCATTATATGATCTTTTATTCATTTATTCTGTGTGGATGAGATTAGTTGTGGTTTTACTGTATTTTACAGCTTATGTATTTATACGAGGCTTCCCTATATTGGAGTATACTTCGTATGAATACAGCTGGCATGTCTATGTTCCTAGTCCTACGTATTTTGGGACTGGAGCGTTACATGTTTTTGTGGTGGCCCATGCAGGTCAAGATAAATTGTTTGGTAACTTTACCGTACCAAGCAAGCCTGCGAATAGGATTAGAAGTCTAGGATCTCATCCACATACTTGACCTCTTCCTTGATTTTATCTACCGCTTGACTTATCCATTGCATCTTGCTTGCTTCCTTCCATCCAAATTCGCATCTTTCCTTCGTGCTTGCTAGAGTTGACCCTACTAATTAGATGTCCCAAACGCCCTTAGCTTAATTCTTTAAGTTGGGTAGAATACCTTATGAACTAGCAACCCCTTTGACCTAGTGACCTATATTAGCAAGCTTGTTTAGATCCTAGAATCTAGAGGACCTAACCCGTCTAGCCGAACCAAGGACTTGGACAAGAAGACTATAGGACGACTGTATGACCTAGAATCATTCTACCTTCTTTAAATCTTAATCTATCGTACCTATGTTATTACCATCTTAACTGATGATGCTAATATAGCCTAGTGTTTGCAAGCTTATTCCTTTATCGAGCTTGTTCAAGACATATATTATTTGGGTCGACCCACTTAACATATTGTCTAATCAGAACCGGTGCATGATGGTCTAATCAACCGAGTGCACTTTGGTTCACTTTTGTCTATTACTCTACGTGAATGGGAACATAATTAAACTTGGCCCTTACAAACCCATCCACGACTGTCTTAAAAATTCTTTTGAAATTATTCGATCGTCCTTGAATCACGTATTCGTATTCGATAAACGCCTCCTTCGAACTCGATATTGCTTTCGCCTTCACCTATTATAGAAGGACGAAGGCGTCATACTAGAACTTCCTCTAACCTTTCTGTCGGCTATGACCATTCTCACTCAATGTTGCTATATCTTTATCCTAAAGTACTCGACCCTATCAAGACTCTCTAATCGCTTAATTTAAACGAATCTATTTCGTTCTCTTAACCGTGACCCTCATTCATTACCCGTGACCATACCGTATTAACCTTCTATGATCTAGATCGTGATTCTTACGTCATGATTTTTATCGATTGTTTCCCATCGAAACCCCCCTTGTGTCTTCTCACCCCCCCTACGAAATTCTTAATTTCGAGGACAAATTTTTTTTAAGTTGGGTAGGATGTAAAACCCCTAAATTTCTACTAATTATTTTTTATTAATATTTGTACGGATTTAAAAAAAATTTATACGTCGCGTAATCGTATTATACGACGCGCACGGCCTTTTATTCTTTTTCTAAGTTGCTCGACGAGTACGAATATGTGCGAGCGTACATATTTTATAAAAACATTTTTCTTTTCTATTTTAATATACACTTTCAAAATTATATAATTATTATTCTTGCTATAAAAAGGCTTTTGTTTCTAAAAAGTTATTAATCATAAATAATATTTTTGTATACTAGAAAAGCCTAATTATTGCATACAATTATTTTGTTATTTATTTATTGGCCTATTTTAAATAAAAGTAAAATTTTCAAAATTTATTAATAGTAATATTTTATTGTTCAAAAAAGATATTTAAAAATATTTATTATTTTCGAAATTATTATTACTGGTATTTTGAAAAATATTTTTGGAAGTTATTTTGGCCAATTAAATCTTGATTTAATATTTGGATTTTTTTAAATAGATTAAACTAATATCTATAATTGATTTGATTTTAAACTAAGAGATTTAATTTGATTTAAATGAGATTTGGATTTGGATTTGGATATTGATTTGATTGCTTTTAAATTAAATTTGGAAATATCCAAATTGGGTTTAAACTATTCCTAACCATAATCTAATTGAGAATTCCCACATCCTATAAATATAGGCAGGTACTCCTCCAATATTTTTATCATCCACATTATTTTTTTCTCCATAATTTCTTCCACAAATTCCTCCACACAAATATTTTCCTCAACCCAATGGTGCGTGTCCCGTGTCTGTGTTCCATCGTCCAATTCTTAATCCATATTTTTACAGTTACAAATTCTTTTCCTCTGTGTCGACAATCCCGACACGCCAAATATTAAATTTCTAAATCCTACTCCTAATCTCTAGCCAACACCATCACCCTCGTCATCGTCAATCGCCACCACTGCAACCATCCTCCTTGTCCCGGCCAACCCCACATCATTACCACAGCCACCACCACCGCGGCCATTGCCGCGGCAGCCCACACCGACCTCACCAACCACCGACCACCGGCAGTCCGCGTCCGCCACCACCATTACCACACCAGACCCGACAGAAATCCCCGACCACGGCCACTGGCCGGAAGACCAACCACCACCACCACCGTCACCGACGCAACCCGCCGGCGACCAAAGGAAAACCCATAGCCAAACAGAAGAAAAACCCTAGAAAATTAAACCCCGTCACCACCGTACTCACCTTCGTCCGTGGCGCCGTCTCCACAGGAGTGCTGCTCCGCCTCGCCTTGGACCGAGCCCCCGACGACCCTGATTCCTCCTCCGCCTCCGCCGTTGGAGCGGTGATGCTCCGCCCGAAACCCTTTCGCCTCCTCGTCCCCTACGCCGACAGCCTCAGCCTCCATCTCCGTCGGAACCCTGCGCCCTTCCTGAGACCCTCCAGGTCCGCCATTGAACCCGCCTCCGCCTCCGCGTGGCGCAGCCCTGTGCCGAGTGCTTCGACCACCGTCGTGACCATTGGCCAGGACCCCTCCGGTCGACTGAAACCGCCGATCCAGCGCCCGTCCGCCGCTCTCCCCACTTCTCTCCATCGCGGCCTCGCCGTCTCCACCGCGCCCCCTCTTTCTTCTCCGTCCCGCCGCCTTGGGAACTCCGCCGCCCATCGAAACCCCCCAAACCCCGCTCTTCCGCTGCACTGGCGCCAAGCAAACCCTCTTCCCCGACCTTCCTCCTGAGCCTCCCGACCTGATCCGCTCCTCCGCCGGGCTACAACCTCCGGCGCCGCCTCCACTTCATCTCTCCTCGCTCCCGACTTCCTCCCCTCTCTCTCTCTCTCCCTCGTTTCCTTTTCTTTTTGTTTTGTCTTCTTCTCTCTCCAGAGAAGAAAACTGAAGTTAACGTTATTATTATTATTATATTTTCTTTTTACTTTTTGTTGAGGTGTTCTCCTCGAAAGAGGAGAAGAACCACAGGAGTGGTCGGATTTTTGTTTGGTATTTTATCTTCTATATCTGTAAAATTATTATTATTATTATTATTATTATTATTATTATTATAATAATACTGTGAGGAACAGTAGTTTATCGTTTACTGTTATTATTATTATTTTTTTAGTAAATTTCTTTATATTATATTATCAGTGTGATGGTATATGTTTTATTGTTATAGTGTAAATTCTGTTATTTTCACTATTATTATTTTTATATTATTTATGACTAGATACTATATTAGATTTTTGGGCCTAAAATATATTTATGGTATTTTAAATATATGACTCTTAACTTACAAATATTTATGTATTTTTTTCAAATTATAATATTAACTCTAAAATAAATTTTTTCTATATTTTAGGTAGTTACCTAAGTCATTTCAAACTGGTAAAAATATAGTTTTCATATATAATATTTTTCTAAAAATAGTTATATATATTTTCTTTATATAATTATCTCTTCGAATCAATTCTTCCTAACTAAATCTAATTGTTCCCTGTTCCCTTGCAAATTCAAACTTTCTTATATCGTCCTTAGCAAATTCGACTATTCTGGACTCAATAATAGGGTTTGTCCCATCACTTGAGATTACTTGCGTGGCTTTGACGTCTGAGACTATTTTTGTGTCAACATGATCATATTACGTTAGTCAACTTCAAATCAAACCGTGACTACCTTATGTCCACCCTAACCAATTTGACCCATCTGGACCAATGAAACTGTCCGTGCCACCATCAGAGGTTCCCTTGTGTAGTTGTTGCACCAAAGTTGCAGATCGTGCCGCATTGATTATCACAGCACACCAGGCGCCCTACCAGGCAAGACACCTTGCCATTAGCTGTTTAATTATTTTAGCTCATATTTTCATGCATTACTTATTTTCTTTATGCAAAATAAACTGTGATACATGGCATAACTGTTCATTTATTTTCCTGCTATGTATTATTTTTCTCAAATTAAACCTAGAATTAAGGGACCACCTTGTGTGTTGCATTTATTGGCCTTGACACGTTTTAACACGAGGTTGTGTGTCGCATGTAGAACACAGAAGTGCATGATTGGCTGGCCACCAGTACGTACAAGCCGTGCGATAGGAATAACTGCTAATAGAGGTTGCATGCTAGTTTGACTTAGCGGTTATAGTAGTTTGTGTTGTGGATACAACACAGTAGGCATTGGGCGGGGAGGACAATTCCTTAGCGTATGGCCTTCGATACACTTCCCTTGTGACCCGGACTCTCCGCTGGAGATACGGGGTTGATGACCCATGATTACTGACGGCCACTGACGATTCTGCAGAACGTCATGCTCTTCCTGCTGGGGCCTCTGGTGCCCAAGGGGGACTACGCCAATCCTGTTCAGCCAGGGCCCATGCGTAGGAAGGATTGTTCTTAACAACATTTCACTTAGAATGGTAGACTACCCTATCCGTTAGGTATGAGTACTTTTGGTTTGGGTACTTGTATCTGACCGTGGCTTGGAACAATAACTTGTCGCGGATTAGTTTGTCACATCTTGTCCTTGTTTGGTTGTAGGTGTGACTTACTACTTCGATGAGAAGGTATTGAACCTTGTTGGGGTCCGGATAACATATCGGATTCTTAGCATGGGAAGATACGTTACCG
Source organism: Iris pallida (assembly GCA_029216955.1). Lineage (NCBI taxonomy): Eukaryota > Viridiplantae > Streptophyta > Magnoliopsida > Asparagales > Iridaceae > Iris > Iris pallida. Next base: position 29,801,081 of record JANAVB010019800.1, on the reverse strand, counting down.
TGAATTAGTTTACCATCTCCTGTCCTTGTTTGGTTGGGGGGACGGTACGCTCGTTCAGTAGGTGCGTATTGGACCATGTTATAAATTCGATTTACTTATTTATTGAGCAATATTTATTCAGTTTATATGGCATGCTATGATGTGTCTTGTTACGTCCCTCTGAGGACCTGGTTGTCTTGTTAGGTGTGTGCTATTGTTTTTCGCAGGTGCTTTAGCTCTAGCCGTGTTCATTGCTATTTTTCGAGGATGATTGCATTTGGATCGTCTTCGCTTCGCTCGCCACTCATTTCATTTTCTTTGTACTTTTCTTTATTTTGTTGGTAGTGGATTTGTCTCCGCCCAACATATTGTATCAAGAGAAATTCATTCTCATTATATGATCTTTTATTCATTTATTCTGTGTGGATGAGATTAGTTGTGGTTTTACTGCATTTTACAGCTTATGTATTTATACGAGGCTTCCCTATATTGGAGTATACTTCGTATGAATACAGCTGGCATGTCTATGTTCCTAGTCCTACGTATTTTGGGACTAGGGCGTTACAGGTAGTGTGGACATGACCATCTTTGATGAATGCTTTGCTCAGAGGTTATGTGGACGTGGCAAAACATTTGATCATTCCACTAGGAAAATAATTATCAGAAAACAAATTCAGAGGTAATAGGGACATGAGTTGTTTTCGTCAAAGGGAGTCAAAGACGAAAATGATTCCACTGGGGAAATATTTATAGGACCTATTATCCAGGGCATATTCAAGACTCTTGAAATACAGATAATAGTTAGATAGTTTTTTTGAATCATATAAACATCGTACTGTACATTTACATAACTGAACATATGTGAACATTATGTAAAAGAGGTTATACATAGTATTCCTTCACCATTGATAGGCATCATGAGCAAGTCACTATCGGGCTTGGTTAGCCGGTATGTACCATTGGAATAAATTAATTCTATGACGAAAGGATCTTCCCATTTAGGCTGGAATTTCCTTTTTGTTTTGTGCGTCATGACCATCGGTCTTCTAACTGCTAGAACCAGATCACCAACTTGGAAGATCCTTCCCTTCACTTTTTTATTGAAGGCTTTGGAAAGGCGTGCCTGGTATAGCTCAATGCGCTGCTGAGCTAACAAGCATTTTTCGTCTAGCGCTTCGAGCTCCTGGAGTCACAGACGATAGCTTTCATCAGTAGTCAGCTCGCTGGCTAAGGCTACTCGAAGAGAAAGAATCTAGATTTCTAAGGAAAGAACTGCTTTGCTTCCATAAACCAGAGAGAATGGCGTACTGCCTGTTGGAGTCTGAACCGTTGTGCGATAAGCCCATAAACATTCACCGAGCTTCTCGTTCCAATCGCGCTTATTTGAATACATGAACTTCTTGAGAAGTTTTATGATGGTTTTGTTAAAGGCTTCTGCTAACCTGTTAGCCGCTGGATTATAGGCAGTAGATGCTACGCTCTGGAATCGATTATTGTCGCAGAACCTATAGAATACATGGCTTACGAACTGTGGACCATTATCATAGATGATTCTGCGAGATAGGTCGAAGCGGTAGATGATATGATGTTTGATAAAACTGATCACGTTTGACGTCTTCACTTCGATGAGCGATATAGCTTCCGCCCATTTGGAGAAGTAATCGGTTATGGCTAGGATGAACCAATGTCCATTAGAGGATGGCAGACTGATTGGTCCTATGACGTCCATGCCCTAGGCTTCAAACAGCCAAGATGCTGCCTTCGGGTGTAAAAACTCCGAAGGTTGATGAATGAAATTAGCATAGAACTGACAAGCTCTATACTTCTTTGCATATTCAACAGCATCTGCTATCATTATGGGCCAGTAATAACCCATTCTTTTGAAACGATCTTATAATTTGGGGCCTGGTTGATGTGCACCACAAACTCCATCTTGCGCCTTCCGGAGTGCATGTTTGGCTTCTTTGTCTGATATGCATCGCAACCGTAGCCCGTCGTAAGAGCGTCTGTATAACATCTTGGTAGCTGTGTCATAGTAAAATCTGAGGGATCGTCTTTGGATGGATACTGCTTCCTTTGGGTCCTCGGGGAGGATTCTATAGACATCGTAGTCTTTGAAGAAAAATTTCCAATCTTTAGTATCGACGTTTATTTCCGCTGCATAACTGTGATGAATATGCAAGGCATCTTTTACACAGAATAGTTCTCAACCAGACACTGTGATCGACTGTTGGATATTGATAGGAACGGTCAAAGAAGCAGCGAGACCGGCTAGAACATCTGTTTCTATATTCCGTAGTCGAGGTACGTGCTTGATGAAGAATCCCGCAAAAGTAGACATCAACTTGATTGTTGCTCTGTGGTAGGGGATGAGATCTTTGTGGCGAACTTCATAATCCCCTTGGACTTGACTAACTATTAGCTTGGAATCGTCGTAAGCCTCTAGATAGTCAACTCCCAGTTGTTTCGCCAGTTGTAGACTGATTAATAAAGCATTATATTCGGCCACGTTGGTACATGGTTCCACGAGAGAATATGCACGGTGTATAACTAGATAATCAGGTGACACGAGTATGACACCTACTCTAGCCACGATATTCTCTTTGGGTCCTGTTCTTGATGCACCGTCAAAGAACATTCGCCAAATAGGGATTTTCTCAGTTGCAGTGTTAGACTCCACCACTTCGTCGGGGATTTCGTCGTAGAGTTTGGACGACTCCGGCACCGGATGAGCTGCTAGAAAGTCAGCTAATGCTTGCCCTTTTACTGCCTTCTGAGGAACGAAGATCATATCATATGGAGTCAACAACATTGCCCATATAGCTAAACGGGAATTAAGAGAGCCCGGTTTAGTCATGAGTATTCTGAGAGGGTTGACTTTAGATATGATGTGGATAGTCTGCCCAGATACGTAGTGGCATGTCTTCTGGATGGCAAATATTGGTACAAGGCATTCCTTCTCTACTGGTGTGTATTTGTGCTCGGCACCCACCATCGTACGGCTGAGGTAGTAGATTGCCTGCTTATGGTCGCCTTTGTTCTTCTGAGCTATGAGGACACCAAGGGAATGATCCATAGCGCAGACATATAGTAAGAAAGGCTTCTCCATTATTGGAGCTGCCAATACTGGAGGGCTTGTAAGATATGCCTTGATGTCGTCGAATGCGCATTGACATTGTTCAGTCCAGACGAAAGATACGCCTTTCTTCATGAGCTGAGTGAATGGTTGACACCTTCCAGAGAGGTTCGAAATGAATCGTCTGATGTAGGCTAGACTTCCTTGTAGTCCGCGTAGCTCTTTGAGGTTTCTTGGAGGATGCATGTCGAGAATAGCCTTCACTTTCTCTGGGTCCAGATGTATGCCCTTTGAAGTGATGACGAAACTAAGGATCTTGTTGCTAGAGACTCCCAGAAAAGACTTGGTTGGATTCATCTTGAGTTGGTGTGCACGCATTAGTTCGAATACTGTTCTCAAGTCTTGGAGGTGGTTGCCCTTGAGACAACTTTTGACTGCGATATTGTCTACATAGCACTCCACAATTTTATGCAAATGATCGCAAAAAATTATGTTCATGGCTCGCTGGTATGTTGCCCCTGCATTCTTCAATCCAAAGGAGAAAAATTGTGTCATGGCTCGCTGGTATGTTGCCCCTGCATTCTTCAATCCGAAGGGCATCACCGTATAGCAGTATACCCCCAGCGGTGTTCGAAAAGATGTGTGCTTCTCATCGTCGGGGAACATCTTGATCTGGATGTAGCCTGATAACCCATCCATGAAGGACATCCGCTCGAAGCCGTAAGTATTATCGATCATTATGTCAGTGATCGGTAGGGAGAACTCGTCTTTCGGGCATGCAGAGTTCAAATCACGATAGTCGATATAGACTCGAACTTTATCGTTCTTTTTCATGACTGGAACGATGTTGGCAACCCAGTCTGGGTGTTGTTCCTCGCGAATGAATCCACTGGCAATGAGCTTATTGACTTCATTTTCGATGTCTTCTATGACGTTTAGTCGGAATCGTCGTTGCTGCTGCTTCACTGGCTAAGCTTTAGACGAAATGTTCAGGTGGTACATGGCAATTTTAGGGTCCAAGCCTGGCATGTCTTCATAGCTCCATGCGAAGACGTCGATGTATTCTCTTATAAGCTGTATAAGAGATTGACGTTCATCGCCAAATAGGCTTTTCCTGATGAAGGTTGGTTTGAATGATGCTTTATCTCCTAGATTGACTTGGATGACTTCGTCTTCAGTAAGTGGTTCCCGTTGTTCGAAGCGCAGCTCCCACATAGTGTTCATCTTTTGAGCCCATTGTTCGAGTTTGATTGATTGAACATCGTCTGTAATTTGGTCGGCAAAATCTATGTTGACGGATAGAGTTGCTTTGAACATGTCATCGATGCTGGAGTCTGAGTCCCAGAGGGAGGAATCAGAAGAATGAGAACAACGATCTGCTTTATCATCTGATCTTTCGAGAGTTGTTGGAGGAGAGACATAGCCCAAACCAATACCGCTTCATTGATAGTAGTTCTTGGGTTTGTCGGGGGGAGCGAAGTATCGTATTGGCAACCGTTGTCCTCGGTCGTAATTTAGCCCTTCATCTTTTTTTGATGTCATATTCTATATTCTGGATGATATTCTTGGCCTGCCAATTATACCAAAAAAGTTGCATTTTTCCAGAGTCATAGTCAGCTTCTGTGTTGTGCTTGGGAGGAGTATATTCTGGAACGAACTTTCTCTCGCCAATTATACGACCGAAGATGATTAGCTCTTCATCTTTCTTTCTGGCTAGAACGATGAAGTAGAGGATATCTTCAGGATAAACTTTTTTCCGCAGGTGAGGTGTTGTTACCGGCATACAGAGGTGTGATCCTATGCCATTCTCTAGGGCGTATATCGTATCTATGTAGTGGCTTACATATTGATAGACATCGGGGTAATTCGAAGATAAACCTTTACTAAGGAAATACGCAAGATCTTCTTCAGGGATGGCATCATCCGCTGAAGGTACATTATTATGTGTATTGATATACTCATTGAGAGGATCATCATTTGGAAGAGGAGCCACAGTCTTGGCCGAGTTCACCACGTAGGATAATTCTTCAGGATTGGGAGGACGGGCATCATTAGGTTCCTCCTGGGATGTCTTGCTGAGAGTGATGGTTAGTGGCTTGACCTTGTCGGGGTTCTTCTTTTTCATCCAGATTGTGAGAGACTTCGGAGTACTTTTTGGAGTAGTACGTCCTTTGACTCAGATAATCAGGAGATCACCATTGGAGGATGGACTTGCTTCAGCTTCATTTTTAGCTTTATTGCCGTCATCCTTGGGGGATTGAGATTGGTAAAGTACCGAATCTCTATAGTAAGCTTCAATGCCCTTGAAAGGATCGACATTGGCAAACTTCGTCTTCACGACGCCGTCGCTGTTGACGTACTTGAAGCACTGGTGAAGTGTGGAAGGAACGATCATGTTCTCGTGAATCCATGGACGTCCCAACAAGATATTGTAGGATACATTGGCATCGATCACATAGCAGGAAACCTTCGTTCGAAGATCACCAATCTGGTAGTTGAGACGGATCTTGCCCAGCGGATGGCTTCGACCAGCATTAAAAGCCATGATAGTTGTGTTGGTTGCAGATAGCTTGTGCAGAGGGATTCCCAGAATTTAAAGCAAAATTCTAGAAATGATGCTGAGGGAGGATCCTGGATCGATGTGCATGCGGTCCACCTTGATCGCCCTGATATACCCTGTATAGTACAGGGGTCTATCATGACAATTATTTTTGAGTAATATGTCCTCCTGTGAGAAGGTGATGTTGGGCACCACTTCCATAGTACTGTGGCAGTAGGGACAGAAGACAGGATCTTCAGCAGGGGCTTTGACTTCAGCGAGGTAAGAGTCGGCATGTAGCAATGCCTCACTTAATTCCTTTCGCGTTTCTTTGGAGAGTCGTAATAGATCGAACAGAGACAACCTGACAGGTGTATTGGCTAGCTGAGCCATTATGTCAAAGTTGTAGGGCCAATCCATTCCTTCGGGAGCTGGCGCCTTTAGAGATTTGTCAAATCGCGTCTTCTTCTGCTTGGATTTATCAGTGGTTTGAGGCTTGGACGGGCCGGCTTCTGAGCTTGTGGGGGTAGCAGGAGCTTGAGGAGGTATTGCTTCTTCTTGTGCGGGATCGTACGTCCGAAGATAAGTCTTCCCCGATCGCGTCTCGCCAGATAGAACCTTGTAGATAGGAGAGGATACCATATGTCATGGCTTGAATTTCTTTTCCCTTCTTTCTTTGGGAGGTGCTACCCCCTGTATCACTTCTTGGACAAGGTCTGGGTGGACCCATATGATCTCACCACGTTCAGTTATGAGTGGGACCAAGGTCGAGTTGCGAGCTGGTGGTAGGTTGACGACTTCCATCATCGCCTTAGGGATCGAAACCACGTCGTCTGGGACTTCTGTAGGAAGAAATTCGCCAAACTGAAGAGAGATCATGTTAGCAGATACGACCTTGTCTTCAGCTTCGAGGTTGATCACTTGGCTGTCGATAAGCTGTTGTATCTTCTTTTTTAGGATGATGCAGTTCTTGGTGGAGTGATGCACGTACTGATGATAGAGACAGTACTTGGGATCATTTAGTTGGCTTGCCTATGCCGGACGTCGTGGTGGAGGCAATGTCAGCTTATTACCCTTCGTCAATGTGTGGAAGATGGTAATGACATCGTCTTCGTTGAAGGAGAAGGTCTCCTTAGGCTTTGTCGGAGGCGTCCTGAGAATTGGAAGCTCCTTTGGATGTGTCGACTTTCAGGACTTCTTTCCCTTTACCCCCACGAACAGGGATAGTTTAAGGATGCTTGCCCTTGTCTTCGGATTTGGGTGTCTTCAACCCCAGTAGTTCTAAGTTAGGAACGTTATTTTCAGTAGCATCAGCGGCCCCAACGAAAGCGGGCCATGTATCATACTTATGTATACCTAGACAAAACTTCACTGTAGAAAGGAAGTTATGTCGACAAGTATCCATAAGTTCTGAGTCTGGTATGCCGAAGGGTATCTTCAGTGCTAGCCGTCTGAAGCATTCTATGAAGGCGATGACAGACTCAGTCCTTCTTTGCTTGGTCTCGATGAGTGTGGACATACTAACGTGCATGCCGCTCTCGTAAAACCTATTCAGGAACAACCTCTCCAAGTCTTTGAATGAATTAATATGCCCGTCAGGCAGACTGCAGAACCATTCGAAGGCTACCCCTGCAAGGTGCTAATAAATAGCTTCGACAGGAACAGATCGTCTCTGGGCAAGTGTAGAGTTTGCATGTTGAAGTACGTCATGTGCTGACGAGGAAAAGTCAAACCGTCGAATGAATTCAGCATCTGCGGCTTGTAGTTAGGAGGGTAAGTAGCATTCTCCCACTCGGGGGGGATACGATTGAGATATCCCCATCTTCTACAGTTTATCTTTGTGTGAGATGGTGTCGAGGCGAACGACCAGGGAATCAATTGCATCCTATTGATTGAGCAGGTGTTGGAAAACGGCTGCTGAACGGTTGTCAGGCATTGTTGGCGAAGGACCACCCCCAGCATTTGTAAGATTTGGAGAAGGTACAACGAAATGATACTCCTTTTGTAGTGAAGGAGGGTTGTTGCTGTGAGCCAGACTAGCATGGGCCGAGACATTTTATTGAGGTGGAGGAATAGCCCCAGCAGCTTGAACTGCCATGATGTTGGTAAGCATATCAGTGATCTTGGTGAATGCTGTTTCAAGACCCTCTAGCCGTTTGCTAGTCTGGTCGCTGGCTTCTTCAGGTCTTTCTCCGTCCGTCATATATATAGATAGCATGCGAGGATGAACAAATGAAGCAGTACAACTGGTGCTGATACTGTCTGTCTCCGAGTGGATGAGTCCTTCATCTTCAGGTAGAGGAGGTAGATAGTTGCCATCGGATTCGGCGGGATTATCGTCCTCTGGAAGGCTACCCCCAGTGTAGGGGTCATCTACTTCAGATTCTGAGGGAATACTACCCCCAGCTTGGGATTCTTCATCCTATATACGGAATCTCGCCTTTGACCGGGTGCCCATATAGACTCCTTCAAATGTGACAACCTGTTGGCCCTCTGTTGGTAGACTTCTCCTCCTTCTTCTCGCGGAGCTAAGAGAGAAAGTTGGGTTCGTAGTCCACCGTATTTGGTTGGAGCTTCCGTAAGGGGGACCCCATGAAGCCATGTTGGATGAAACACATAGTGGCTTCTCGTCGTCAGAGAAGTGCAGCTGCCGAAATACGAACTTTCTCTGAGGCACACTTGTTGCTTTGGAGCAACAAAAGTTGATAACAATATTGGTGCACAAAAGTGCACAATGAATTTTTATGTTCTCCCTCGCTTTACGTTTATGATTTATCATGTCGCACAAGTCAGCGGAAGGGAGTTGTGCCTTACAACCCATGTTGCATGCATCGTCGAGCTTTGCATTCGGGTTCATAAGGAGAGTAGGTGCATCCAGACTTAGTTCATGTGCAGGGGCAACCCCCACACCTAAGTTCTGTAATATCCTTGAAGACAGCCCCGTGCTATACGCGTTGGGGCCTGTCTTTTTTGCTCTGGGCGCATAGGCCTTGGAGACTGGGCTTGGGCGTACGTTTTTTGACAGCATGTTTGAGTCGCCTTGATGTGGGCGCATAGTATGGATCCAGAGAGCCTGGGTGCATAGCCTTGGGCGCATGACTTTGAAGGCCCAGCCTGCTGAAGACAGAAGTGTTCTGGTTGGGGTTATGCACCCAAGCACTCCCTTGGGCGCATGGCTTTGGGCACATGCTTGGTGAAGAAGCATTGTCTTCTTCCAGTTCGCCTCTTTCATTCGTGAGCCTCGCCGGGTTTGGCCAGAGTGCCGTACACCCCGATTCTTGGCATTGTAGTATTTTCCTCTGCCAAGTCTCGAGTGTTGAACACTCTGTTGTTGGTTGTGGAGGGAAGAAGTCACGGTGTGAGCCTTCTCCATTTGGGGGACTTCTGTGGCTGAGTCATGCGCCCATGTGACGGAGTCCTCCAGCTGCATACCTGCTATGACACTAGCAGGATACGCGCAGCGAGCCTTCGGAAGGCAAGTCTTACGAGACTTGTTTGGCTTCGCTGATTTTGAGGGAGTAGAGCCGTCCCTCGAGTGCATCTCTTCGAACGCCAGCTGATCTAACTTTATGATTAGCATCTTCTGAGTACTCCCCACTTTGTCGGTATCGGATTGCATCACCATCTTCTCGTCAGAGGAAAAGGTAGTCCCCAGCAGAGTTTCCATTTTTGTGGACACACATAAAAAAAGAAAAAGAAAATGCAGTCTTTTCTTTTATTGGCACAAGGCACCACAAATCGAGTACGCCTGAGAGATCCTGCACTGAGGATCCCCGAGTACAAAAAAGAATTCTGGGGAATAGGACGATGAGATCGAGCGGCAGTTTCTTCTTTACTCCGTTGACACTCCGATTACAAAAGTGGAAGAAAACCTAAGAAAATTGCTAACTCTCGGCTCACTGGCAAGAAGTGCAGCAATTTGGCTCTTGAAAATGCTCTCCGTTTTGTCCTTTGAAGAAGGATGAGGCCCCCCTTTATAGTCGTTCTTGAGCTGGAATGGTGTTATGCGCCCACATGAGGAAACACGCTGGTTTTGTTGTGGGCGCATAGTCCTGCTTTGGGCGCATATGACGTAGGCGCATACAGGCTGCGAGATCGTGGGTTGATCGTGGTGTTGACGTGACCGCATGCTTCGGTGCACGACTGCTCGTGAAGACTGACGTGGCCGTGTGCTTCGGTGCACGTTTTGATCATGGCTTTGATTGAGTCGGGCTTGGGCGCATAGCCATGTCTCAGGCTATGAGCCCTCTTTTCGGAGGAGCTAGTCTTGGGCGCATGAAACTTCACTGGCTGGGCACATGAAGCTTCACTGACTGGGTGCATGAAGCTTCATTGACTAGGCGCAAGGGGCTTCACTAACTTTGGCGCATGGAGCCCCACTGACTGGGCGCATGGAGGTTCATTTGCTGAAATTTTTTTATGCTTCTACAGTGGTGAGGTTGGCTTAAACACCTTAATATGTTCTTAGGCAGAGTGAATTCCTGGTGTGCTTTATAAGAAGCACGGTAGTGCAGCACTACTAGAATTGTACCTCTATGCTACATTAGGGTGACTCTACCGTAAGTTTCCCGGTTAGGGGTAATGCCTCGGCTTTGCCAGCCAAGTCACAACGGCGTAGCACCGTAAATAGGTAGGTTGTCAAATGTTGTTTGATGAAATTAAAGAGGGGGTTGTCACGCCCCAGTCCCAAAATCCATAAGGAATAGGACACGTGGCATGCCAGCAGACACATTCCATAGGTATATCTAATTTAATGGACCAATAGAAGGTATCTTAAGCTGTAAAATAATCTCATGGTAGGCACGATCTATACTTATCCATAGAACAAGAATCAAAGAATAAGAAAGCATATCGTGTTGAATAAAAAGAATATAAAATTGTCAAAGAGAAATATAAAATCACATGAAAAATCCATGGGTACAAGTCTCAGCCAAATAAATGATCACTACATTGTCTCAGATGAAAGTAAAAAAATATCCACTACAAGTCTCAGCTCTGACATGAAATAAAGTAAAGAAAACAAATGTCTACAAGGTGCTATTCTGGATCAACCTCGTCGTCCATGGATGGTGCAATGGTAGAATAAACTCCCGGCCCGTACTCCTTCGGAAAGACCTCGTCAGCTAAATCTGGGAAAGAACTAGGTCCTCAGGGGACATAACAAGTCACATAATATGCAAGCTAAAGTACAGTAAGTAAATAAAATATCAGGGAATCTAAACAAAACTAATGTGACGCTTTGAGGACAACGTTTGCAAGTTCAGACATCTCCAAAGTAAATGATATTTGGGTCATGCATACATATAGTCGTAGCTCCGTAACGGAATCTCAACGGTAACTAAGAGAGAAACATGGATCACAGGAAACAAATAATCTCTCTGAATAAATTTATATACATATATAAGAGTGTATGTGCACAACATGGCCCATGCAAGTAATAGTCGTCCTCAACTCTCAAGAAGCAATAAGTTGTAACTACAACTTACCATTCTGACCTATATCTAGACAACAATCCTACGATACATCTAAAAGAAAGATAAAATGACACAAACACCCTTAACCTACAAGTATCAGGAAATCAGGTATTTGGCTCAAGTATCGGGATAATATTTGCGTTAATCACGTGTCTTATCCTACAGGTATTTTATGGAAATAAATCCATAATTCTCAGTCAGGCTCTATATATCAATACTAGACAACTCATTAGTTGAATGGCACCCGGATGTAATCTAGAAGCCCGTTTCGATACAATTCCTAAGGTCAAGTACAAGAATAAAATAGAAATAAATAAATGAAAGAATGAAATAAGAACTGTACAATATCAAGGTGCACTTGTCTGATTCTGCGCTGTGAATATGAAACGTCGCTCCCGCGTCCACGTCTCCGGAATCCGATGCTCCTAGATAATTAATTAGCTAGTTTAAGTAACTATTCATGAAACTTATGATACGACTTAATTAGTAAGTTAATATTTTAAAATATATTAACTATATTCACTTCTATCATGGAACCATTTAGATTCGTACACCACATGTACACGTTCCACGAGGCATCAGAACACAGTTTTAGGGTTTCTGACTTCTAATTTGTCGGTTATGCCTCTACTTCAATATCATACTTAAAAATCATATAAAATCCATAAAAATATTATATAAACTAATTTTCTACATATTTATCTCTGAAATTCCATAATTAATATTTCTAATGAAATATATGACTAGTTGACTACCATGTCAGCTAGTCTATCCGAAACTCATCCGGAACATTGTCAATTACTCAAAACTTCTAAAATACCCAAAAATTTATTTTAAATAGAATTAATATTCGAAACTCATCCGGAACATTGTTAAGTTATGCTACAAGTTTGGGACATTCTAGGTCAACAGGTTACCCAAAAATAACTAGTTTTGACCTATAATTTTTTTGAGCAGATTTGAGTTGCTAAATTCGTGGAAAATACTTAAAAATCCTAATTTCTATATATGAACACACAGAAAATTCAGTTTCGAAAATAACCACCAATAACTTATAGTTCCTTCACAACGGTATTAAATTTGATCCTACCGAAACATGAATATTACGACTATAAATTATGAAACTTTTATCGGTGAGAATACATAACAAAAGGTACCAAAATAATATTTTTACAAATTTAATAATATAATTTCTACAGAATTATAGCATAGGTTTGAGACGAAAAAATTAAGATTTCTTACCAAAAGTCTTTGCTAGTTGGGTTGTGGAGGCTTCTCCTTGGTAAAGGTCCCACCTTTATTACTATTCTTGCTTGATAATTCTCTCTTGATGAGTTTGGAGGGGTTGGCAATGGATCTAGATGGTTGGATGGAGAAGATAGAGTTTTTAGGGTTGGTTTGAGTGTTTGGGTGGATGTATAGTGGAGGAGATAGGTTTTTTTTTTGAGGATGGAGAGATATATAATGGAGAAGATGATGTTTGGAGGGCTATGGGGGGTAGGTGCTATCGGCTATGGAGGGGGAGAAGGGGTTGGTTGTCTATGGAGAGGGAAGAGAAAGGGAGAATTAAGTTAGGGTTAGGGTTTGGGTTAAGTTGATATACATATATGGGCCTTTTGGGTTACATGCATGAAAAGGAGTGGGATTCTTATTCCTAATGTGATGTTCGGCCATGGAAGGGTTTACTTGGCTGAATACTTAGTGGTGGGGGTCCACTTGATTGGCTTTGTAAATTTGTGAGTTGGCTAATTGATTGGATTGACGATTAACAATAGGTCTTTCCTAATATAGACTAATTAAATCTATCTATATAAATGCAATCCAAAATCTAAATTAAATATAATATATATATATATATATTTATCAATATATATTAATGCCCAATATGTCTACATAGGTTTGGATTTGGCTTGGAAGAGGTTTGGGAAGGTTTGGTGCAACTGGGTCTCCTAAAAAGTCATAAAGGCTTTATTAACTAATTAATTAAATAAAAATATAACTTGTGTCATATTGAATTGTTAACATGCAAGAGACTACAATATGACCATGGCATTCCTAACATGGGTAGCATGTTAGTTAAAGCATCCGACTACACTAGACATGCCATACTTTCTAGTCGTCTTGCATATTCAAACTCAACCATGACTATAGCCTTTTTATATAATATAAATAGGATAAAATAAATTAGAAACAAATAAAGTCCAAAATAATATATTTAATAAATTAAAATATTCTTTTAAATTTGAGGGGTTTTATATCCTTTCCTCCTTAAAAGAATTTTGTCCTCAAAATTAAAATAATACCATATGGAAAATTAAATAATTAAGAAAACACAATAAATTAGATATCTTGATTCTAAAACGTGTCACGACCCGCACCCTAGAATAAGGGCACGAGAAGTGGGTACGTCCTGCCTACGCCGCAGTGTCGGCGGTAGAACGCTGTCCTTGGTCTTATGCATCTAACAGTATAAGGCTAAACAGTTTATACTCCCCAAATGGGGGTGACATAGCAGATACAGACTCAATCACATCTAAGGTAGAGCATGATAAGGATAGATAAAACATAAAATCCAAAAGAGGTACAATAGAAAGAAATCTAAGTGTCTAAGATACACAAATCCAGAAATATATATCAAATCTCCAAACTCAGATACAGTAATCCATAAAGTAAATACAACTCCAGACAATTAAAATAACTACCTAAACAACCTCTAATGTGTCTCCTCTAGGCTAGCAGGCAACCTCCAAGCTATCTATAAAATTTATCAACAGGTCCAGTCAGGACGGGAACAAGCACATATCTCTAAAACAGTTCATAGCAGGTTAGGAGTATAAATCATGCAATAGAGTAAAATACAAGAAGTGCTGAATAGGAAGTACGTGTAAACAGGAGATATTTTGTAACTAAAAGTAAATACATGATAGTAGAGACTGTAAGTGGCTACGTGATTTAGAGCATAATGGTTATGTAAACGGCTTGGGGGCACATGAATACAAATAAGGAGGCACATGAATACAACTACTGGAGATAGTGATCACATAACCAATTCTACTCACCCCGCCCCAATCAATACACAAGGATCCGTTCAAGTTATGTTATAAGCACATGAATACAGCTAAGATACTTGAACTCATGTAATGAGTAGTACATGAGGCACATGATAAGCACATGAAAGCACATGAAAGCACATGAAAGCACTTGAAGCACATGAGAACATGTAAAAACATGAACTAGTACGAGTACAAGGAGTACCTGATGCAAATGATAAAGTATATGAACATGAAATACCCGATGCACCCGTAGAGGGATAACATCTCAGAAAAGGATCCATATAGTACTAATCCGTGAAGATACGTGTCAGCATCAAGTAGAGTAATCTAGAGCAAGAAAATAATTCAGGTAAGTATGAAAAGATCAGAGAATGTACTCGCCTGATATCTGAATGTTCAAGGTAAAGATACTGTCCGAGGAGAGGTGTCTGGCTCCTAATTAGAACAGCACAAGTCACAACATATCCAGAAGGGTAATATAAAGCACTACAATGCATTCGACATGAATCTAGGTCAAACTAGGCCAAAGTCAACCCTTGGTCAACTCTGGTCAACTGTACTAGTCAAACTAGGTCAAACTAGGTCATGTCCTAACCCAGCAAGTCTTACTAGGCCTAACCAAGACTATCCTAGCAAGCACACATCAATACAAGACTATACAAGCCAACATACATCCAACTCTATATAGCATGCAATTATTCAATACTCAAATAGGCAAGAATTCACATTGGATATACACTAGGTAATCTATTACTTAAGCTATATATGTCTACACATATATACACATGCATATATTGGTATTCAACATTAGGTCTATAATCATGGCATTTCAAATGGTTATATAAACTTATATATTACGACACAATATGCTAACATATATATAATATACATACATAGCTAAGTTAACTATATTCATAAATACTTATTTAAGAGGCTATGTGTGTATATGTGAACATGGCAAAGGGGCAAGTGAGGGTTAAATGGGTATACATAGTGTATACATATCAAAGAGTGTCAAAGTGTAAGTGAACAAAGTGTCAAGTGGGATAGTGTCAATATAGTGTAAGGGGGTACATGAGGTAATATAGGATTTGTGTTAACATAGAACATTACATCTCATTAACTTGTATATTGCATACATTACATCTATTATTATATTACATTCATGCTTGCATTCATTCATCATTCATTTATTCTCTTGCACTACTATATGCACCATACATTACATACTATGGAACCTACATATTCATTACAAGTCATACTTATACATGCTTACATTAGATAGGATACTTATACCTCATACAACATTTATTTAACCATTTACTCATGCTTGCATTCTCTATTTAATTACATAATGTATATACATTAACATGGGTTAAAATCAAATAGAACATTATATTACACACAAGGGTGCACAAAATGCACATGCCGAATAGTAACTCCTACTAATAATCAATACTGTACCATCTCAGCATGAACTAAATTCTAAGATTAAAGTATGTTATAGATCTATGTGTTAGCTTTCCGAAACTTCAAACGGATCGCATTTTAGTTCCGGAAACTCCCGGAATCGCGAAAACACCGAGAACGCATTTGTCTTTCGTACAGCTGACACTCAAATAATTCTCTAGAAAGTTACAGAAAGGATTAGGCCTATTAATACATGTTTTTGGAAAGCTAACTTCAATACGCTTCTTTTAGAAAAAACGGAAGATTAAACCGAGCTTTGAGCTAGAAGTTATGACATTTCTAAGTTAGGGCAGAAATTAAAAACGTGGATAAAAATCATGACGGATTTAGATAGTTTGAGCCAAAAGAATACACAATATGTATCATAATTATCCACAACAATAATGAAAATAATAATATGAGGAACCACACTCACAAACTTGATTATATAATCATCATGAACCATTTATTACATATATAAATATAGATACACTCTCATTACAATATATATATATATATATATATATATATATATATATATATATATATATATATATATATATATATATATATATATACATACACAAATCTATATATGTAACATGAACACATCTATAAGAGACACATGAATGAAATTTAAAGTACTCAAGAACACATCTCTACATATTCAAATATGAGATTTAATATGAATTAATTCATTTAATCAATATTTTAAATATAAAGTGTGTCCAAGTTTGGGGGTTTTTCCCATGAACACAAGACACAACAATAATACAATAGAAATCCCTAAAGGACACATAATAGACACAAGAGGACACAAAATAGGGACACAACAATGGGGTCATTCCTATGGTTAAAACTTTTCTAAATGCAAAATGGAGAAATAAAAGAGAAGAAAATATTACCTAAAGGAGAGAAAATCCAAGGAGAAAGGCTTCTTCCTTGGGAGAGCTTGAGAGCACTTGGGAAAAAAGACTTCTCAAAGAAAGGAAATGAGATGGGAGTCCTACTAGGGCCGGCCACAATGGTTATCCCCCTCATTGAATATTACAAGTTTGCTCCTACCTTAGTTACAAGTGTTTAAAACAATTTTGGTTAGGGTTTGGGGGTAAAAGGGTCAAAATAAAAACTCTAAATGGTTAACCTAATAATTAGGATTATGACTAATCTTTCTAACATGACTAATTAAAATGTGGGCCATGGCTAACTAATGCATGGGTCCAACTAGAGTCTAAGTTACCCCGGGTCCCCGTTACAAGTCGGATTGAGATGAAATTCGAACCCGACTCAAATAATCCCAAAACAATATCATAAATAATAAAATAATATCAAAATAATTCAAAGAGGTCAAATGCAAAATATCCTTAGGCCAGAAATAATATTAAAATATTATAATCATATGGTTAGGCTCTAGGTCAAACAGTCTCTAGGGTTTCACTAGCAAAACGTCAAAACCACAAGTCATTGATTTAAATAATTTTAAAATGATTTAAAATCACCAAAAATCATATCATGAATTAAATATCATTATTAAAATAATTATAAACACGAAATTTCAAAATTACCCTCATTTGGAAAACTGGGTGCTATAAAACAAATGGGGGAATCACTCTCACATAGAATCCTCGTGCTCCCACGTAGACTCGCCCGGTGAATGTTGCTTCCAAGCATCTCGAACAAGTTTAATGGTCTGACCTTGTAATGTCTTCTCGCTATAGTCAAGAATCCCAACTAGCCGCTCATCGTAAGATAAGGTCGGCCACACAGTGATCTCAGAATGATCAAGAATATGACTAGAATCTGCCACGTACTTTTTAAAATATGACACATACAATACGTCATGCACACCCTCTAGTGATGGAGGTAGTTCAAGACGATAGGCCATTTCTTCTACTCTCTCAAGAATGTCGAAAGGACCGATGTACCTCAAGCTTAGTTTTTTCTTGCTACCAAACCGGATGGTACCTCGGGTCGATGATATCCGTAAAAATACATGGTCGTCTTCCTTGAACACCAAAGGCCGACGATGTGTATTCGTCCAATGCTTCTGCCTGTCTTGAGCTGCCTAAAGATGCTTCTGAATCTGCTTCACTTTATCCACGATTTGTGTCACTAGCTCAGGTCCACGAATTTGACACTCTTCTATGTCACTCTAACAAATAGGCGATATGCACTTCCTTCCATATAATGCCTCAAAAGGAACCATCTGGATACTTGCTTGGTAGCTATTATTGTATGAAAATTCCACCAAGTACAAGTGATCCTCCCAAGATCCTCTGAAATCCAGCATATAAGCTTGTAACATATCCTCGAGCGTCTGAATCGTGCGCTCCGATTGTCCATCAGTCTGAGGGTGATACGCAGTACTGAACTTCAATCGAGTTTCCAGACTCTCCTATATACCCTCTAGAAGTGCGATGTAAATCGTGAATCACGATCCAACACAATACTGACGGGTACACCATGCAACTTCATGATCTGCTTCATGTACATGTCTGCCAATACCTCGATAGACTGTCCTATTCGGAATGACAAGAAATGTGCCGACTTGGTCAATCGATCTACAACCACCCAGACCGCGTCCTTCCCACTAGGGCTCCTCGGAAATCCAGTAATGAAGTCCACCGTGATATGTTCCCACTTCTAACCATGAATAGGAAGTGGCTGTAGAAGTTTGACAGATCTTTGCTGCTCGACTTTGACCTGCTGACATACCAAGCATCTAGCTATAAATTTTGTAATCTTCCTCTTCATTCCGTGCCACCAGAAATGTTGCCTCAAATCTCTGTACATCTTTATTCCCCCGGGATGGATATTATAGATAGAACTATGTGCTTCTTCCATTAATTCTTGCCAAAGCTCTCCATTTGGAATATATAAGTGCTCTCCGTATCTCAGTGTTCCATCCTCGTGAATCTGCAACCCTGTCTGTTCGCCGGCTTCAGTCTTCTCAAAGAGTCTTCTGAATCTCACATCTGTAGGCAAAGCTACCTTAATCCTCTCAACTAGTGAAGAACGAACTTCTATTGTGCTAGAACACATTCTGATCCTGGCAATATGACTTTGATCCCAAGCTCTTGAAGATCCCCAAGCAAATGACGCTGTGCCGTCAAAAAGTAAGCGGCAGGCTTTCTGCTCAAGGTGTCTGCAACTACATTCGCCTTCCCCGGATGATATTATAGCTCAATGTCGAATTCCTTTATCAGCTCCAACCAACATCTTTGTCTCATATTCAACTCTTTCTGAGTAAAGACGTACTTCAAACTCTTGTGGTCAGTAAATATCTCCACTTTCTTGCCATATAGATAGTGCTTCCAAATCTTTAGCACAAATATAACTGCAGCCAACTCTAGATCATGCATTAGATAATTCTTCTCGTGAGCCCTCAACTGTCTCGACGCATAAGCGACTACCTTACCCTGATGCATCAGGACACATCCTAATCCACTGCAGGATGCATCGCTATATACCATGAAGCCTCCTGACCCTAAAGAAAGAGTCAAGACTGGTGCTGTCGTTGTAGAAGCATGAAAAAGAATAAAGAAAGATTCATGCGGCCAGGGAATCCATGCGGCTCAGGGATCCATGCGGCTCAAATGTCTATGCGGCTCGATAAGTTCCATGCGTCTCAGAAGAGAAGACACATAGCTTACTAGCAGTTCTTTCCTTCGTCCTATACTGCATTAATTGCCTTGACGGCTGACAGCTCTGTGACAGTTCTGACACAAAGATGTGATTATGACTCTGTCATAATGGCAGAATCCTAGGGAAACGAAGGAAATCTCTGACATAAATCCCCCCAAGACCCAGAATGTGTCACGCGGCCTTAACACGTGGACAAAGCCGTATGCGGCTCGAGCAGAGACTGCCCATGCGGCTCAGGTCAAAGCTGTTCCAGGCGGCTCAGGTCGAAGCTGTCTTATGCCGCTCAAGTAGAGGCTCTCCATGCGGCTCACAAGGACTATCTTCATGTGGCTCACTAAGAAGCTACCTATTATGCGGCTGCCTACACTCATGCGGCTCAGATCATCACCATGCGGTTCAAATATTCACCCCAAGCCGCTTTGACACGTGGCCAGCCTTATACGGCTCAATCCTCATGCGGCTCAGATTTCCTCAGTGGCTCGCGGTTGAGCCAGGTGGCAGGACACGTGTCATAAAGCCGATCAATCTCAATGACCCAGATTTACTGCAATCAAAGATTGGGTTAAATCCCAATGATCTGGGACACGTGGCGGAAGAATGAATTAAATTTATTCATTCAGATTTGCAGATATCAGCAAATCATCATGATGGAGATTTATTGCAATCAACATTAATTACTGATAGGATTTGACACAATCTACATTAATGGCCCAGATTCATCACACTCATGACTAATGGCCCAGATTGATCAATCAACAGGCCACCGCCACTTTAAGAAGGGACAATCATTACAAACCCTAAGGACGACCCCATTCCTATAAATAGCAAGGTGCCATTCCCTTGCAGGAAAGACAGAAGGACACACACAGAGAGAGAGACATACAGAGAAAGAAAAGAGAGCATTTCCTCAACGCTAATCAGTTCTTCCCCGGAGTCAAGGCTGCATCCGATCGTCCAAGGAGTAAGGTAGAGCTGCCGTCGCTTTCCCGAGCCTCTATCGTCACCCTCCAGAATCTAAAATAAACAATTGTACTTAGATTGCTGTACCTAAGTTTTTGTCCCTAGGCTTTCTTTGTACATGCGAGTTTGTACTGTGAAGTAAAAGTCCAGTCCTCCGATAATTGTTGTGTTCTTTTATATTTCATGGCAAACACGATGGCGACTCTGCTGGGGACAAACTTCTCTACGACTGAGGAGTTGGTAACGCAATCGGATGCAGCCAAACTTGGCTCCACGCAACAGAAAATGGTCGTCCCTTCGACCAACAGGCGTTTGAAGAAATGCTCTCCGACGGGAGCGCTGGCCCGGTCCAGAAGCAAACCCATACAGAGAAGGCTCGCAGGGAGTGGAGGCCAAAATCATTTGCTCCTCCCCAAGGCTTGGACGGAGTACTCTCTGCTACCCAAGAAGGCGAAGACGATTCTCATGCGGCCCTACTTCAAGCCATAGAGAACTCTGCTGTCCCCAAGTCCGACAGAGGAAAGCACTACGATGCTGGACTTGCAGGGACAAAGAGCGATTCTATGTGCCCTAAGAAGAAGCCGAACACTCATGCGACCAAGACTGTCAGCCGCATGCATGATGCTCATGCGGTTGAAACTGCCAGCCGCATGAAGAATGTCTATGCGGCCAGATCCTCCAGCCGCATGGAGAAAACTCATGCGGCCGAGGCGTCCAGCCGCATGAAGAAAGCCTATGCGGCTACAACTGCCAGCCGCATGAAGACTGCTGACTCCAGCCGTATACTGTCTGCTCCTCGCAGCTCACGCTCAGTCTTCGATCGCCTCTCCTATGGTCCCGATCTCTCATGTGCTCAAGAGAATATATTTGACTCTCTGCAGCATCACTCTGACTCTTCCTACTATACGCCTTCGGGCGCTCAAGTGAAGAAGTCAAGGACAGTACGAGCTCGGCAAGCTCAGACAACTGTCCCAACCTCTGACCATCCGAGCGCTCCATATACTGTTATACGGGCCTCTGATGGGAAGTTGTACAGAACTACTCGAGTCCAGCCCCCGGCGGCAAACGGACGAAGTGGTTCCCAAAAGTCTCCAAAAACCCCGAGAGTAAACATGGTCATTCCAGACCCGTCGGACTTGCGTGAGGTTATCCTCCACAAACGCAAGGAAAGAGAAGAATCCCCGGCATGCAAGGAGTCCTCCCACAGACGTTACTGTACTTAAATCATTGTCAACTGCTGTTGCAACACCACGACAGCAAGAGAAGACCGGCCATCTATTTTCCAAAGACTGCAACGACCAAACTCGGAGGACGAAGCGCCTCCCGTCGTCTCTTGCAACTCCACTCAAAAGATCCCCGCTGATGGGAGAGGGAAGAAGATAAACGCTTCCAGACCGAAAATTTCAACCACTGCGGCTAAGAAACTGTCGTCTAAACGGCTGTCCACCACCGAAGTATTCTAAGGCACCCGTTCGAAGACGAAATATGCTACAGCCGGAGATTCGTCATCCACACCGCTGGGGGTCACTGAAACAAGGGGTAGCACTCCTCAGAACATCCACGATAATCCGATGTTCCAAGGAGATGAGCCCAAGGAAACAACTCTCCTGTCAGATATAGCAAATGTCGACGTCCCCGAGGACGTCCACGACTCTCAAGACGAAGCAAGCTCCGAAGTTGGGGGTACTATTCCTTCTGAGTCCGAACCAGAGAAGAACATTCCCACATATCTCGATGACTTCTCGGTACATGGGTATGACTCGGAGGACACGTCCTCCACCGTTCCATCCATCTCTCCTCATGTAAGGACGATATTCATGACAGACAGCAACCAAGGGGGTTCTAGTGATCGCCAACGCATCGACACTCTGGAAGCCATATTGCATACTTTGGTCAAGTCTGTAGACGAGATCAAAGCGGCCATTCCAACTCTGCAAGGAGGAACGCCTGGCCAAACAAGCGCGGGTCCCGCGGTCAATGCGGACTCGAACTCAGTAACAGCAAACCTGGGCAACAATCCTCCTGAAATGACGACTCCCACCACTACGAATGAGGCCAGGGAAGTAAGAAGAAAGGTCCAGGAGCTCCGAGCCATATTTCACGCTAAAAAAAACTCTTAAGACCTCAGAATATGGCAACCGTACCCTGCTGTATGGAGGGATGTCCCCTTTCCGCCAAGATATAAGCCGTTCAACATCAATCCTTATGATGGCAAGACCTCAGCAAGTCGGTACATCACTTACTTCGAGGTCACCATCGACCATCTGCCCCATGACGATGCCATCCTCATACGATTA
Source organism: Iris pallida (assembly GCA_029216955.1). Taxonomy (NCBI): domain Eukaryota; kingdom Viridiplantae; phylum Streptophyta; class Magnoliopsida; order Asparagales; family Iridaceae; genus Iris; species Iris pallida. The sequence goes on along the minus strand of JANAVB010019800.1, from coordinate 29,778,609 downwards.
TTCATTGGGGCATTGGAAGGAGTCGCCTTCAACTGGTATCGCAACCTGTCAGACAACTGCATCCATTCCTTCGCCAACTTCAAGCGCATGTTCTTGGAGAGATTCTATGAGGTAGGGCAAGACATCACGATGTCCACCCTCATGGACGTCGTCCAAGGGGAAAAAGAGCTGACAAGGAACTATATCGAGCGTTTTTGCCAAACCGCAATGAAGTTGCCATCTGGTAACCCAGATTCCTCCTTGATTGAAATTTGCCAAAATAGATTGCTCCCAACAATCAGTCTCTGGATGAGCAAAAGTCAATTTAAGGACTGGAAGACGTTCATCATCAGTGCCACTAGTGCCGAAGAACGGTTGAAGAAGGCTCGCCAACTTGGATTGCACATCTCGAACGGAGAGAACAAAGGCAAGCGTCCTAATATCAACAACGACAATGGGGGTAGCTCCTCCAACAATCGGGACAACAGGGGTAAGCAGGCTATGGTGGCTGACACAGCCCAGAAACCTGAGACAAAACCAGCAGACAAACAATGGCCGCAAATTTCTTACTCCTTCGAGGACGGCCATGTCAAGCCCATCTTAGACATGCTCATACAAGGAGACAGAATTCAGCTCCCTCCACCAAGACGGGAACCTCGGCCAGCAGAAATGGAGAGCCCAAACTACTGTCACTACCACCGCTACGTCCACCATGCTACGTACTACTGTTACCAACTAAAGCGATACATCCAGCATCTCATTGATTCGAACGCTCTAGCCATCGATTTCGAGGAGGTAACCGTGGCGGCCAACATGGTGTCCGTATAATTCGGTAGTTTCCCTCCAACAGAGACTCAAGACGGGGTGGTACCCATCCCTCTAGCGACAATGGAGATTGCTAATCTTCCATCTCCTCGGGATCAGGTTGCTGGTCTGGTGCCCGCCACCATGTCACGAGGAGAGATCATGTGGGTCCATCCGGACCTAGTACTTGAAGTGACTCAGTCCACGCCGCCTCCCACTCGCATAATGAAGGGTAGAAAAGTCAGATCCTGCAGCACAATCTCGACAGATATCGAAGAAGTCACGGCTGTCGTTACCCGATCTGGGGCACAGGCCCAACCCGTGGCTGAAAACTCAACTGAAGATCATCAGCCAGCTACTGCGGACACTCCAGGACCTTCTCAGCCTTCGACGACCGACAAGCCTAGGCCGAAGGAGACTCGCTTTGACAAATCCCTTCGAAAAGAGACACCTCAAGGGCTAGAAAGGCCTTACAATTTCGACATCTTCGCACAGTTGGCCAATACACCGGCCAAATTGTCATTATACGAGCTCCTGAGGCTCTCAAAGGATGTTCGCACAGCTTTGAGCGATGCACTCCAAAATGCTGACGTGTATCTGGCTCAGGTCAACCTCACAGGAGAAAACCCGCCTAAAGATCTCCAAGACAGCGCTTGCACAAGAGCGATGCCCAATATCGTCTTCACTCCACAGGACATGCTCATCAAGACCAACCTCCACGATCGTCCGTTGTACTATAACGGATACATCGGGGACGTAAAGGTGGATCGAATGCACATCGATCCTGGGTCTTCCATAAGCATCATTCCGAAGGGTCTGCTACATCATCTCCGTATTCCGATGCATCGCCTGACGCCAACAAGCACCGCCATCAGCAGTTTCAATTCGGGCAGGAGCTACCCAATTGGAAAGATTCATTTGAAGTGCCAAATCGACGATCTCCAGTCAGAAGTGACCTGTTACGTCATAGATGCAGATACTTCTTACAACATCCTCTTGGGGCGCCCTTGGATACACGATTACATGATCGTGCCTTCCAAATTGCACCAATGCTTCAAGTATGTCGACAAATACGACTTTGTGAGGATAGAGTTTGTCGACATCGATCCCTTCAAAGGAGTCAAATCCTACTACTCGGATTCCTGCCTATACGAGAAGTCGAAGAGGCACCTGGATGAAGATATACAAGCTCAAACTGAGACGGCCTTAGGATCAGAAGAACCTGTGACGATCCACCTTCAAGCTCGCAAACCTGGCAGATCTGTACCCCTTATGGTCGCTCTGCGTAAGGATGCGATCAGCTTCTCGACACAAAAAGGACAAATGATAATCCGGCTGCCAAGGTCCGGCCATGCGCCGAGACCTACAGCAGAGCCACTGAAAATTAGGTTACCAAGAGTCGGCCAGCCACAAGTAGAGAAGTTCAACCCCTCTGGCAAGCCAATGACGATTCGTCTTCCCAAGAAGAATCGTCATCCCGATGCAAGGTCTGGGACTTCCAGCGAGCCAACAACTCCCCGTCCAGCATCAAGTACCAAACTAGGGGTCGCTAGCGAGCCAACTACTCCCCGCTTAGCATCGGGTACCAAACTGGGGTTCGCTAGTTTGCCAACGACTCCACGCTCGGCTCCGCCAACGGAACCCCTTATGATCAAGCCGTCCAGGTCATTCTCTCAGTCCTCATTTATACAGGGGGTGGCCGAAGAAGAACCAGAGCTGGCCAAGTATGTGACTGCCCACACTGATGTTCCCTCCGCAGATGATGTAATCCTGTTAGAAAAGATACCTTACTTCATCAATAAAGAGCTATCTTTGAACTACCTCGAGCTTAATAAGCTTTGTACAATGTATGCCATGGAACACGGTATAGGCACTCACCTACACACACAGGTGACAAATGTTTACACCGTAAACCAGCTTACTCCAGTAGAAGACGCTTAGCGCATAATCGAGGGAGGGGACCATCCAATCATCTTCGGTCGGAAAGACGACCCACAGCCTTTCATCCTAGAGAAGGTCGATCTCGAATCAGATGCCAGAAGACTGCCTCTGTATCTTTATAGCCCCCAATCCAAATACCTCATACAAAAACAGGGATATGATATGGAGACTACGCCAGGCTTAAACTACGACATCGATCGACGATTGCCTTTGAAGCCACCAGTCCCGGCTGGCAAACCATGGGACTACTACAGCAAGACCCGATGTGGATTAGGGTATGTTACGCCCGCAACGACCCCTAAATGTTCGAATGAGGAATGCAACTGGCATTCACATTCAACCGGGTCACCAACTTCAGAGTCGGATACCAGCATCGAAGACGTATTTAGACAAGTCCTGTCCGTCAATATGGCATTCGCCAACGCCTACGAAGAAGATGAAGACATTTCTGAAATCCTCTAGTTAGAGTCGTAGGCCCAACAGCTGGATGCACAATAGGAAAAGCGGTTCGAACAGAGAGAACCTCCTACCGAAGACGAGGTTATACAGGTCGACCTCGGCAGCAAATTTTCTCCAAAACCAATCTTCGTCAGTAAAAGCCTAACAGACGAAGAGCGAGAGTCATTACTGGAACTTGTCAAAGAATATATTGATGTATTCGCCTGGAGCTATGAAGACATGCCAGGACTAAATTCTGAAGTCGCCCTTCACAAGCTCAACATTCGGCCAGATGCAAAGCCGGTCAAGCAACAACAGCGACGCTTTTGCCAGGGCATCATGGATGCAATCAAAGCCGAAGTCAACAAACTGATAGCCAGCGGCTTCATTCGTGAGGAATAATATCCTGATTGGGTCGCCAATATAGTACCAGTCCTCAAGAAGAATGGGAAGATTCGAATCTGCATCGACTTCCGCAATCTGAACGAGGCATGTCCCAAAGATGAATTCCCCCTCCCTATCACAAACATTATGATTGACAACACATGCGGCTTCGAACGCATGTCATTCATGGATGGTTTCTCGAGGTACAACCAAATCAAGATGTCTCCTGACGACGAAAAGCACACATCATTTCGAACACCGATTGGCACATACTGCTACACAGTTATGCCTTTCGGTTTAAAGAATGCTGGTGCCACATATCAAAGAGCCATGAGTATCATCTTCAGAGACCACCTGCGTAAGACTGTGGAGTGCTATGTTGACGATATCGCCGTCAAGAGTCGCTATAAGGGAGACCACCTGCATGATCTGAGGACAGTGTTCGACCTGATGCGAGCACACAACCTGAAGATAAATCCCACAAAATCCTTCTTAGGCGTATCCAGCGAAAAATTCCTGGGTTTTATTATTACTGCCCAGGGAATTCATGTAGACCCAGAGAAGACGAAGGCAGTTATGGAGATGGGTCCCCTGAGAAATCTCTGCGAACTCATAGGCCTTCAAGGAAGGCTAGCTTACATCAGGAGGTTCATTTCTAACCTCTTCGAGCGATGTCGGCCATTCACCCACCTCATGAAGAAAGGCGTTTCATTCGTATGGGATGAAGAATGCCAACGTGCATTCGACAGCATCAAAGAATACTTATCGAACCCTCCAGTCCTGGTGGCTCCGGTTGCTGGAAAACCATTCTTGCTATATGTACGAGCAATGGAGCATTCCCTCGGCGCTCTGCTAGCACAAAACAACGATGCAGGCCATGAACAAGCTATATATTACCTCAGCCGAATGATGATTGGGCCAGAGCACCGATACACCGCCGTGGAGAAGGAATGCCTCGCCCTGGTGTTCGCCATTCAAAAGACGTGGCACTATGTCACAGGACAAACCATACATGTGATCTCACGAGTCAACCCTCTAAGGGTCCTTATGCCTAAACCAGGGGCACTCAGCTACCACCTCGCCACATGGGCAATATTGCTATCTCCTTATCATATGGTCTTCGTCCCGTAAAAGGCTGTTAAAGGTCAAGCCCTGGCAGACTTTTTAGCAGCCCATCCAGGCTCGGAGTCGTCCAGAGTATATGAAGGAATCCCAGATGAGGTTTGCCGACTCACAAGTGACTTCCCACGATGATATATGGCGAATGTTCTTCGACGGTGCTTCGAGAACTGGACCCAAAGGTAACATTGTTGTTGGATTCGGGGTAGTGTTGATTTTTCCTTCCGGACTAGTGATCAATTGCGCTTACTCCCTTACGGAACCCTGCTCTAACAATGTGGCCGAGTACAACGATTTGGTCATTGGCCTCCAACTTACGAAAGAGCTGGGGGTAGAATATCTTGAAGCATACGGCGATTCGCAGTTAATCGTCAATCAGATTCGGGGTTCGTACGAAGTCCGCCACGAAGATATGATCCCCTATCACCAAATAGCGATCAACCTTATTTCATCATTTGAGGGATTCTTCATCGAACATGTTCCCAGACTACAGAACATCGAAGCCGATGCCCTAGCAGGTCTTGCCGCTTCCCTAGCAGTTCCAAACCATACTCAGCATTCGGTTGACATGATAGGCCATGAATGGTCTGTCCCAAGAACAACGTTCAAGTCATGGCGAGTTATTCTGCCCAAACGATCGATGTAGCACCAGACTGGAGACAACCATTCATAGACTTCGTAGTCTACGACATCCTGCCCGAGAACCCAAAGGAAGCCACTTCCATCAGAAGGCGTTCTCTTAGATTCTTCTACGATACAGAGATAAAAATGCTGTATCGACGATCCTATGATGGGTTATTGCTTCGGTATCTGTCAAACGCAGAAGCCAAAGAAGCCGTACGCAAAGCTCATGGCAGTATCTGCGGGGCCCATCAGCCTGGCCCCAAATTACAAGACCGTCTCCGCCGAATGGGCTACTACTGGCCTACGATGGTAGCAGATGCGATAGACTATGCAATAAAATGCAAAGCGTGCCAAGTCCATGCAGACTTCATCCACCAACCATCCGAGTTTCTACATCGGACAGTGGCATCCTGGCCATTTGAAGCATGGGGAATGGATATCATCGGTCCGATTACTCCTCCTTCCTCCCATGGATATCGCTTCATATTCGCGATCACAGATTACTTCTCCAAATGGGCGGAAGCTATTCCACTCACAGAAGTAAAGACTTCAAACGTGATCAGCTTCCTCAAGCATCATGTCATTTATCGCTTTGGACTGCCCCGAAGGATCATCTACGATAATGGTCCACAGTTTACAAGCCACGCCTTCTACTGGTTCTGCGACAAGCATTGCATCCAGAATATTGCTTCAACACCATACAATCCAGCAGCCAACGGATTGGCAGAGGCATTCAATAAAACAATTATCAAACTCCTCAAGAAGTTTGTCTCTTCCAACAAACGCGACTGGAACGAGAAGCTTGGTGAATGCTTATGGGCATATCGTACTACAGTCCGAACAGCCACTGGAAATATACCATTTTCCCTGGTATGCGAGAGTGAGGCAGTACTCCCATTGGAGACTCAGATACCCTCACTCTGTGTCACCCTTACTTACCAATTGACGACAGATGATAACTACCATCGTCGGCTACAAGAGTTGGAGGCCTTAGATGAAAAGCGCCTCTTGGCTCAGCAATGAATCGGGCTATACCAAGCATGCATCTCTGGAGCCATCAACAAGAAGGTTAAAATCAGAACATTCCAAGTGGGAGATCTCGTTCTGGCAGTCCGGAGGCCGATGGTCATGACTCACAAAATCGCTGGCAAATTCCAGCCAAAATGGAAAGGGCCGTTCATTATCGAGGTCGTATTCTCCAACGGTGCTTATCGTCTCGTAAAACAAAATAGAGACTTGCTCATGTTGCTCGTCAACGGCAAGTTCCTGAAGAAATACTATATCTAAACGACATTTTCCCGATCATTGAGTCATGTACCTGTTGGTACCGCTGAACTCACTCTTACAATATTCCAGATTACCGAGTCATGTACCCGCTGGTACCGCTGAACTCACTCTTACAATATTCCAGATTACCGAGTCATGTACCCGCTGGTACCGCTGAACTCACTCTCACAATATTCCAGATCATCGAGTCATGTACCCGCTGGTACCGCTGAAATCACCTCCACAAAATTTAGATTATCAAGTCATATACCCGCTGGTACCGCTGAACTCACTTTCACAAAATTCAGATTGTCGAGTCATGTACCCTATCTTACCGCTGAACTCATGTCCTCCTTCCACAAAAAAATTCCAGATTATCAAGTCATGTACCTGCTGGTACCTCTGAACTTACAAAATTCACGGATTGTCGAGTTATGTACCCGCTGGTACCCCTGAACTTACATCCCGGTCACTCTTTTGGAAGAAAGTTATGTATGATCATACCTCTGAACTTTCTGCTTAAAAGGAGCTCCTTCCTCATTATCTACTACCCGCACTCCCAGTGCACAAAAAGGGTAACAGATCCACAAATTTCTAAAACGACCATATCGATGTTACCTCTGAGTCGTCTTAAACTCCGCCAAAAATAAATCACCCCTCTATATAGAACTTCCATGTCCTTATTACCTCTGAGTCGTTCTTTGTACCCCCCCTTCATTGAGCCCACTCCTGCCATGTCCTCATTACCTCTGAGTGGGAAGGCTCCGTCGAAGAAACCCTCATGCTTGTATTGTCCTCATTACCTCTGAGTAAGTATGTTGATTCCTTTCGACTTATTATCTGTACCCACAACCAGAGTACGCCAAGGATAGTAAGTCCACAAATATCCTCCGTTGAGTCCACTCCTGCCATATCCTCATCACCTCTGAATAGAAAGATTTCGCAGTAAGAAAACCCTCATGCTTGCCATGTCCTCATTACCTCGGAGTAAGTATGTTGGTTCCCTTTCATCCTATTATCCGTATCCTAACCCAGGGTACGCCAAGGATAATAGGCCCATAAAATGTCCTGTGCTAAGTTTCTCAGTACAGGCCCACCATTTCTCATCATGCCCCAGGAGCCCAGCTGTTCCATGGCATTCTTTCTTCCGATACTCGGAACGTCCATGACTCCATTACTGTGGAACCGTTCTAGGTATCCCCAATCAAACTTGTTATCCGTACCTAAAACCAAGGTATGCCAAGGGTAACAGGTCCACAGACAAGTCCCCCACTCGGGGCAAACAACATCATAATACCACAGGCACAACAAGCAATACAAATGAAGGATAGAATGGAAAGTAGTCTTTATTTGAAGGATAAAAAAGCATTAAATATTTTGGGACCACGTCCCTCTCAAAAAGAAAAGGAAAGAATAAACAAAAGAAAGAAGAGCCGACTATAGTTCGACATTACACAATTCTAGGAGATGGTTTCTTACTAAGGTGGTCCCATGCTCAAGCCGCTGTCGAGCTCGACGTTCAGCCTCCTGGGACAACCGCTCTCCATTATCCAAATCCATGAACGCCCGACAATCGTCTTCCAACTTCCTCAGGGCAATCTCCAAGTCAGCCGAAGCTTGATTAATCCTGTCAGCCTCCTGGATGATTAGCCCCCTGCCAGTACGGGCAACCTCAAGTTCAGACTCCAGGAAAGTCAACTTTCTCTGAAGCGCAAGGATCTGCTCCCGCGTGCCAGTAATTTTACGGGAGGCAGCCTCCTTCCGAGCCGTAACATCTTCACTCTCGTAACTTAATTGATCATATCGATCAGACAAATCGCTGAGGTCCTTCAGTATGGCCGGCCTGGTTTTATCCCGAGCAGCCTTTGTCTTCTCTATGGCAGCGAGGGAACCCCGCTCCTGGTCTGTAACAGCAGACAGATCAGCCTGTCGCAATACCTGAAGCTGGGCCACCAGCTGATCAGTCTCCAACAATTTCGCCTCCAGAAGTGCAGCCACCCCTGCCCCACCGAAAAGTGTCTTAAGGATATCAATTTGACCCTGGGCGCATTGCCGGGCCAAGACGAAAGAGGTCCCTCTTTCTACAGCAGCCAATATTCCCCTCTTCAAGTGACGATGAAAACTGGCAACCACGTCCTGTAACACGTCATCCAAGACCTCTGCAGAGGATGGCATCAGAGGAAGCGTGGCCGGCAACATCGGAGGGGTGGTGCTAGAACTTGCCACCAAGGGGACAGAGTCCGAGCAGAACGAGGCGTGGATAGCGGCTAACTCTTCCTCCGCCATCCGAAGAGCCTGGACACTTGGTAGGGCAGAGAAGTCGACTCTCGAAGCCGCCCGAACAGAGGAGGATGCAAGGACCATCGTCCCCTGCCCCGGCTGACCCACCACCTGACTTGCCGAACTCGAGCCCGTAGGAGGCCCATCAAGGCGAGTTGGAAGGGGAGGGGGTAGGCTCCTCTCCGCCAGTGCCCCTTCGGCAGAGTTTGTATCAATAATGTCCATCCTCGACACGGGATGTAGTGCCCCGTACCTACATTATGCCCCGTACTCTGTCCACGGGGTGTCGAGAAAGGAACACTGTCGCTATCGATTCGGTTGGGACCGATAGATCGGGATCGACCGAGTCGATCGAACGGGAACGGTTGAATTAAGATCCATTCCTTGTTATGAAATGTCTTCTTCGAAACCAAGTCTAATATTCAGCGGGTTGTGCCTCGAGGATTCACTCTGCGGCTGAGTCAAGAGAGACCTCCCGTTGCTCTGCTTTTCACGCCGCTTGCGTTGGTTTTGGCTTTGTTCTCTGAATGCGCTTTCGTGAATGTTTTCGATAGTTTTCATGGCTTGCATTTCGAACTCGCATTTCCTATCGAACTCCTTGAATAATATAGTGTTATAATCGGTTGCTTGTGCGATTTCAGGTAATCACATAGGCGACGTCTAGCGCGACCAACAAGTTCTCTCGCCGAAGTAAACTCAAGGTGAGTGGCTGACCCTTCTCTTCTTGACCCCTTCTTTGGTAAATCGATCGTGTTGTTGCAGATTAAAGATTGAATACAAGGGCACGGGCACGGTAAAATGATTGAGTTTTTAAAGAGAATGTAGGCTATGTCTTAATAACTAAAAGAAGAAAAATGGTCTTCGCACGGTCATGGACAACTTGTCGACAAGGTAAAGTTTCCCCGCACGGCAACCCGGGGCCACGGGACCGTTGCGGCCAAGAAGGAAACATCTCATAAGCTGTGCTGGGCACAATGTTAGGTGAGGACTTGCAGCGGGGCTCGCTACTCGCGCTGAAAGGGCCTCGTCTTATAAAATCTAGAAGGAGTCCACGATGGCTCTCGGAGCCAGTGACCAACACACGAAATATTGTACTTGGTATGAAAATGATAACAATTGACAGGAAAGAGCATGGTAAGTTTTACAAGGCACGGCGCGGGCCGCCGTGGGCAAGTATCAACGTAAAGTTCATTATGCTTGTCATATGCTTGTTTGCAATTCATTAGGATGGTTAGAAACATTCATACTTTAAGTCATATAAACTCTTCAACCAAATGAGAGCTTGGAAGTTAAATAGACACACACCAGTACAAAGTGTAATGTACTGATCCTCGCTCTCCACGCAGGTACCCCAAACCACGAAGGGCGTACCACTTGAAACTCAAGACTACGTGAACCCTTTTGAAGCCTCGTCCGCGTGTAAAGGCTTGTTTCTGGATTTCTTTTAAGAAGACCCGCACTCAGTCCAAAAGAAGACATGGCGACTCGACTTCCCACGATAGCAGGTGGAAATATGTAATGGTTTTTGCTTGTAAAAAGGGATGTAATGTATGGAACGACTATCTCATCGGCGTTCATTTTGTAAGTCGAGTCATGTTGTAGTCCGCGCGACAATGATTGTAAAGAAGTCCATATAAAGTTTTTATTATCAATAAAAAAGTCTATTTCTATTTCAAATATGTTATTCAATTTCTCTGCGTACTCTAAATTGATGTTGTGTTTCGGATAACCTTATGACTATGCCTTGTGCGATCGCAACTTAGGTTCACACGGCATCACGCCCGGGGGATGACTATCGATTCTACGGAATCGGGGCGTGACATAATGGTATCAGATCACGGCTTTACATCCTTTGGCCTCGCGTCTAGAGTTCCAAACCTTTGACCTCGCATCGATGAGATAAGTTGTTCCATACAATGAGTCCGTAATAATTTGTGACTGATACGTTTCCTTTCGTATCACAGAAGTGACGGAGCCCACGGCCGAGCAAGAATAGAGCGCTTCAAGCGGCTCTAGTAGTTCGCATCGTCCGCGGGTCGGACCTTCTAACGATACCATCGAAAGAATGCTGCGCATGATGGAGGCGCATCGAAACCAGTCGGAGAACCGGCATCAACAGGTAGAGGAACGACAGGCCCAGTTCGAAGCTCGCTTTGACGCACATGTCCAACTTCAATAAAAGTAGTTAGATACCCTGCAGCAGATCGTCCAGACAATGGCGGCCACCGGGAATTCTACGACTGTGCCTACCGTCACTGTGCCGGCGATCCAACCCATTGAAGTCGACACGGAGGATCCCGAGCGTCAACCAGCGGCACCAAAAAAGTAAAACTTTAAAGTGTTCGAATTCAAGAAGGCGTATCGCACTTCCTTCAGAGGTACCAAAGGCCCTTCCGTGGCGATCGACTGGTTGGAAGAGCTGGAAGATCACTTCGAGCTTCTCGGCATTGAATAATCGAAGCAAGTCGTCTGCGCACAACTTCAACTATGGTTGAACGCGCACGACTGGTGGGCCATGCACAAGCGAGCGATCCGACCGGACAATACCACTGTACCGATCTCTTGGGCCACGTTCCGCAAAGCTTTTGAAGTCCAGTACCTTTCGTCAGCCGTTCGTCAAGCGAAGGAGAATGAATTCATGCAGTTAAAGCAAGGAAGAAGGACAGTGGAACAGTACGCCACATAATTCAACAAGTTGTCTAAGTTTGCTGGCCAGTTTCTGCCTACGAAAGAGTGCCGTGTGCGACGGTTCGAAGTGGGTCTGCGACACTCTATCGGTGCGCATGTCGGTGTCCCGGAGTATAAGACCGTGGGTGAGGCTCTGAATCACGCCCTCCTTCTTGAGAACCTGCATCCTTCCGGTGCTGACGACGTTGTGCGCCACTCCAATCACAAACGTCCTAGCTATACGGGAGGCAACAATCACGCGTCAAAGCATCCAAACAACGGCGGCTATATGGGTCAGAATCCGTTACCTCGTTGCACCAAATGTAATCGCCTCGGGCACGAAGCCATCAACTGCTTCCCCTTCAGAGGAGAATGACATGCTTGCGGACAAAAGGGCTACCTCGTTCGATATTGCACTGTAACGCCCCAGTCCCAAAATACATAGGACTAGGAACGTAGACATGCCAGCTGTATTCATACAAAGTATACTCCAATATATGGAAACCTCGTATGAATACATAAGCTGTAAAATGCAGTAGAACCATAACTAATCTTATCCACAGAAATAAATGTAAAACATATCATATAATGATAATGAATTGTCTTGATATAATATGTTGGGCGGAGATAAATCCACTACCAACAAGTAAAGGAAAAATACATAAGAAAAGAATGAATTTGGCAAGCGAAGCGAAGACGATCCAAATGCAATCATCCTCGAAGAAATAGCGATGATCACGGCTAGAGCTAGAACACCTGCGAAAGACAATAGCACACACCTGGCGAGATAACCAGGTTCTCAGAGGGACGTAACAAGACACATAATATCATGCCATATAAAATAAATAAATATTGCTCAAATAAATAAGTTAATTGAATTATAACATGGTCCAATACACACCTATTGAACTAGCATACCATCCCCCCAACCAAACAAGGACAGGAGATGGTAAACTAATTCACGGTGACGTATCTTTCCACGCTAGAATCCAATATGGTATCCGGACCCCAACAAGGTTCAATACCTTCTCATCGGAGTAATAAGTCACACCTACAACCAAAAAAGGACAAGATGTGACGAACTAATCCACGACAAGTTATTGTTCCAAGCCACGGTCAGATATAAGTACCCAAACCAAAAGTACTCATATCTAACGGATAAGGACGCCTAACCAAATCTAAGTGAATGCAGTTTTAAGAACTGTTCATATTCGCATGACTACCGGGTCAAGTCAAGAAAATACCAATGCAGTACCTCAGTAGCGAGTCACAACACCATATACTATTCCTCAGTATCGAGCGAGTCTATAGCATATAGTCTACCTATTGTTCCTCAGTAGCGAGCGAGTCTACGATAGATAGGGTGGTAGTCAACTTTCAATCATGTTCTCCCCGCCTAATGCCAACTCATAACTGCTAAGTCTTCTAGCATGCAATTCTAATAGTAGTTATTTCCTAACGTACGGCTTATACGTACTGGTGGCTAGCCAATCACGCATGTCCGAGTCCTACATGTGACACACCACAACGTGAAATAAATATGTCAAGTCCTATGAATGCAACACACAAGGTGGTCTCTTAAATCTAGGTTTAATGTGTAAGAAAAATAATACATAGCAGGAAATATAACTGAAGAGTATGTTCTAATAGGTTATGCCATGTATCACAGTTTATTTTGCATAAAAAATAATGAATAATGCATGAAATATGAGCTAAATAAATAAACAGCAAATGGCAAGGTGTCTTGCCTGAGGTCCTTGCTGGTGAAACCGACAATCCAGTTGGGTACAGAATAGTCACAGGACTACACAAGATGAACTCAAACGATGTGACAAACTTCTAAAATAAAAACCAAAAATAAAATATTCTGGAAATTTTTTGGGAAAATTATATGATGTGTATTTTTCCGTCAGCATTCCGAAACTTCAAACGGTTCGTGATTCTGATTCCTGGTTCTCCCAGAATCTCAAAAACACTAAAACGCGTCAGATTTCGGACAACTGACACTCCATAAATTTTCTAGAAAATTAAGTTCTGAATTTATAAAAATACAATTTATATTCAGAAAATATACCTCAATACGATTTGAACAAAAAAAATTGGAGGTCAAACGGAGTCCGGAGTTGGAAGTTATGGTCATTCGAAGTTGCTACAACCATTAAAAATTGAGGCTGAATTTAAGACGAAAAAAGAGAGAAATTTTGACAAGGGTGGTTTGAAAGATGATTTTATTCATAGATTCGATAGATATATATAATGGCTAGCAATTAGCAAATTATGATAGGATTAGAACTCAATAAGGATGATTATGATTACCAACTAATTTGGATAGGAATAGGATTGGTTTAAATAAGAAATGATCTAATTAATGCTAGATATGATTCCAATAGGATGAGAATTTCTAATGGATAAATCTTCCCATAAATTTAAATCAAATAAATTATTTAAAAACAAATCAATTTGATTGCAATCCTTTAAATGATTGCCATAATAACTTTAAGTATTATTCTATATTATCAAATAATTCAAATCATATGAATCCAAATCCAAATCAAGCTCAACATAATAACTTTAAAATAATATCTAATATTTATCAAAATAATTTAAATCAAATAATAAATAAATTATTTAATTAAATAATATTTTAAATCTAGATTAGACAAATCGTAATGCTCCAATTAGTCATCGTAAGTATTTTAAACAATATTTAAATTATCAACATAATTTAAAGTATAGTTGATAACTATCAAAATAATTTAAATAAATTAAAATATAATCAAATAACTGATTAACATATCAAAATAATACTCGATGTCATCAAATATTATAAAACTTACTTTTATAAATCCAAATCTTTATTTAAAAATAAATAGACAAAGAAAACCTTTTATCGCTTAATTTTTTTTTTAAAACCAATTTTTAGAAGACCAAAAATAATAAAAAAAACATATTGTATATTTCAAATAAAAAATTTGAGAATTTTTTTTTTTTAGAAACATTATTTCAAACCATTAATTTAAAACTAGTTTTTGGTAACAAAAGTAATCACAAATTATCTTTTACAAAATTTCTACAAAATTACTTTTAAACACGAAATTAAAATATATAGATATAATTTAAAAAAAAAATAATTTTGGGAAGATGAGTTACAAATTTACCCACGTTTGAAAATTTTCGTACTCGAAATTTAAGGACTACTAGGATAGACGGACTTGGTTGATCGGTAAAAGGATAGTAAGAATTTGTGATAAGAGAAAATAGATGGAAGGGAAAAGATAATTTCTTTAATGAGAACATTAATCAATTTGGATGAAAAATAAAAGAAGTGAATAGATATGGCTTGATGTGCACGGACAGGATGCACAAACATATATGTAGGTGGAGAAAATTAATGGAACAGAGAATAATGAGCCTCTCCTTATATAGGAGGTAGAAGCTACTATTTAGATAAGGATTATGATAGCTGCAAACCCCTTTTTGATATCTCATTTTTAAATTTTAATCAATTTAAAACCGATTCAAACCAAATCCAAATACAAATACAAATACAAATCCAATTTAAATTTAATTAAATTCTTTTAGTTTAAGAATCAAATAGGATACATCAATTTTCAAATATAGATATTAATTTAATCTATTTAAATAATCTAAAAATCAAATCAAGATTTAAATTGCCACAATAAATTCAAAATATGTTTTTCCAATAATAATAATAATATTAATTTCGAAAATTACCTTATTATTTAAAAATAAACTAATAAATAATTATGAAATATATATGTATGCACAAATAATATTTAGAAATATATACTTTTCTAGTATACCATTTTATAAGAAGGCTTTTCATAAATAACTCTTATATTTAGAAATTTTGATAGCAAAAAAAATAATTATTATATATTATCTTGGAACTATAAAAATAGGAAAAATGTTTTTCTAAAAATATGTACGCTCGCACATATTCGCACTCGTCGAGCAATTACAAAAAATAAAATTTCGTGCGCGACGTACAATACGATTACGCGACGTACAATACAAAATTTTAAATCAGTACCAAATTTAATAAAAAAAGTAAAAATTTAGGAGTTTTACATCCTACCCAACTTAAAAGAATTTCGTCCTCGAAATTAAGAATTCGTAGGGGGTAAGAAGGCACACGGTAGATAGAAGGCTTCCTTAAAGAAGTTTATATGGTCGTAGTCTATGTTGAGGATATGATTAAGAGACGATTGTAATCACTCTTAAATCCAAGTGATTAGAAAGTCAAGATTGTAGATTTAGGGTCGAGGGAAAGGTCGAGTAGTTCAAGACAATGATATAGTTACATTGGGTGGTAATGGTGATAGGACAGTTAGAGGAAGTTCTAGTATAACACCTTCGTCCTTCTAAAATAGGTGAGGGCAAAAGCGATATAGAGTTCGAAGGAGACGTTATCGAATACGAATATGTGGTTCAAAGGCGACAGAATAATTCAAAATGAGTTACCAAGGCAGTCGCGGATGAGACTCTAGAGGACAAGTTTAGCTATGTCCCATTCACGTAGAATAATAAACAAAAGCGAACCAAAGTGTACTAGGTTGATCAGACCATCATGCACCGGTTCTGAGTAGACAATACGTTAGTGGATGCATCCAATAACATATGTCATGAACAAGCTTAATAAAGAATTTAGCTTGCAAAAACTAGGCTACATTAGCATCATTAGTTTAGATAGTAAAAATATAGGCACAATGGTAGATGAAATAAGAACAAATATGAATAGTGTAAGAGTCATACGAATCTAAGTCTTGTTTCTTCCTATACAATCATTCTACGGTTTTATTGTCAAAGGCTTGGTTGATCAAATGGGTTAAATTCTTCTAGTCTCTATGGTTTAGATATTACTATTTGTATTCTCCTTAATGGTCAAGGGTGTGTCAGGTCGTGGGGTATTCTACCCAACTTAAAAAATTAAGCTAAGGGTGTTTGGGGGCATCTAACTAGTAGGGTCAATCTCTAGCAAGCACGAAGGGAAGATAAGAATAATGATAGAAGGAATCAAGCAAGATGCAATCGATGAGTCGGTCGAATATGGAATCGAGAAAAAAGGTCAAGTATGTGGATGAGATCCTAGACTTCTAATCCTATTCGCAGGCTTACTTGGTACGGTAAAGTAACCAAACAATTTATCTTGACCTGCATGGGCCACCACAAAAATATGTAACGCCCCAGTCCCAAAATACGTAGGACTAGGAACGTAGACATGCCAGCTGTATTCATACAAAGTACACTCCAATATATGGAAACCTCGTATGAATACATAAGCTGTAAAATACAGTAGAACCATAACTAATCTCATCCACACAAATAAATAAAAAAGATATCATATAATGATAATGAATTGTCTTGATATAATATGTTGGCCGGAGACAAATCCACTACCAACAAGTAAATGAAAAATACATAAGAAAAGAAATGAATTTGGCAAGCGAAGCGAAGACGATCCAAATGCAATCATCCTCGAAGAAATAGCAATGATCACGGCTAGAGCTAGAACACCTGCGAAAGATAATAGCACACACCTGGCGAGATAACCATGTCCTCAGAGGGACGTAACAAGACACATAATATCATGCCATATAAACTGAATAAATATTGCTCAAATAAATAAGTCAATTGAATTATAACATGGTCCAATACACACCTATTGAACTAGCGTACCATCCTCCCAACCAAACAAGGACAGGAGATGGTAAACTAATTCACGGTGACGTACTTTTCCACGCTAGAATCCAATATGGTATCCGGACCCAAATAAGGTTCAATACCTTCTCATCGGAGTAATAAGTCACACCTACAACCAAACAAGGACAAGATGTGACAAACTAATCCACGACAAGTTATTGTTCCAAGCCACGGTCAGATGCAAGTACCCAAACCAAAAGTACTCATATCTAACGGATAAGGGCGCCTAACCAAATCTAAGTAAATGCAGTTTTAAGAACAGTTCATGGTTGCATGACTACCGGGTCAAGTCAACAAAATACCAATGCAGTACCTCAGTAGCGAGTCACAACACCATATACTATTCCTCAGTATCGAGCGAGTCTATAGCATATAGTCTACCTATTGTTCCTCAGTAGCGAGCGAGTCTACGATAGATAGGGTGGTAGTCAACTTCCAATCATGTTCTTCCCGTCCAATGCCAACTCATAACTGCTAAGTCTTCTAGCATGCAATTCTAATAGCAGTTATTTCCTAACGCATGGCTTATACGTACTGGTGGCCAGCCAATCACGCATGTCCGAGTCCTATATGTGACACACCACAACGTGAAATAAATGTGTCAAGTCCTATGAATGCAACACACAAGGTGGTCTCTTAAATCTAGGTTTAATGTGTAAGAAAAATAATACATAGCAGGAAATATAACTGAACAGTATGTTCTAATAGGTTATGACATGTATCACAGTTTATTTTGCATAAAAAAATAATGAATAATGCATGAAATATAAGCTAAATAAATAAACAACAAATGGCAAGGTGTCTTGCCTGAGGTCCTTGCTGGTGAAACCGACAATCTAGTTGGGTACAGAATAGTCACAGGGCTACAAAGATGAACTCAAACGATGTGACAAACTTCTAAAATAAAAACCAAAAATAAAATATTCTGGAAATTTTTTGGGAAAATATATGATGTGTATTTTTCCGTCAGCATTCCGAAACTTTAAACGGTTCGTGATTCTGATTCTTGGTTCTCCCAGAATCTCAAAAACACTAAAACGCGTCAGATTTCAGACAACTGACACTCCACAAATTTTCCAGAAAATTAAGTTCCGAATTTATGAAAATACAATTTATATTCAGAAATATACCTCAATAAGATTCGAACAAAAAAAACTGGAGGTCAAACGGAGTCCGGAGTTGGAAGTTATGGTCATT
This sequence comes from Iris pallida, assembly GCA_029216955.1. NCBI lineage: Eukaryota > Viridiplantae > Streptophyta > Magnoliopsida > Asparagales > Iridaceae > Iris > Iris pallida. The sequence goes on along the minus strand of JANAVB010019800.1, from coordinate 29,760,186 downwards.
CGAAGTTGCTACAACCTTTGAAAATTGAGGCTGAATTTATGACGAAAAAAGAGAGAAATTTTGACAAGGGTGGTTTGAAAGATGATTTTATTCATAGATTCGATAGATATATATAATGGCTAGCAATTAGCAAATTATGATAGGATTAGAACTCAATAAGGATGATTATGATTACCAACTAATTTGGATAGGAATAGGATTGGTTTAAATAAGAAACGATCTAATTAATGCTAGATATGATTCTAATAGGATGACAATTTATAATGGATAAATCTTCCCATAAATTTAAATCAAATAAATTATTTAAAAATAAATCAATTTGATTGCAATCCTTTAAATGATTGCCATAATAACTTTAAGTATTATTCTATATTATCAAATAATTCAAATCATATGAATCCAAATCCAAATCAAACTCAACATAATAACTTTAAAATAATATCTAATATTTATCAAAATAATTTAAATCAAATAATAAATAAATTATTTAATCAAATAATATTTCAAATCTAGATTAGACAAATCGTAATGCTCCAATTAGTCATCGTAAGTATTTTAAACAATATTTAAATTATCAACATAATTTAAAGTATAGTTGATAACTATCAAGATAATTTAAATAAATTAAAATATAATCAAATAACTGATTAACATATCAAAATAATACTCGATGTTATCAAATATTATAAAACTTACTTTTATAAATCTAAATCTTTATTTAAAAATAAATAGAAAAAAAAAACCTTTTATTGCTTAATTTTTTTTTTAAACCAATTTTTAGAAGACCAAAAATAAAAAAAACATATTTTATATTTCAAATAAAAAATTCGAGAATTTTTTTTGTTGAAACATTATTTCAAACCATTAATTTAAAACTAGTTTTTGGTAACAAAAGTAATCACAAATTATCTTTTACAAAATTTCTACAAAAATTACTTTTAAATACGAAATTAAAATATATAGATATAATTTGAAAAAATAATAATTTTGGGAAGATGAGTTACAAATCTACCCACGTTTGAAAATTTTTGTACTCAAAATTTAAGGACTAATAGGATAAACGGACTTGGTTGATCGGTAAAAGGATAGTAAGAATTTGTGATAAGAGAAATAGATGGAAGGGAAAAGATAATTTCTTTAATGAGAACATTAATCAATTTGGATGAAAAATGAAAGAAGTGAATGGATATGGCTTGATGTGCACGGACACGATGTACAAACATATATGTAGGTGGAGAAAATTAATAGAACAGAGAATAATGAGCCTCTCCTTATGTAGGAGGTGGAAGCTACTATTTAGATAAGGATTATGATAGTTGCAAACCCCTTTTTGATATCTCATTTTTAAATTTTAATCAATTTAAAACCGATTCAATCCAAACCCAAATACAAATCCAATTTAAATTTAATTAAATTCTTTTAGTTTAAGAATCAAATAGGATAAATCAATTTCCAAATATAGATATTAATTTAATCTATTTAAATAATCTAAAAATCAAATCAAGATTTAAATTGCCACAATAAATTCAAAATATGTTTTCCAATAATAATAATAATATTAATTTCAAAAATTACCTTATTATTTAAAAATAAACTAATAAATAATTACGAAATATATATGTAAGCATAAATAATATTTAGAAATATATACTTTTCTAGTATACCATTTTATAAGAAGGCTTTTTATAAATAACTCTTATATTTAGAAATTTTGATAGCAAGAAAAATAATTATTATATATTATCTTGGAACTATAAAAATAGGAAAAATGTTTTCCTAAAAATATGTACGCTCACACATATTCGCACTCGTCGAGCAATTACGAAAAATAAAATTTCGTACGCGACGTACAATACGATTACGCGACATACAATACAAAATTATAAATCAGTACCAAATTTAATAAAAAAAAGTAAAAATTTAGGGGTTTTACATACACAAACCCCAGATTGACTCGCAATGTCCCGCCACAACAACACCGCTAAGAGAATCGAGGACAGGCGCCTCGACCTCCTCCGCCCACTCAACATGTACCGCAATATGGCTAAGATCGTCGTCCCAACACTCAGGGCCACGTCTATGCCATGACTCGAGACAAAGCGCTGGCGTCAGATACCGTAGTGTCAGGTATACTAAAATTCAATAATGTGCCTGCTCGTGTGTTATTTGATTCCAGCGCTTCGCATAGTTTTATATCGGCGGACTTTGCCGTCGAGCACAAATTTCCTGTAATATCATTAGATCTCGACCTTAGCGTAAGCACGCCATCGGACACACCAATTCTCACAAACTTAGCTTTGGCCGGTGGGATTATCTGTATCGGCGATCAAAAGATTGGTCTGGATGTGATAGTTCTAGACATGAAGGACTTTGACATCATTCTGGGAATAGATTGGCTCGGGCCGTGCAACGCAACCATAGACTGTGCTGAAAAGAAGGTCACATTCCGCATTCCTGGAGTGCCTGAATTCTGGGCGCATGAAACTTCACTGGCTGGGCACATGAAGCTTCACTGACTAGGTGCATGAAGCTTCATTGACTAGGCGCAAGAGGCTTCAATAACTTTGGCGCATGGAGCCCCACTGACTGGGCGCATGGAGCTTCATTTGCTGAAAATTTTTTATGCCTCTACAGTGGTGAGGTTGGCTTAAACGCCTTAATATGTTCTTAGGCAGAGTGAATGCCTGGTGTGCTTTATAATAAGCACGGTAGCGCAGCACTACTAGAAGTGTACCTCTATGCTACATTAGGGTGACTCTACCGTAAGTTTCCCGGTTAGGGGTAATGCCTCGGCTTTGCCAGCCAAGTCACAATGGCGTAGCACCGTAAATAGGTAGGTTGTCAAATGTTGTTTGATGAAATTAAAGAGGGGGTTGTCACGCCCCAGTCCCAAAATCCATAAGAAATAGGACACGTGGCATGCCAGCAGACACATTCCTTAGGTATATCTAATTTAATGGACCAATAGAAGGTATCTTAAGCTGTAAAATAATCTCATGGTAGGCACGATCTATAATTATCCATAGAACAAGAATCAAAGAATAAGAAAGCATATCGTGTTGAATAAAAAGAATATAAAACTGTCAAAGAGAAATATAAAATCACATAAAAAATCCATGGGTACAAGTCTCAGCCAAATAAATGATCACTACAATGTCTCAGATGAAAGTAAAAAAATATCCACTACAAGTCTCAGCTCTGACATGAAATAAAGTAAAGAAAATAAATGTCTACAAGGTGCTATTCTGGATCATCCTCGTCGTCCATGGTTGGTGCAATGGTAGAATAAACTCCCGGCCCGTACTCCTTCGGAAAGACCTCGTCAGCTAAATCTGGGAAAGAACTAGGTCCTCAGGGGACATAACAAGTCACATATTATGCAAGCTAAAGTACAGTAAGTAAATAAAATATCAGGGAATCTAAACAAAACTGATATGACGCTTTGAGGACAACGTTCGCAAGCGCAGACATCTCCAAAGTAAATGACATTTGGGTCATGCATACATATAGTCGTAGCTCCGTAACGGAATCTCAACGGTAACTAAGAGAGAAACATGGATCACAGGAAACAAATAATCTCTCTGAATAAATTTATATACATATATAAGAGTGTATGTGCACAACATGGCCCATGCAAGTAATAGTCGTCCTCAACTCTCAAGAAGCAATAAGTTGCAACTACAACTTACCATTCTGACCTCTATCTAGACAACAATCCTACGACACATCTAAAAGAAAGATAAAATGACACAAACACCCTTAACCTACAAGTATCAGGAAATCAGGTATTTGGCTCAAGTATCGGGATAATATTTGCGTTAATCACGTGTCTTATCCTACAGGTATTTTATGGAAATAAATCCATAATTCTCAGTCAGGCTCTATATATCAATACTAGACAACTCATTAGTTGAATGACACCCGGATGTAATCTGGAAGCCCGTTTCGATACAATTCCTAAGGTCAAGTACAAGAATAAAATAGAAATAAATAAATGAAAGAATGAAATAAGAACTGTACAATATCAAGGTGCACTTGTCTGATTCTGCGCTGTGAATATGAAACGTCGCTCCCGCGTCCACGTCTCCGGAATCCGATGCTCCTAGATAATTAATTAGCTAGTTTAAGTAACTATTCATGAAACTTATGATACGACTTAATTAGTAAGTTAATATTTTAAAATATATTAACTATATTCACTTCTTTCATGGAACCATTTAGATTCGTACACCACATGTACACGTTCCACGAGGCATCAGAACACAGTTTTAGGGTTTCTGACTTCTAATTTGTCGATTATGCCTTTACTTCAATATCATACTTAAAAATCATATAAAATCCATAAAAATATTATATAAACTAATTTTCTACATATTTATCTCTGAAATTCCATAATTAATATTTCTAATGAAATATATGACTAGTTGACTACCATGTCAGCTAGTCTATCCGAAACTCATCCGGAACATTGTCAATTACTCAAAACTTCTAAAATACCCAAAATTTTATTTTAAATAGAATTAATATTAGAAACTCATCAGGAACATTGTTAAGTTATGCTACAAGTTTGGGACATTCTAGGTCAACAGGTTACCCGAAAATAACTAGTTTTGACCTATAATTTTTTTGAGCAGATTTGAGTTGCTAAATTCGTGGAAAATACTTAAAAATCCTAATTTCTATATATGAACACAGAGAAAATTTAGTTTCGAAAATAACCACCAATAACTTATAGTTCCTTCACAACGGTATTAAATTTGATCCTATCGAAACATGAATATGCGACTATAAATTATGAAACTTTTATGGGTGAGACTAAATAACAAAAGGTACCAAAATAATATTTTTAAAAATTTAATAATATAATTTTTATAGAATTATAGCATAGGTTTGAGATGAAAAAAATTAAGATTTCTTACCAAAAGTCTTTGCTAGTTGGGTTGTGGAGGCTTCTCCTTGCTAAAGGTCCCACCTTTATTGCTATTCTTGCTTGATAATTCTCTCTTGATGAGTTTGGAGGGGTTGGCAATGGATCTAGATGGTTGGATGGAGAAGATGGAGTTTTTAGGGTTGGTTTGAGTGTTTGGGTGGATGTATAGTGGAGGAGATAGGTTTTTTTTGGAGGATGGAGAGATATATAATGGAGAAGATGATGTTTGGAGGGCTATGGGGGGTAGGTGCTATCGGCTATGGAGGGGAAGAAGGGGTTGGTTGTCTATGGAGAGGGAAGAGAATGGGAGAATTAAGTTAGGGTTAGGGTTTGGGTTAAGTTGATATACATATATGGGCCTTTTGGGTTACATGCATGAAAAGGAGTGGTATTCCTATTCCTAATATGATGTTCGGCCATGGGAGGGTTTACTTAGCTGAATACTTAGTGGTGGGGGTCCACTTGATTGGCTTTGTAAATTGGTGAGTTGGCTAATTAATTGGATTGATGATTAACAATAGGTCTTTCCTAATATAGACTAATTAAATCTATCTATATAAATACAATCCAAAATCTAAATTAAATATAATATATATATATTTATCAATATATATTAATGCCCAATATGTCTACATAGATTTGCAATTGGCTTGGAAGAGGTTTGGGAAGGTTTGGTGCAACTGGGTCTCCTAAAAAGTCATAAAGGCTTTATTAACTAATTAATAAAATAAAAATGTAACTTGTGCCATAATTTGAATTGTTAACATGCAAGAGACTACAATATGACCATGGCATTCCTAACATGGGTAGCATGTTAGTTAAAGCATCCGACTACACTAGGCATGCCATACTTTCTAGTCGTCTTGCATATTCAAACTCAACCATGACTATAGCCTTTTTATATAATATAAATAGGATAAAATAAATTAGAAACAAATAAAATCCAAAATAATATATTTAATAAATTAAAATATTCTTTTAAATTTGAGGGGTTTTACATCCTTCCTCCTTAAAAGAATTTTGTCCTCGAAATTAAAATAATACCATATGGAAAATTAAATCATTAAGAAAACACAATAAATTAGATATCTTGATTCTAAAATATGTCACGACCCGCACCCTAGAATAAGGGCACAAGAAGTGGGTACGTTCAGCCTACGTCGCAGTGTCGGCGGTAGAACGCTGTCTTAGGTCTCATGCATCTAACAGTATAAGGCTAAACAGTTTATACTTCCCGAATGGGGGTGACATAGCAGATACAGACTCAATCGCATCTAAGGTAGAGCATGATAAGGATAGATAAAACATGAAATCCAAAAGAGGTACAACAGAGAGAAATCTAAGTGTCTAAGATACACAAATCCAGAAATACATCTCAAATCTCCAAACTCAGATACAGTAATCCATAAAGTAAATACAACTCCAGAAAATTAAAATAACTACCTAAAACAACCTCTAATGTGTCTCTTCTAGGCTAGCAGGCAACCTCCAAGCTATCTGTAAAATTTATCAACAGGTCCAGTCAGGACGGAAACGAGCACATATCTCTAAAACAGTTCATAGCAGGTTAGGAGTATAAATCATGCAATATAGTAAAATACAGGAAGTGCTGAATAGGAAGTACGAGTAAACAAGAGATATTTTGTAACTAAAAGTAAATACATGATAGTAGAGACTGTAAGTGGCTACGTGATTTAGAGCATAATGGTTATGTAAACGGCTTAGGGGCACTTGAATACAAATAAGGAGGCACATGAATACAGCTACTGGAGATAGTGATCACATAACCAATTCTACTCACCCTGTCCCAATCAATACACAAGGATCCGTTCAAGTTATGTTATAAGCACATGAATACAACTAAGATACGTGAACTCATGTAATGAGTAGTACATGAGACACATGATAAGCACATAAAAGCATATGAAAGCACATGAAGCACATGAAGCACATGAAAACATGTAAAAACATGAACTAGTACGAGTACAAGGAGTACCTGATGCATATGATAAAGTACATGAACATGAAATACCCGATGCACCCGTAGAGGGATAACATCTCAGGAAAGGATCCATATAGTACTAATCCGTGAAGATACGTGTCAGCATCAAGTAGAGTAATCTAGAGCAAGAAAATAATCCAGGTAAGTATGAAAAGATCAGAGAATGTACTCGCCTGATATATGAATGTCCAAGGTAAAGATACTGTCTGAGGAGAGGTGTCTGGCTCCTAATAAGAATAGCACAAGTCACAACATATCCAGAAGGGTAATATAAAGCACTACAATGCATTCTACATGAATCTAGGTCAAACTAGGCCAAAGTCAACCCTTGGTCAACTCTGGTCAACTGTACTAATCAAACTAGGTCAAACTAGGTCATGTCCTAACCCAGCAAGTCTTACTAGGCCTAACCAAGACTATCCTAGCAAGCACACATCAATACAAGGCTATACAAGCCAACATACACCCAACTCTATATAGCATGCAATTATTCAATACTCAAATAGGCAAGAATTCACATTGGATATACACTAGGTAATCTATTACTTAAGCTATATATGTCTACACATATATACACATGCATATATTGGTATTCAACATTAGGTCTATAATCATGGCATTTCAAATGGTTATATAAACTTATATATTACAACACAATATGCTAACATATATATAATATACATACATAGCTAAGTTAACTATATTCATAAATACTTATTTAAGAGGCTATGTATGTGTATGTGAACATGGAAAAGGGGCAAGTGAGGGTTAAATGGGCATACATAGTGTATACTTATCAAAGAGTGTCAAAGTGTAAGTGAACAAAGTGTCAAGTGTGATAGTGTCAACATAGTGTAAGGGGGTACATGAGGTAATATAGGATTTGTGTTAACATAGAACATTACATCTCATTAACTTGTATATTGCATACATTACATCTATTATTACATTATATTCATGCTTGCATTCATTCATCATTCATTTATTCTCTTGCACTACTATATGCACCATACATTACATACTATGGAACCTACATATTCATTACAAGTCATACTTATACATCCTTACATTAGATAGGATACTTATACCTCATACATCATTTATTTAACCATTTACTCATGCTTGTATTCTCTATTTAATTACATAATGTATATACATTAACATGGGTTAAAATCAAATAGAACATTATATTACACACAAGGGTGCACAAAATGCACATGCCGAATAGTAACTCCTACTAATAATCAATACTGTACCATCTCAGCATGAATTAAATTCTAGGATTAAAGTATGTTATAGATCTATGTGTTAGCTTTCCGAAACTTTAAATGGATCGCGTTTTCGTTTCCGGAAACTCCCGGAATCGCGAAAAAACGGAGAACTCATTTATCTTTCGTACAGCTAACACTCAAATAATTCTCCAGAAAGTTACAGAAAAGCTTAGGCCTATTAATACATGTTTTTGGAAAGCTAACTTCAATACGCTTCTTTTTAAAAAAACGGGAGATTAAACCGAGCTTTGAACTAGAAGTTATGACATTTCTAAGTTAGGGCTGAAATTAAAAACGTGGATAAAAATCATGACGGATTTAGATAGTTTGAGCCAAAAAAATACACAATATATATCATAATTATCCACAACAATAATGACAATAATAATATGAGGAACCACACTCACAAACTTGATTTTATAATCATCATGAACCATTTATTACATATATAAATGTAGATACACTCTCATTACAATATATATATATATATATATATATATATATATATATATATATATATATATATATATATATATATTTTTTTTTATATATATATATATATATATATATATATATATATATATATATATATATATACACAAATCTATATATGTAACATGAACACATCTATAAGAGACACATGAATGAAATGTAAAGTACTCAAGAACACATCTCTACATATTCAAATCTGAGATTTAATATAAATTAATTCATTTAATCAATATTTTAAATATAAAGTGTGTCCAAGTTTGAGGGTTTTCCCCATGAACACAAGACACAACAATAATACAATAGAAATCCCTAAAGGACACATAATGGACACAAAAGGACACAAAATAGGGACACAACAATGGAGGTCATTCCTATGGTTAAAACTTTCCTAAATGCAAAATGGAGAAATAAAAGAGAAGGAAATATTACCTAAAGGAGAGAAAATCCAAGGAGAATGGCTTCTTCCTTGGGAGAGCTTGAGAGCACTTGGAAAAAAAGACTTCTCAAAGAAAGGAAATGAGATGGGAGTCCTATTAGGGCCGGCCACAATGGTTATCCCCCCCATTGAATATTACAAGTTTGCCCCTCCCTTAGTTACAAGTGTTTAAAACAATTTTGGTTAGGGTTTGGGGATAAAAGGGTCAAAATAAATACTCTAAATGGTTAACCTAATAATTAGGATTATGACTAATCTTTCTAACATGACTAATTAAAATGTGGGCCATGGCTAACGAATGCATGGGTCCAACTAGAGTCTAAGTTACCCCGGGTCCCCGTTACAAGTCGGATTGAGATAAAATTCGAACCCGACTCAAATAATCCCAAAACAATATCATAAATAATAAAATAATATCAAAATAATTCAAAGAGGTCAAATGCAAAATATCCTTAGGCCAGAAATGATATTAAAATATCATAATCACATTGTTAGGCTCTAGGTCAAACAGTCTCTAGGGTTTCACTAACAAAACTTTAAAACCACAAGTCATTGATTTAAATAATTTTAAAATGATTTAAAATCACCAAAAATCATATCATGAATTAAATATCATTATTAAAATAATTATAAACACGAAATTTCAAAATTACCCTCATTTGGAAAACTGGGTGCTACAAAACAAATGGGGGAATCACTCTCACATAGAATCCTCGTGCTCCCACGTAGACTCGTCCGGTGAATGTTGCTTCCAAGCATCTCGAACAAGTTTAATGGTAAGACCTTGTAATGTCTTCTCGCTATAGTCAAGAATCCCAACTAGCCGCTCATCGTAAGATAAGGTCGGCCATACAGTGATCTCAGAATGATCAAGAATATGACTAGAATCTGCCACGTACTTTTTAAAATATGACACATGCAATACGTCATGCATACCCTCTAGTGATGGAGGTAGTTCAAGATGATAGGCCATTTCTTCTACTCTCTCAAGAATGTCGAAAGGACCGATGTACCTCAAGCTTAGTTTTTTCTTGCTACCAAACCGGATGGTACCTCGGGTGGATGATATCCGTAAAAATACATGGTCGTCTTCCTTGAACACCAAAGGCCGACGATGTGTATTCGTCCAATGCTTCTGCCTGTCTTGAGCTGCCTAAAGATGCTTCTGAATCTACTTCACTTTATCCACGTTCTGTGTCACTAGCTCAGGTCCACGAATTTGACACCCTCCTATGTCACTCTAACAAATAGGCGATATGCACTTCCTTCCATATAATGCCTCAAAAGAAAACATCTGGATACTTGCTTGGTAGCTATTATTGTATGAAAATTCCACCAAGTGCAAGTGATCCTCCCAAGATCCTTTGAAATCCAGCATATAAGCTCGTAACATGTCCTCGAGCGTCTGAATCGTGCGCTCCGATTGTCCATCAGTCTGAGGGTGATACGCAGTACTGAACTTCAATCGAGTTCCCAGACTCTCCTATATACCCCTCCAGAAGTTTGATGTAAATCGTGAATCACGATCCAACACAATGCTGACGGGTACACCATGCAACTTCACGATCTGCTTCATGTACATGTCTGCCAATACCTCGATAGACTGTCCTATTCGGAATGATAAGAAATGTGCTGACTTGGTCAATCGATCTACAACCACCCAGACCGCGTCCTTTCCACTAGGGCTCCTCGAAAATCCAGTAATAAAGTCCACCGTGATATGTTCCTACTTCTATCCATGAATAGGAAGTGGCTGTAGAAGTTCGGCAGATCTTTGCTGCTCGGCTTTGACCTGCTGACATACCAAGCATCTAGCTATAAATTATGTAATCTCCCTCTTCATTCCGTGCCACCAGAAATGTTGCCTCAAATCTCTGTACTTCTTTGTTCCCACGGGATGGATATTATAGATAGAACTATGTGCTTATTCCATTAATTCTTGCCAAAGCTCTCCATTTGGAACATATGAGTGCTCTCCGCATCTCAGTGTTCCATCCTCGTAAATCTGTAACCCTGTCTGTTCTCCGGCTTCATTCTTCTCAAAGAGTCTTCTGAATCTCACATCTGTAGGCAAAGCTACCTTAATCCTCTCAACTAGTGAAGAACGAACTTCTATTGTGCTAGAACACATTTTGATCCCGATAATATGACTTTGATCCTAAGCTCTTGAAGATCCCCAAGCAAATGACGCTGTGCCGTCAAAAAATAAGCTGCAGGCTTTCTGCCCAAGGCGTCTGCAACTACATTCGCCTTCCCCGGATGATACTATAGCTCAATATCGAATTCCTTTATCAGCTCCAACCAACGTCTTTGTCTCATATTCAACTCTTTCTGAGTAAAGACGTACTTCAAACTCTTGTGGTCAGTAAATATCTCTACTTTCTTGCCATATAGATAGTGCTTCCAAATCTTTAGCACAAATATAACTGCAGCCAACTCTAGATCATGCATCAGATAATTCTTCTCGTGAGCCCTCGACTGTCTCGACGCATAAGCGACTACCTTACCCTGATGCATCAGGACACATCCTAATCCACTGCAGGATGCATCACTATATACCATGAAGCCTCCTGACCCTAAAGGAAGAGTCAAGACTGGTGTTGTCATTGTAGAAGCATAAAAAAGAATAAAGAAAGATTCATGCGGCCAGGGAGTCCATGCGGCTCAGAGAGTCCATGCGGCTCAGGGATCCATGCGGCTCAAATGTCTATGCGGCTCGATAAGTTCCATGCGTCTCAGAAGAGAAGATACGTGGCTTGCAAGCAGTTCTTCCCTTCGTCCTATACTGCATTAATTGCCTTGACGGCTGACAGCCCTATGACAGTTCTGACACAAAGATGTGATTATGACTCTGTCATAATGGCAGAATCCTAGGGAAACGAAGGAAATCTCTGACATAAATCCCCCCAAGACCCAGAATGTGTCACGCGGCCTTGACACGTGGACAAAGCCGTATGCGGCTCAAGCAGAGACTCCCCATGCGGCTCAGGTCAAAGCTGTTCCAGGTGGCTCAGGTCGAAGCTGTCTTATGCGGCTCAAGCAGAGGCTCTCCATGCGGCTCACAAGGACTATCTCCATGCGGCTCACTAAGAAGCTACCTATTATGCGGCTGCCTACACTCATGCGGCTCAGATCATCACAATACGGTTCAAATATTCACCCCAAGCCGCTTTGACACGTGGCCAGCCTTATGCAGCTCAATCCTCATACGGCTCAGATTTTTTCAGTGGCTCGCGGTTGAGCCACGTGGCAGGACACGTGTCATAAAGCCGATCAATCTCAATGACCCAGATTTACTGCAATCAAAGATTGGGTTAAATCCCAATGATCTGGGACACGTGGCGGAAGAATGAATTAAATTTATTCATTCAGATTTGCAGATATCAGCAAATCATCATGATGGAGATTTATTGCAATCAGCATTAATTACTGACAGGATTTGACGTAATCTACATTAATGGCCCAGATTCATCACACTCATGACTAATGGCCCAGATTGATCAATCAACATGCCACCGCCACTTTAAGAAGGAACAATCATTACAAACCCTAAGGACGACCCCATTCCTAGAAATAGTAAGGTGCCATTCCCTTGCAGGAGAGATAGAGGGACACACACAGAGAGAGACATACAGAGAAAGAAAAGAGAGCATTTCCTCAACGCCAATCAGTTCTTCCCCGGAGTCAAGGCTGCATCCGATCGTCCAAGGAGTAAGGCAGAGCTGCCGTCGCTTTCCCGAGCCTCTATCGTCACCCCCGAGAATCTAAAATAAACAATTGTACTTAGATTGATGTACCTAAGTTTTCGTCCCTAGGCTTTCTTTGTACAAGCGAGTTTGTATTGTGAAGTAAAAGTCCAGTTCTCCGATAATTGTTGTGTTCTTTTATATTTCATGGCAAACACGATGGCGACTCTGCTGGGGAAAAACTTCTCTACGACTGAGGAGTTGGTAACGCAATCGGATGCAGCCAAACTTGGCTCCACGCAACAAAAGATGGTCGTCCGCTTCGACCAACAGGCGTTTGAAGAAATGCTCTCCGACGGGAGCGCTGGCCCGGTCCAAAAGCAAACCCACACAGAGAAGGCTCGCAGGGAGTGGAGGCCAAAATCATTTGCTCCTCCCCAAGCCTTGGACGGAGTACTCTCTGCTACCCAAGAAGGCGAAGACGATTCTCATGCGGCCCCACTTCAAGCCATAGAGAACTCTGCTGTCCCCAAGTCCGACAGAGGAAAGCACTACGATGCTGAACTTGCAGGGACAAAGAACGATTCTATGTGCCCTAAGACGAAGCCGAACACTCATGCGACCAAGACTGTCAGCCGCATGCATGATGCTCATGCGGCTGAAACTGCCAGCCGCATGAAGAATGTCTATGCGGCCAGATCCTCCAGCTGCATGGAGAAAACTCATGCGGCCGAGGCGTCCAGTCGCATGAAGAAAGCCTATGCGGCTACAACTGCCAGCCGCATGAAGACTGCTGACTACAGCCGTATACTGCCTGCTCCTCGTAGCTCACGCTCAGTCTTCGATCGCCTCTCCTATGGTCCCGATCTCTCATGTGCTCAAGAGAATACATCTGACTCTCTGCAGCATCACTCTGACTCTTCCTACTATACGCCTTCGGGTGCTCAAGTAAAGAAGTCAAGGACAGTGCGAGCTCGGCAAGCTCAGACAACTGTCCCAACCTCTGAACATCCGAGCACTCAACATACTGTTATGCGGGCCTCTGATGGGAAGTTGTACAGAACCACTCGAGTCCAGCCCCCGGAGGCAAACGGACGAAGTGGTTCCCAAAAGTCTCCTAAAACCCCGGGAGCAAACATGGTCATTCCAGACCCGTCGGACTTGCGTGAGGTTATCCTCCATAAACGCAAGGAAAGAGAAGAATCCCCAGCATGCAAGGAGTCCTCCCATAGACGTTACTGTACTCAAATCATTGTCGACTGCTGTTGCAACACCACGACAGCAAGAGAAGACCGGCCATCTGTTTTCCAAAGACTGCAACGACCAAACTCGGAGGACGAAGCGCCTCCCGTCGTCTCTTGCAACTCCACTCAAAAGATCCCCGCTGATGGGAGAGGAAAGAAGATAAACGCTTCCAGCCCAAAAATTTCAACCACTGCGGCTAAGAAACTGTCGTCTAAACGGCTGTCCACCACCGGAGTATTCCAAGACACCCGTTCGAAGATGAAATATGCTACAGCCAGAGATTCGTCATCCACACCGCTGGAGGTCACTGAAACAAGGGGTAGCACTCCTCAGAACATCCACGATAATTCGATGTTCCAAGGAGACGAGCCCGAGGAAACAACTCTCCTGTCAGATACAGCAAATGCCGACGTCCTCGAGGACGTCCACGACTCTCAAGACGAAGCAAGCTCCGAAGTTGGGGGTACTATTCCTTCTGAGTCCGAACCAGAGGAGAATATTCCCACATATCCTGATGACTTCTTGGTACATGGGTATGACTCGGAGGACACGTCCTCTACCGTTCCATCCATCTCTCCTCATGTAACGACGGTATTCATGACAGACAGCAACCAAGGAGGTTCCTGTGATCGCCAACGCATCGACACTCTGGAAGCCATATTGTATGCTTTGGTCAAGTCTGTAGACGAGATCAAAGCGGCCCTTCCAACTCTGCAAGGAGGAATGCCTGGCCAAACATGCATGGGTCCCACGGTCAATGCGAACTCGAACTCAGCGGCAGCAAACCTGGGCAATAATCCTCCTGAAATGACTACTCCCACCACTGCAGATGAGGCCAGGGAAGTAAGAAGAGAGGTCCAGGTGCTCCGAGCCATGTTTCACGCTCAAAAAAACTCTCAAGACCTCAGAACACGACAACCGTACCCTGCTGTATGGAGGGATGTCCCCTTCCCGCCAAGATATAAGCCGTTCAACATCAATCCTTATGATGGCAAGACCTCAGCAAGTCGGTAAATCACTTACTTCGAGGTTACCACCGACCATCTGCCCCATGACGATGCCATCCTCACACGATTATTCATTGGGGCATTGGAAGGAGTCACCTTCGGCTGGTATCGCAACCTGCCAGACAACTGCATCTATTCCTTCGCCAACTTCAAGCGCATGTTCTTGGAGAGATTCTACGAGGTAGGGCAAGACATCACGATGTCCACCCTCATGGACATCGTCCAAGGAAAGAAAGAGCTGACAAGGAACTATATCGAGCATTTTTGCCAAACCGCAATGAAGTTGCCGTCTGGTAACCCAGATTCCTCCTTGATTGAAATTTGCCAAAATAGATTGCTCCCAACAATCAGTCTCTGGATGAGCGAAAGTTAATTTAAGGACTGGAAGACGTTCATCATCAGTGCCACTAGTGCCGAAGAACGGTTGAAGAAGGCTCGCCAACTTGGATTGCACATCTCGGACGGAGAGAACAAAGGCAAGCGTCCTAATACCAACAATGACAATGGGGGTAGCCCCTCCAACAATCGGGACAACAGGGGTAGGCAGGCTATGGTGGCTGACACAGCCCAGAAACCTGAGACAAAATCGACAGACAAACAATGGCCGTAAATTACTTACTCCTTCGAGGACGGCCACGTCAAGCCCATCTTAGACATGCTCATACAAGGAGACAGAATTCAGCTCCCTCTACCAAGACAGGAACCTCGGCCAGCAGAAATGGAGAGACAAACTACTGTCACTACTACCGCTACGTCCACCATGCTACGCACGACTGTTACCAACTAAAGCGATACATCCAGCATCTCATTGATTCGAACGCTCTAGCCATCAATTTCGAGGAGGTAACCGTGGCGGCCAATTTGGTGTCCATACAATTCGGCAGTTTCCCTCAAACAGAGACTCAAGATGGGGTGGTACCCATCCCTCTGCGACAATGGAGATTGCTAATCTTCCATCTCCTCGGGATCAGGTTGCTGGTCTGGTGCCCCTCACCATGTCACGGGGGAAGATCATGTGGGTCCATCCGGACCTAGTACTTGAAGTGACTCAGTCCACGCCGCCTCTCCCTCACATGAAGAAGGGTAGAAAAGTCAGATCCTGCTGCACAATCTCGACAGATATCGAAGAAGTCACGGCTGTCGTTACCCGATCTGGGGCACAAGCCCAATTCGTGGCTGAAAACTCAACTGAAGATCATCAGCCAGCTACTGCAAACACTCCAGGACCTTCTCAGCCTTCGACGACCGACAAGCCTAGGTCGAAGGAGACTCGCTTTGACAAATCCCTCCGAAAAGAGACACCTCAAGGGCTGGAAAAGCCTTACAACTTCGACATCTTGGCACAGTTGGCCAATACACCGGCCAAATTGTCATTATACGAGCTCCTGAGGCTCTCAAAGGATGTTTGCGCAGCTTTGAGCGATGCACTCCAAAATGCTGATGCGTATCTGGCTCAGGTCAACCTCACGGGAGAAAACCCGCCTGCAGATCTCCAAGACAGCGCTTGCACAGGAGCAATGCCCAATATCGTCTTCACTCCATAGGATATGCTCATCAAGACCAACCTCTACGATCGTCCGTTGTACTACACCGGATACATCGGGGACGTAAAGGTGGACCGAATGCACATCGATCCTGGGTCTTCCATAAGCATCATTCCGAAGGGTCAGCTATATTATCTCCGCATTCCGATGCATTGTCTGACGCCAACAAGCACCGCCATCAGCAGTTTCAATTCGGACAGGAGCTACCCAATTGGGAAGATTCGTTTGAAGTGCCAAATCGGCGATCTCCAGTCAGAAGTGACCTGTTACGTCATAGATGCAGATACTTCTTACAACATCCTCTTGGGGCGCCCTTGGATACACGATTACATGATCGTGCCTTTCATATTGCACCAATGCTTCAAGTATGTCGACAAACATGACTTTGTGAGGACAGAATTTGTCGACATTGATCCCTTTAAAGGAGTCAAATCCTACTACTCGGATTTCTGCCTATACGAGAAGTCGAAGAGGCACCTGGATGAAGATGTACAAGCTCAAACTGAGACGGCCTCAGGATCAGAAGAACCTGTGACGATCCACCTTCAAGCTCGCAAACCTGGCAGATCTGTACCCCTTATGGTCGCTCTGCGTAAGGATGCGATCAGCTTCTCGACACAAAAAAAACAAATGATAATCCGGCTGCCAAGGTCCGGCCAAGCGTCGAGACCCACAGCAGAGCCACTGACAATTAGGTTACCAAGAGTCGGCCAGCCACAAGTAGAGAAGTTCAACCCCTCTGGCAAGCCAATGACGATTCGTCTTCCCAAGAAGAATCGTCATCCCGATGCAAGGTCTGGGGCTTCCAGCGAGCCAACAACTCCCCGTCCAGCATCAAGTACCAAACTAGGGGTCGCTAGCGAGCCAACTACTCCCCGCTTAGCATCGGGTACCAAACTGGGGTTCGCTAGTTTGCCAACGACTCCACGCTCGGCTCCGCCAATGGAACCCCTTATGATCAAGCTGCCCAGGTCATTCTCTCAGTCCTCATTTATACAGGGGGTGGCCGAAGAAGAACCAGAGCTGGCAAAGTATGTGACTGCCCATACTGATGTTCCCTCCGCAGATGATGTAATCCCGTTAGAAAAGATACCTTACTTTATCAATAAAGGACTATCTTTGAACTACCTCGAGCTTAATAAGCTTTGTACAATGTATGCCATGGAACATGGTATAGGCACTCACCTACACACACAGGTGACAAATGTTTACACCGTAAACCAGCTTACTCCAGTGCAAGATGCTTACCGCATAATCGAGGGAGGGGACCATCCAATCATCTTCGGTCGGAAAGACGACCGACCGCCTTTCATCCTAGAGAAGGTCGATCTCGAATCAGATGCCGGGAGACTGCCTCTGTATCTTTATAGCCCCCAATCCAAATACCTCATGCAAAAACAGGGATATGATATGGAGACTACGCCAGGCTTAAACTATGGCACCGGTCGACGATTGCCTTTGAAGCCACAAGTCCCGGCTGGTAAACCACGGGACTACTACAGCAAGACCCGATATGGATTAGGGTATGTTACGCCCGCAACGACCCTAAATGTTTGAATGAGGAATGCGACTGGCATTCACATTCAACCGGGTCACCAACTTCAGAGTCGGATACCAGCATCGGAGACGTATTTAGACAAGTCCTGTCCGTCAATATGGCATTCGCCGACGCCTACGAAGAAGATGAAGACATTCCTGAAATCCTCGAGTTAGAGCCGTAGGCCCAACAGCTGGATGCACAGTAGAAAAAGTGGTTCGAACAGAGAGAACCTCCTACCGAAGACGAGGTTATACAGGTCGACCTCGGCAGCAAATCTTCTCCAAAACAAATCTTCGTCAGTAAAAGCCTAACAGACGAAGAGTGAGAGTCATTACTGGAACTTGTCAAAGAATATATTGATGTATTCGCCTGGAGCTATGAAGACATGCCAGGACTAAATCCCGAAGTCGCCCTTCACAAGCTTAACATTCGGCCAGATGCAAAGCCGGTCAAGCAACAACAGCGACGCTTCCGTCCGGGCATCATGGATGCAATCAAAGCCGAAGTCAATAAACTGATAGCCAGCGGCTTCATTCGTGAGGAATAACATCCTGATTGGGTTGCCAACATAGTACCAGTCCTCAAGAAGAATGGAAAGATTCGAATCTGTATTGACTTCCGCAATCTGAACGAGGCATGTCCCAAAGATGAATTCCCCCTCCCTATCACAGACATCATAATTGACAACACATGCGACTTCGAACGCATGTCATTCATGGATGGTTTCTCGGGGTACAACCAAATCAAGATGTCTCCTGACGACAAAAAGCACACATCATTCCGAACACCGATTGGCACATACTGCTGCACAGTCATGTCTTTCGGTTTAAAGAATGTTGGCGCCACATATCAAAGAGCCATGAGTATCATCTTCAGAGACCACCTGCACAAGACTGTGGAGTACTATGTTGACGATATCGCCGTCAAGAGTCGCTATAAGGGAGACTACCTGCATGATCTAAGGACAGTGTTCGACCTGATGCGAGCGCACAACCTGAAGATGAATCCCATAAAATCCTTCTTGGGCGTATCCAGTGAAAAATTCCTGGGTTTTATTATTACTGCCCAGGGAATTCATGTAGACCCAGAGAAGACGAAGGCAATTATGGAGATGGGTCCCCCGAGAAATCTTCGCGAACTCAGAGGCCTTCAAGGAAGGCTAGCTTACATCAGGAGGTTCATTTCTAACCTCTTCGGGCGATGTCGGCCATTCACCCACCTCATGAAGAAAGGCATTTTATTTGTATGGGATGAAGAATGCCAACGTGCCTTCGACAACATCAAAGAATACTTATCGAACCCTCTAGTCCTGGTGGCTCCGGTTGCTGGAAAACTATTCTTGCTATATGTACGAGCAATGGAGCATTCCCTCGGCGCTCTGCTAGCGCAAAACAACGATGCAGGCCATGAACAAGCTATATATTACCTCAGCCGAATGATGATTGGGCCAGAGCACCGATACACCGCCGTGGAGAAGGAATGCCTCGCCCTGGTGTTCGCTATTCAAAAGACGCGGTACTATGTCACAGGACAAACCATACATGTGATCTCACGAGTCAACCCTCTAAGGGTCCTTATGACTAAACCAGGGGCACTCAGCTCCCACCTCGCCACATGGGCAATATTGCTGTCTCCTTATCATATGGTATTCGTCCCGCAAAAGGCTATTAAAGGTCAAGCCCTGGCAGACTTTTTAGCAGCCCATCCAGGCTCGAAGTCGTCCAGAGTATATGAAGGAATCCCAGATGAGGTTTGTCGACTCACATGTGACTTCCCACGATGACATATGGCGAATGTTCTTCGACGGTGCTTCGAGAACAGGACCCAAAGGCAACATTGTTGTTGGAGTCGGGGTAGTGTTGATTTCTCCTTCCGGACTAGTGATCAATCGCGCTTACTCCCTTACGGAACCCTGCTCTAACAATATGGCCGAGTACAACGATTTGGTCATTGGCCTCCAACTTGCGAAAGAGCTGGGGGTAGAATATCTTAAAGCATACGGCAATTTGCAGTTAATCATCAATCAGATCTGGGGTTCGTACGAGGTCCACCACGAAGACATGATTCCCTATCACCAAATAGCGATCAACCTTATTTCATCATTTGAGGGATTCTTCATCGAACACGTTCCCAGACTACAGAACATTGAAGCCGATGCCCTAGCAGGCCTTGCCGCTTCCTTAGCAGTTCCAAACCATACTCAGCATTCGGTTGACATGATAGGCCACGAGCTGGTCTGTCCCAAGAACAACGTTCAAGTCGTGGCAAGTTATTCCGCCCAAACGATCGATGTAGCACCAGACTGGAGACAACCATTCATAGACTTCGTAGTCTACGACATCCTACCCGAGAACCCAAAGGAAGCCACTTCCATCAGAAGGCGTTCTCTTAGATTCTTCTACGATAAAGAGACGAAAAAGCTGTATCGACGATCCTATGATGGGTTATTGCTTTGGTGTCTGTCAAATGCAGAAGCCAAAGAAGCCGTACGCAAAGCTCATGACGGTATCTGCGGGGCCCATCAGCCTGGCCCCAAATTACAAGACCGTCTTCGCCGAATGGGCTACTACTGGCCCACGTTGGTAGCAGATGCGATAGACTATGCAAGAAAATACAAAGTCTGCCAAGTCCACGCGGACTTGATCCACCAACCATCCGAGTTTCTACATCGGACAGTGGCATCCTGGCCATTTGAAGTATGGGGAATGGATATCATCGGTCCGATTACTCCTCCTTCCTCCCGTAGACTCGCTTCATACTCGCGATCACAGATTACTTCTCCAAATGGACGGAAGCTATTCCACTCACAGAAGTAAAGACTTCAAACGTGATCAGCTTCCTCAAGCATCATGTCATTTATCGCTTTGGACTGCCCCGAAGGATCATCTACGATAATGGTCCACAGTTTACAAGCCACGCCTTCTACCGGTTCTGCGACAAGTATCGCATCCAGAATATTGCTTCAACACCATACAATCTAGCAGCCAACGGATTGGCAGAGGCATTCAAAAAAAACAATTATCAAACTCTTCAAGAAGTTTGTCTCTTCCAACAAACGCGACTGGAACGAGAAGCTTGGTGAATGCTTATGGGCATATCGTACTACAGTCCGAACAGCCACTGGAAACACGCCATTTTCCTTGGTGTGCGGGAGTGAGGCAGTACTCCCATTGGAGACTCAGATACCCTCACTCTGCGTCGCCCTTACTTACCAATTGACGACAGATGATAACTACCATCGTCGGCTACAAGAGTTGGAGGCCTTAGATGAAAAGCGCCTCTTGGCTCAGCAACGAATCGAGCTATACCAAGCACGCATCTCTGGAGCCATCAACAAGAAGGTTAAAATCAGAACATTCCAAGTGGGAGATCTCGTTCTCGCAGTCCGGAGGTCGATGGTCATGACTCACAAAACCGCCGGCAAACTCCAGCAAAATGGGAAGGGCCGTTCATTATTGAGGTCGTATTCTCCAACGGTGCTTATCGCCTCGCAAAACAAAACGGAGACTTGCTCATGTTGCCCGTCAACGACAAGTTCCTAAAGAAATACTATATCTAAACGATATTTTCCCGATCATTGAGTCATGTACCCGCTGGTATCGCTGAACTCACTCTTACAATATTCCAGATTATCGAGTCATGTACCCGCTGGTACCGCTGAACTCACTCTTACAATATTTCAAATTACCGAGTATGTACCTGCTGGTACCGCTGAACTCACTCTCACAATATTCCAGATCATCGAGTCATGTACCTGCTGGTACCGCTGAACTCACATCCACAAAATTCAGATTATCAAGTCATGTACCCGCTGGTACCGCTGAACTCACTTTCACAAAATTCAGATTGCCGAGTCATGTACCCTATCGTACCGCTGAACTCATGTCCTCCTTCCACAAAAAAATTCTAGATTATCAAGTCATGTACCTGCTGGTACCTCTGAACTTACAAAATTCACGGATTGTCGAGTTATGTACCCGCTGGTACCCCTGAACTTACATCCCGGTCACTCTTTTGGAAGAAAGTTATATATGATCATACCTCTGAACTTTCTGCTTAAAAGGAGCTCCTTCCTCATTATCTACTACCCGCACTCCCAGTGCACAAAAAGGGTAACAGATCCACAAATTTCTAAAATGACCATGTCGATGTTACCTCTGAGTCGTCTTAAACTCCGCCAAAAACAAATCACCCCTCTATATAGAACTTCCATGTCCTCATTACCTCTGAGTTGTTCTTTGTACCCCCCTTCATTGAGCCCACTCCTGCCATGTCCTCATTACCTCTGAGTGGGAAGGCTCCGTCGAAGAAACCCTCATGCTTGCCATGTCCTCATTACCTCTGAGTAAGTATGTTGATTCCTTTCGACTTATTATCTGTACCCACAACCGGAGTACGCCAAGGATAGTAAGTCCATAAATATCCTCCGTTGAGTCCACTCCTGCCATGTCCTCATCACCTCTGAATAGGAAGATTTCGCAGTAAGAAAACCCTCATGCTTGCCATGTCCTCACGGAGTAAGTATGTTGGTTCCCTTTTATCCTATTATCCGTATCCTAATCCAGGGTACGCCAAGGATAATAGGCCCATAAAATGTCCTGTGCTAAGTTTCTCAGTACAGGCCCATCATTTCTCATCATGCCCCGGGAGCCCAGCTGTTCCATGGCATTCTTCTCCCGATACTCGGAACGTCCATGACACCATTACTGTGGAAACGTTCTAGGTATCCCCAATCAAACTTGTTATCCGTACCTAAAACCAAGGTATGCCAAGGGTAACAGGTCCACAGAAAAGTTCCCTACTCGGGGCAAATAACATCATAATACCACAGGCACAACAAGCAATACAAATAAAGGATAGAATGGAAAGTACTCTTTATTTGAAGGATGAAAAAGCATTAAATGTTTTGGGACCACGTCCCTCTCAAAAAGAAAAGGAAAGAATATACAAAAGAAAGAAGAGCCGATTATAGTTCGGCATTACACAATTCTAGGAGATGGTTTCTTACTGAGGTGGTCCCACGCTCAAGTCGCTGTCGAGCTCGACGTTCAGCCTCCTGGGACAACCGCTCCCCATTATCCAAATCCATGAACGCCCGACAGTCGTCTTCCAACTTCCTCAGTGCAATCTCCAGGTCAGCCGAAGCTTGGTTGACCCTGTCAGCCTCCTGGATGATTAGCCCCCTGCCAGTACGGGCAACCTCAAGTTCAAACTCCAGGAAAGTCAACTTCCTCTGAAACGCAAGGATCTGCTCCCGCGTGCCAGTAATTTTACGGGAGGCAGCCTCCTTCCGAGCCGTAACGTCTTCACTCTCGTGACTTAATTGATCATATCGATCAGACAAATCGCTGAGGTCCTTCAGTATGGCCGGCCTGGTTTTATCCCGAGCAGCCTTTGTCTTCTCTGTGGCAGCGATAAGGAAACCCCGCTCCTGGTCTGTAACAGCAGACAGATCAGCCTGCCGCAACATCTGAAGCTGGGCCACCAGCTGATCAGTCTCCAATAATTTTGCCTCCAGAAGTGCAGCCACCCCTGTCCCACCGAGAAGTATCTTGAGGATATCAATTTGACCCTGGGCGCATTATCGGGCCAAGACGAAAGAGGTCCCTCTTTCTACAGTAGCCAATATTCCTCTCTTCAAGTGACGATGAAAACTGGCAACCACGTCCTGTAACGCGTCATCCAAGACCTCTGCAGAGGATGGCTTCAGAGGAAGCATAGCCGGCAACATCGGAGGGGTGGTGCTTGAACTTGCCACCAAGGGGACAGAGTCCGAGCAGAACGAGGCGTGGATAGCGGCTAACTCTTCCTCCGCCATCCGAAGAGCCTGGACACTTGGTAGGGCAGAGAAGTCGACTCTCGAAGCCGCCCGAATAGAGAAGGATGCAAGGACCATCGTCCCCTGCCCCGGCTGACCCACCACCTGACTTGCCGAACTCGAGCCCGTAGGAGGCCCATCAAGGCGAGTCGGAAGGGGAGGGGGTACGCTCCTCTCCGCCAGTACCCTTTCGGCAGAGTTTGTATCAATAATGTCCATCCTCGGCACGGGATGTAGTGCCCCGTCCCTACATCATGCCCCATACTCTGTCCACAGGGTGCGCGAGAAAGGAACACTGTCGCTATCGATTCGGTTGGGACCGATAGATCGGTATCGACCGAGTCGATCGAACGGGAACGGTTAAATTAAGATCCATTCCTCGTTATAAAATGTCTTCTTCGGAACCAAGTCTAATATTCAGCGGGTTGCGCCTCGAGGATTGACTCTGCGGCTGAGTCGGGAGAGACCTCCCCTTGCTCTGCTTTTCACGCCGCTTGCGTTGGTTTTGGCTTTGTTTTATGAATGCGCTTTCGTGAATGTTTTTGATGGTTTTTATGGCTTGTATTTCGAACTCGCATTTCCTATCGAACTCCTTGAATAATGCAGTATTATAATCGGTTGCTTGTGCGATTTCAGGTAATCGCGTAGGCGACGTCTAGCGCGACCAACAAGTTCTCTCGCCGAAGTAAACTCAAGGTGAGTGGCTGACCCTTCTCTTCTTGACCCCTTCTTTGGTAAATCGATAGTGTTGTTGCAGATTAAAGATTGAATGCAAGGGCACGGGCACGGTAAAATGATTGAGTTTTTAAAGAGAATGTAGGCTATGTCTTAATAACTAAAAGAAGAAAAATGGTCTTCGCACGGTATGGACAACTTGTCGACAAGGTAAAGTTTCCCCGCACGGCAACCCGGGGCCACGGGACCATTGCGGCCAAGAATGAAACATCTCATAAGCTGTGCTGGGCACAATGTTAGGCAAGGACTTGCAGCGGGGCTCGCTACTCGCGCTGAAAGGGCCTCGTCTAATAAAAGCTAGAAGGAGTCCATGATGGCTCTGGGAGCCAGTGACCAACACACAAAATATTGTACTTGGTATGGAAATGATAACAATTGACAGGGAAGAGCATGGTAAGTTTTACAAGGTACGGCGTGGGCCGTCGTGGGTAAGTATCAACGTAAAGTTCATTATGCTTGTCATATGCTTGTTTGCAATTCATTAGGATGGTTAGAAACATTCATACTTTAAGTCATATAAACTCTTCAACCAAATAAGAGCTTGGAAGTTAAATAGACACACACCAGTACAAAGTGTAATGTACTGATCCTCGCTCTCCACGCAGGTACCCCGAGCCACGAAGGGTGTGCCACTTGAAACTCAAGACGATGTGAACCCTTTTGAAGCCTCGTCCGCATGTAAAGGCTTGTTTATGGATTCATTTTAAGAAGATCCGCACTCAGTCCAAAAGAAGACATGGCGACTCGACTTCCCACGATAGCAGGTGGAAATGTGTAATGGTTTTTGCTTGTAAAAATGGATATAATGTATGGAACAACTATCTCATCGGCGTTCATTTTGTAAGTCGAGTCATGTTGTAGTCCGCGCGGCAATGATTGTAAAGAAGTCCATGTAAAGTTTTTATTATCAATGAAAAAGTCTATTTCTATTTCAAATGTGTCATTCAATTTCTCTGCGTACTCTAAATTGATGTTGTGTTTCGGATAACCTTATGACTATGCCTTGTGCGATCGCAACTTAGGTTCACACGGCATCACGCCCGGGGGACGACTATCGATTCTACGGAATCGGGGCATGACATAATGGTATCAGAGCACGGCTTTACATCCTTTGGCCTCGCGTCTAGAGTTCCAAACCTTTGACCTTTCATCGATGAGATAAGTTGTTCCATACAATGAGTTCGTAATAATTTATGACTGATACGTTTCCCTTCGTATCACTGAAGTGACGGAGCCCACGGCCGAGCAAGAACAGAGCGCTTCAAGCGGCTCTAGTAGTTCGCATCGTTCGCGGGCCGGACCTTCTAACGATACCATCGAAAGGATGCTGCGCATGATGGAGGTGCAGCAAAACCAGTCCGAGAACCGGCATCAACAGGTAGAGGAACGACAGGCCCAGTTCGAAGCTCGCTTCGAAGCTCGCTTTGACGCACATGTCCAACTTCAACAAAAGCAGTTAGATACCCTGCAGCAGATCGTCCAGACAATGGCGGCCAACGAAAATTCTATGACTGCGCCTACCGTCACTGTGCCGGCGATCCAACCCATTGAAGTCGACACGGAGGATCCCGAGCGTCAACCAGCGGCACCAAAAAAGTAAAACTTTAAAGTGTCCGAATTCAAGAAGGCGTGTCGCACTTCCTTCAGCGGTACCGAAGGCCCTTCCGTGGCGATCGACTGGTTAGAAGAGCTGGAAGATCACTTTGAGTTTCTCGGCATTGAAGAATCGAAGCAAGTCGCCTGTGCACAACTTCAACTATGGTTGAACGTGCACGACTGGTGGGCCGTGCGCAAGCTAGCTATCCGACCGGACAACACCACCACACCGATCTATTGGGCCATGTTCCGTAAAGCTTTTGAAGTCCAGTACCTTCCGTCAGCCGTTCGTCAAGCGAAGGAGAATGAATTCATGCAGTTGAAGCAAGGGAGCAGGACAGTGGAACAGTACGCCACAGAATTCAACAAGTTGTCTAAGTTTGCTGGCCAGTTTCTGCCTACTGAAGAGTGCCGTGTGCGACGGTTCAAAGTGGGTCTGCGACACTCTATCGGTGCGCATATCGGGGTCCCGGAGAACAAGACCGTGGGCGAGGCTCTGAATCACACCCTCCTTCTTGAGAACTTTTATCCTTCCGGTGCTAACGACGTTGTGCGCCACTCCAATCACAAACGTCCTAGCTATACGGGAGGCAACAATCACGCGTCAAAGCATCCAAACAACGGCGGCTATATGGGTCAGAATCCGTTACCTCGTTGTACCAAATATAATTGCCTCGGGCACGAAGCCATCAACTGCTTCCCCTTCAGAGGAGAATGCCATGCTTGCGAACAAAAGGGCCACCTCGCTCGGTATTGCACTGTAACGCCCCAGTCCCAAAATACGTAGGACTAGGAACGTAGACATGCCAGCTGTATTCATACAAAGTACACTCCAATATATGGAAACCTCGTATGAATACATAAGCTGCAAAATGCAGTAGAACCATAACTAATCTTATCCACACAAATAAATGAAAAAGATATCATATAATGATAATGAATTGTCTTGATATAATATGTTAGACGGAGACAAATCCACTACCAACAAGTAAAGGAAAAATACATAAGAAAAGAAATGAAGTTGGCAAGCGAAGCAAAGACGATCCAAATGCAATCATCCTCGAAGAAATAGCAATGATCACGTCTAGAGCTAGAACACCTACGAAAGACAATAGCACACACCTGGCGAGAAAACCAGGTTCTCAGAGGGACGTAACAAGACACATAATATCATGCCATATAAACTGAATAAATATTGCTCAAATAAATAAGTCAATTGAATTATAACATGGTCCAATACACACCTATTGAACTAGCATACCATCCCCCCAACCAAACAAGGACAGGAGATGGTAAACTAATTCACGGTGACGTATCTTTCCACGCTAGAATCTAATATGGTATCCGGACCCCAACAAGGTTCAATACCTTCTCATCGAAGTAATAAGTCACACCTACAACTAAACAAGGACAAGATGTGACGAACTAATCCACGACAAGTTATTGTTCCAAGCCACGGTCAGATATAAGTACCCAAACCAAAAGTACTCATATCTAACGGATAAGGGCGCCTAACAAAATCTAAGTGAATGTAGTTTTAAGAACTGTTCATGGTCGCATGACTACCGGGTCAAGTCAAGAAAATGCAGTACCTCAGTAGCAAGTCACAACACCATATACTATTCCTCAGTATTGAGCGAGTCTATAGCATATAGTCTACCTATTGTTCCTCAGTAGCGAGCGAGTCTACAATAGATAGGGCGGTAGTCAACTTCCAATCATGTTCTCCCCGCCCAATGCCAACTCATAACTGCTAAGTCTTCTAGCATGCAATTCTAATAGCAGTTATTTCCTAACGCACGGCTTATACGTACTGGTGGCTAGCCAATCACGCATGTACGAGTCCTACATGTGACACACCACAACGTGAAATAAATATGTCAAGTCCTATGAATGCAACACACAAGGTGGTCTCTTAAATCTAGGTTTAATGTGTAAGAAAAATAATACATAGCAGGAAATATAACTGAACAGTATGTTCTAATAGGTTATGCCATGTATCACAGTTTATTTTGCATAAAAATAATGAATAATGCATGAAATATGAGCTAAATAAATAAACAGCAAATGGCAAGGTGTCTTGCCTGAGGTCCTTGCTAGTGAAATCGACAATCCAGTTGGGTACAGAATAGTCATAGGGCTACACAAGATGAACTCAAACGATGTGACAAACTTCTAAAATAAAAACCAAAAATAAAATATTCTGGAAAATTTTTGGGAAAATTATATGATGTGTATTTTTCCGTCAGCATTCCGAAACTTCAAACGGTTCGTGATTCTGATTCCTGGTTCTCCCAGAATCTCAAAAATACTAAACCGCGTCAGATTTCGGACAACTGACACTCCACAAATTTTCCAGAAAATTAAGTTCCAAATTTATAAAAATATAATTTATATTCAAAAAATATACCTCAATACGATTCGAACAAAAAAAATTTGGAGGTCAAACGGAGTCCGGAGTTATGGTCATTCGAAGTTGCTACAACCATTGAAAATTGAGGCTGAATTTATGACGAAAAAAGAGAGAAATTTTGACAAGGGTGGTTTGAAAGATGATTTTATTCATAGATTCGATAGATATATATAATGGCTAGCAATTAGCAAATTATGATAGGATTAGAACTCAATAAGGATGATTATGATTACCAACTAATTTGGATAGGAATAGGATTGGTTTAAATAAGAAACGATCTAATTAATGCTAGATATGATTCCAATAGGATGAGAATTTCTAATGGATAAATCTTCCCATAAATTTAAATCAAATAAATTATTTAAAAATAAATCAATTTGATTGCAATCCTTTAAATGATTGCCATAATAACTTTAAGTATTATTCTATATTATCAAATAATTCAAATCATATGAATCCAAATCCAAATCAAACTCAACATAATAACATTAAAATAATATCTAATATTTATCAAAATAATTTAAATCAAATAATAAATAAATTATTTAATCAAATAATATTTTAAATCTAGATTAGACAAATCGTAATGCTCCAATTAGTCATCGTAAGTATTTTAAACAATATTTAAATTATCAACATAATTTAAAGTATAGTTGATAACTATCAAGATAATTTAAATAAATTAAAATATAATCAAATAACTGATTGACATATCAAAATAATACTCGATGTCATCAAATATTATAAAACTTACTTTTATAAATCCAGATCTTTATTTAAAAATAAATAGACAAAAAAACCTTTTATCGCTTAATTTTTTTTAAAACCAATTTTTAGAAGACCAAAAATAATAAAAAAACATATTGTATATTTCAAATAAAAAATTCGAGAATTTTTTTTTAGAAACATTATTTCAAACCATTAATTTAAAACTAGTTTTTGGTAACAAAAGTAATCACAAATTATCTTTTACAAAATTTCTACAAAAATTACTTTTAAATACGAAATTAAAATGTATAGATATAATTAAAAAATAATAATTTTGGGAAGATGGGTTACAAATCTACCCACGTTTGAAAATTTTCGTACTCGAAATTTAAGGACTACTAGGATAGACGGACTTGGTTGATCGGTAAAAGGATAGTAAGAATTTGTGATAAGAGAAAATAGATGGAAGGGAAAAGATAATTTCTTTAATGAGAACATTAATCAATTTGGATGAAAAATAAAAGAAGTGAATGGATATGGCTTGATGTGCACGGACACGATGCACAAACATATATATAGGTAGAGAAAATTAATGGAACAGAGAATAATGAGCCTCTCCTTATATAGGAGGTGGAAGCTACTATTTAGATAAGGATTATGATAGTTGCAAACCCCTTTTTGATATCTCATTTTTAAATTTTAATCAATTTAAAACCGATTCAATCCAAATCCAAATACAAATACAAATCCAATTTAGATTTAATTAAATTCTTTTAGTTTTAGAATCAAATAGGATAAAATAGATATTAATTTAATCTATTTAAATAATCTAAAAATCAAATCAAGATTTAAATTGCCACAATAAATTCAAAATATGTTTTTCCAATAATAATAATAATATTAATTTCAAAAATTACCTTATTATTTAAAAATAAACTAATAAATAATTATGAAATATATATGTATGCACAAATAATATTTAGAAATATATACTTTTCTAGTATACCATTTTATAAGAAGGCTTTTCATAAATAACTCTTATATTTAAAAATTTTGATAGCAAAAAAAATAATTATTATATATTATCTTGGAACTATAAAAATAGAAAAAATGTTTTTCTAAAAATATGTACGCTCGCACATATTCGGAATCGTCGAGCAATTACGAAAAATAAAATTTCGTGCGCGACGTACAATACGATTACGCGACGTACAATACAAAATTTTAAATCAGTACCAAATTTAATAAAAAAAAGTAAAAATTTAGGGGCTTTACATCCTACCCAACTTAAAAGAATTTCGTCCTCGAAATTAAGAATTCGTAGGGGGTGAGAAGGCACACGGTAGATAGAAGGGTTCCTTAAAGAAGTTTATATGGTCGTAGTCTATGTTGAGGATATGATTAAGAGACGATTGTAATCACTCTTAAATCCAAGTGATTAGAAAGTCAAGATTGTAGATTTAGGGTCGAGGGAAAGGTCGAGCAGTTTAAGACAATGATATAGTTACATTGGGTGGTAATGGTGATAGGACAGTTAGAGGAAGTTCTAGTATAACACCTTCGTCCTTCTAAAATAGGTGAGGACGAAAGCGATATAGAGTTCGAAGGAGGCGTTATCGAATATTAATATATGGTTCAAAGGCGACAGAATAATTCAAAATGAGTTACCAAGGCAGTCGCGGATGGGACTCTAGAGGACAAGTTTAGCTATGTCCCATCCACGTAGAATAATAAACAAAAGCGAACCAAAGTGTACTAGGTTGATCAGACCATCATGCACCGGTTCTGAGTAGACAATACGTTAGTGGATACATCCAATAACATATGTCATGAACAAGCTTAATAAAGAATTTAGTGTAGCCTCCCTTCCCGGAATTTTGAAATTTTTTATTTATTTTAATTAAAATGGTGATTTTTAGATTTTTATAAATAATTGTTTTGTTAATTATTACGGTAGATGATTTTAGCCATGGTTGAGATTTGGAGTACAAGGTGACTAGGAATTATGGCACGGGTAGTGCAATGGCATGCTTTGACTAGTGTATTAGCCCTGGTAGAGAAGGCCGAGCCATAGTGATGTCCTAACTAGAAAACCAGGCTAAGTTGCGACGTAACCCTTAGCGAAGATTATTTATTTATTAATTATAATATTTAGTTTTAGGGAACCCGGTTGTACCAAACTAGTGCAAACTGGACCCAAACCAAGCCCAAGCCTATGTAGACATACTTTTAGGTATGTACAAATATTTTCTAGCTTTTTGGGTAGACTTAACAATATTTCCTAAATATTTGGTTATTTATACAAAATAGGTTTTGTTATTATTATTATTATTATTATTATTTGTTGAGATTGTTATCTAATATTATTATTGTATTGGTTATATTATTTATTGTCTAATAAAAATAATGTATATGTGTATAAGAATATATATGATGTATATGCATCTTTGTATATATACATAAATATATTATATTGTATCATATGTATTGGTATGTATATATAAATATATATTAAAGTGTATGTGTGTATATATATATATATAGAGAGAGAGAGAGAGAGAATATATATATAGAAAGAGTATATATATATATAGAGAGAATATATATATAGATGAATATTTTATATATATATATATATATATATATATATATATATATATATATAGAGAGAGAGAGAGAGAGAGAAAAAAAATATATATATATATAGAGAGAGAGAGAGAGAGAGAGAATATATATATATATAGGGAATATATATATAGAGAATATATATAGAGAATATATATATATCGAGAATATATATATAGATATATATATATATATATATATATATATATATATATATATATATATATATATATATATTATACGTGTATATGTGTATATATTATTTAAATGTATAATATATGGGTGTATACGTGAATGTGTGTGTATACGTGTATATATATGTATTTATGTAAATAGGCATTTATATATATGAGTATTTTATGTGTATTCATGTATTTATATATATAAATATATATTATATATTCATGTATTTATATATGTAAATATATATTATATATTCATGTATTTATATATATAAATATATATTATATATATTTATGTATATGTGTATATATATATATATATAGATATATATATATAAGAGATAGAGAATAAGAAATAAACCCTCGGCCCATCAGCCCAGTTAAAAACCCAGCCCAGCCCGTGAGTTCTCCCCTCACAGCCAAGGGGGGGGCGACCCCATTGCTCAGCTGTCCGAGCAAAACCCCCACGAGTCAGGCCCAACCCGAGCCTTCTGTTTCAGCCAAGTATAAAATGCAAGAGAGCGAGAGAGAGAGATAACGAAACCGAGAGATCGATCAACCCTAACCCGATCTCGCGCGCACCCCCCGCGCTCGCATGCGTCCCCGCACCGCCGTCACGGTGGCCGGCCACTGGCCGGAGGCGGCAACGACGCACGCTCGCGTGCGTAGACGTAGATGCAGAGCGGAGTCACAGCAGCAACCTTGCCAACTTCGTGATGTGTTTTCTTTCCCCTCGGTCGACGAAACGTCGAACCGTTTGCTCAGGTACGACCACAACATAACCATCTTTGAATCCCAGTAGTTAGGTTTCGAATTAGTCAAGCGACCGACCCAAGAAATCGATACAAAGTCGACGAAAAACCAGCCTAAAACAGAGCCTTAAAGCAGTCCAATCACCCACCTTCAACGATCGATTCTGATCGATCCAGTCCCATATTAGAAAAAACATTTGAAGAGACTTTTAGACAACATGTAGGGCTTCGAATCCCTTCTTGCGGAATTCGAAATCATCGACTGAGCGCCGAGAAATCGAATTCCAAAGTTTCCCAAAAATCTGTTTTTAAAACTTGAAAATTGTTCCACACGACGTGCGTCACGCCAATCGGGACGACGTGGTCGCGAACCAAAAGCATCGAAAGCTGCGTAACGATTTCGTGGTCGTGTGGGCTTTGACGGAATTCAAATTGGTCGCGTGTGCGCGACGAATTTGATCCGTATCCGTCGAAATTCCCCATTTCGTGCACGTTGCAAATTCTCTAATTACTTTGTGTACGTTCGTCAGATCGAGATGAAACTTGCGCCAACAGAACCATATCATTTTTCTGGTCCAGCATGCCAAGTTTGGTCCAAATCTGAGACAGTCGAATCGAACGTCGTTTTGCGGGCCCCGCGGTCCCACTTGACGGGCGATTTTGTGCACGGCCCGCCGGAATCCAACTTTGGACATACGGTTGGATTTGTATCGGAAAATTGGATCCATAGACAAGTAGTTTGACGACTTTAGAGACCGTTGACTCTGGCACGCTTTTCGGTGCAAAGCGGGTCCAACGG
This sequence comes from Iris pallida, assembly GCA_029216955.1. Classification (NCBI taxonomy): domain Eukaryota; kingdom Viridiplantae; phylum Streptophyta; class Magnoliopsida; order Asparagales; family Iridaceae; genus Iris; species Iris pallida. Next base: position 29,726,405 of record JANAVB010019800.1, on the reverse strand, counting down.
CGGACATCGTTTTCGCTCGAAATTACCATTTTGCCCCTGTGTCCAGAATTGGACTTAACGACAGGCAATCCCAGCTGATTTGACCCTTCTGGATACGTTGGTGATATTTGTTTTGTCATCCGACAATGTTTGTAGATATTTTCTCTAGGTGTCACCATTAGTTAGTCAAATCCTATTTTTCCGTAATTCGGAATTAGTACAACCTCATAGTTTAATACTTAGAGCCTAGAATTGATCTCCCTTTGACCAAGTTGACTATATTAACCAAAAGTCAACTATAGGTCAACCATTGGCTTAGTTTGACCCGGATTGAACTAGAACTTGACTAGTTGACTTTAGTTTGACTTTAATTTGATTTTAGTTGACCTAGTGGACTTGTTGATTAGACTTTGACCTAGAAGGACCTAGAACTACCTAGAATGTACTGTAGATTACTTTTATTTCATGTTAGACTCTTTTGTGACTTGTGATTGCTCTAAATAGGACACTGTGACTCCAGTTGGACATCTACATTTATCAGCAGCTTGGATTACCAGGTGAGTACATTCTCTGATCTTTTCATGCTTCTTTGGATATATACTCTTGTTGTAGACTAGTATACTTGATGCTGATACGACGTTCACACGGATCGGTACCCTATGGATCTTTTTATGCGATGTTATCCCCTCGGATACATCGAGTATGTCATATTTCATGTACTTTATTATGTTCATCATGTACTCCATGTATTCACTTTTATCCATGTGCACTCATGTGTTATTCATGTACACTCATGACCATATGAGCCCCATGTATACAGTAGCTGTTATCCATGTGCAATAACATAACATGCTTCGATCCTTGTGTATTGGTTGGGGGCAGGGAGAGTGTAGTTGGTTATGTGATCATTATCCCTAGTAGTTATCCATGTGCATTCCATAGTTTTATCCATGTACAACCCAAGCTATTTACATAACCAATTCATGCTCTGATTCACGTAGAAGGTTACATTCTTTATTTATCATATTTATATTTCAGTTATATCTTCTTCCCTGTTGATTTCTCTTTACAGCAATTCATGTATAATTTTCTATAGCTTGCTTTATATGTCCATTCCTGATATGAACTGTTGTGAGAGATATGTGCTCGTTCCTGTCCTGATTGGACCCGTTGATAAAATTTTACAGGTACTTGGAGTTCACAGTTAGCCTAGAGGACACTGGTAGAGCTTGGAGTATTTACCTAGAGTTTGTTCATTTTTCTTTATTGTTGTCTTAGAGTTGTATTTGAAATCTTGTGTTTATTTAATAGAACAGTTTTACTATCACTCCTGATTCTCTCTCTTATGGATTATTTTATCTGTTTCATCGTGCTGTTATCTATCTTTAGAGTTGTGATTGAGATAGTATCTTTATGGATTTGTCCTCCGTCTGGAGAGTATAGCATATTGTTTTAGATGTGATTATGACCTAGAACAGCGTTCTACCGCCGACACTGCGACGTAGGCTGGAAGTACCCACGTCTCGTGCCCTAACGCTAGGGGGCGGGTCGTGACACGTTTTTAGTGGTGGCCCATACAGGTCGAGATTCGCATTTGTGCGATTTCGTAGTAGCGCGATGACTTAGTTGTTCTGCTACGAGCCTGCTATAGAGTATAAGAAATAATGTTTTAGAATTAGAGATACTCAATCACACTTTGGATCCTTTGAGAGATTCCAGGGACGACCCTTGAGAATCTCATTACGAATTTTGATTTGAATTCCTTTTTCTCTTGAATTTGATCTTGATTGGTTCATCTCTTTTAAGCGGACCTTCATTATTCCTTCCTTACCATTATTTCTTGTATTCCCATTTTTTTAAACTCTGTCGTACCTGCATACTTTGTAACCCTTGAGTCTTCGTATTTTCATGGGAAAGGTAGAGGAAGTGTCGTAAATCAGGTAGTTCGGAAATGATTGAACTGGTTATCGTGTGATGATTTTGTAGGAATCCAAAGGGTTGGATGTTAAACGTGGAAACTTGAGAATGATACGTGGTGAAGGTCTAGGATGAGATCAAAGAGATGTATACTACTAGTCTAGAAACAAACCACACTTAGAGAAAACTTGGTATGAATAATTCGTAAGTGTATTTTAAAACTGATGAGGATATTCAAGGTCAACTTAGTTTGAGAACTTCAAAATTTTGGTTATTGATTCTCGGGCAGTTTTTCCCTAAGGCTTTAAAGAAGGTTAGTAATGGAAAAGTGAATTAAATTATATTCAATGAAGATATGAGATTGAACAAGATATTGCAAGGAAATGACTAGGGATAGAGAGGACACAAGGCTATGGAAATTTGGACATTGTTGTGATTTAAAAAAATTTAGGAGAATAATATTCATGGGTGTATGTCGAAGAAAATATGAAGGTTGATTTTTCAAAAAAAAAAAAATTGTAAGGCCTAGAGGTTTTGTGAATTGAATGATACGAGAAAACGATTTAAACAGTTTAAGGATCTCATAAACTTGAGTTAGAGGTTTCGGATCTAAATTGGGACAATGTGAAGAAATATGGAAATTGATTTGAATAGTATTGATTTTTAATAAGAAGAGGCATGCTTCAGGAGAAATGTTTTAAAAAATTTAGAATCCTGCCTATATGATCATGGTAAGAATTTAGATAACGGAAGGTTGTAAAATCTGGATGGTAAACATATGAGGATTGAATTATCATAGGGAGACTAGTAAGGTAAAGATACGATTGGCAATTATGATCAAGTGAACTTCAGGATTTCAGAGGCAGATGATACTTGACTTTCCTCAAATCTAGATCTTTTATTATGACTCTCTAATCGTTCGTAATATTTGAGGAATGATTTGATCGTTCCTTAACAGTATTCTTTCTCTAGAACTGTATCCCTAAATTATCTATTCTGTAACTGATTTGTATTTCATGCTTCAACTTGACCTCCTTTACTTCGTGCATTAATTGTCACCTCTCGAACTTCCATTCTCTATTTTGGATCCTTGACATTTCTTACCATGAATTTGCTATTCGGAGTGTAATACTAGCTGTTACCCTCCAACAAATTGTGTACAAGGTCCAGACGAGTCTATCTTCATGTGGGCATATCGTGTCCCATTAAACTCTTCTCCTTGTATACTATCATTTTGATATAACTTTCGAGTCGAAATGACTAACTATGATCTATACCATAATACCAACTATTTTTTATTTCAATTAGAAATCCAACTTGACTCACTTCTTTTGACCCGACATGTGTTGGTGTTCTTCTTAATTCTTTAAATGCTCAATTTTGTACTTTATCTTGATGCCTTGGCCCGTTGTTTCATCACCCTATTAGTTTAACTCTTTTAAGGTAGGTAGAATGCCTCACTACCCAGCAAATTCTAGTCATTGTGAACCACATTGATAAGTTCACTTAGACTATTTAACTTCTTTCATCATTATCCTTACTTATATTTTGACTACCTTATGTTGCTAATTTAGAACCAGTTTTGCAAGCTTATCTTCTTTTCGAGCTTGATCATGATATATATTATTGGGGGCCGGCACCCACTAACATATTATCTAATCAGAACCGATGCAAGATGGTCTGATCAACCTATTGCACTTTGGTTCGCTTTCATATATTACTCTACGTGGATGAGACTCTCGGGCATATGTCTCATCCACGATAGCCTTGACAATTCTTCTTTGAACTATTTTGTCGTCTATGAGCCACGTATTTGTACTCAATAACATCGCCTTTGAAATCTTTATTGTCTGCCTTTCACATATTTCAGAAAGACAAGACACTATACTTATTAGACAGACCCGAGGTATCACATATAGTTTTCCTATCCAAAGGAGGAAATTGATTCAATTCTATATCCTTGCATCATCCTTTAAATTCTAATCCCTTTGACCGACCAGTTGACTTGCCATCCTTCTTATCATCCCATATATTGGGATCTTATTCAATTGAATTACACCAATTGTGACATGGATTTCGAATCTTGGCTACTCATGCTCAGACTTCAATGACCTCGTTCTCTATCTTGTTAAAACATTGATTCATCCTAATTGATCAACTTAGATCGTATTGGGACTAAAATTTTCTTATATATATATATATATAGTGTGCTTGGATTTTTTTTGTGCTATTGACACATCGTGATTTAAACTTTGATTTCCTTAATTATATTTGGAATTAGTACCCCTTCAGAGTTAGTTACCAGTTATGTTCCTTGATAGTTGCCAATTTCATAAAGGTTGGTAGACTGTCCTACGGCCTTGATGATTGGCGTTCCCTTATCTTTCCAATTGGACTCCCTAGACTGTTTGTATGTTTTATACCCGATGACTGGCTTGATCTAGTATGACTTATACACCTAGGTGAGACATTCAACTCCTACGATTTGACCATGATCCTGCACATGTTATTCTCCCTAATTGTATGATTAAATTATTTTTTTCTTTTCTTCTTAGATTGTTGAGTGTTGACCTAGAAGGAGTACGACCGACCTAAATTTCGAGGACGAAATTATTTTTAAGGTGGGTAGATTTGTAGCCTCCCTTCCCGAAATTTTGAAATTTTTTATTTATTTTAATTAAAATAGTGATTTTTAGATTTTTATAAATAATTGTTTTGTTAATTATTACGGTAGATGATTTTAGCCATGGTTGAGATTTGGAGTACAAGGTGACTAGGAATTATGGCACGGGTAGTACAATGGCATGCTTTGACTAGTGTATTAGCCCTGGTAGAGAAGGTTGAGCCATAGTGATGTCCTAACTAGGAAAACCAAGCCAAGTTGCGACGTAACCCTTACCGAAGATTATTTATTTATTAATTATAATATTTAGTTTTAGGGAACCTGGTTGTACCAAACTAGTGTAAACTGGACCTAAACCAAGTCCAAGCCTATGTAGACATACTTTTAGGTATGTACAAATATTTCCTAGCTTTTTGGGTAGACTTAACAATATTTCCTAAATATTTGGTTATTTATACAAAATGGGTTTTGTTATTATTATTATTTATTGAGATTGTTATCTAATATTATTATTGTATTGGTTAAATTATTTATTTTCTAATAAAAATAATGTATATGTGTATACGAATATATATGATGTACATGCATCTTTGTATATATACATAAATATATTATATTGTATCATATGTATTGGTATGTATATATAAATATATATTAAAGTGTATGTGTGTATATATATATATAGAGAGAGAGAGAGAATATATATATATATATATAGAAAGAGTATATATATATAGAGAGAATATATATATAGATGAATATATATATATATATATATATATATATATATATATATATATATATATATATATATATATATAGAGTATATATATATAGAGAGAGAATATATATATATATAGGGAATATATATATATAGAGAATATATATATATCGAGAATATATATATAGATATATATATATTATACGTGTATATGTGTATATATTATTTAAATGTATAATATATGGGTGTATACGTGAATGTGTGTGTATACGTGTATATATATATATGTATTTATGTAAATAGGCATTTATATATATGAGTATTTATGTGTATTCATGTATTTATATATATAAATATATATTATATATTCATGTATTTATATATATAAATATATATTATATATATTTATGTATATATATATATATATATATATATATGTAAAAAAAAATATATATATATATATATATATATATATATATAAGAGATAGAGAATAAGAAATAAACCCTCGGCCCATCAGCCCAGTTAAAAACCCAGCCCAGCCCGTGAGTTCTCCCCTCACAGCCAAGGGGGGGCCGACCCCATTGCTCAGCTGTCCGTGCAAACCCCCCACGAGTCAGGCCCAACCCGTGCCTTCTGTTTCAGCCAAGTATAAAATACAAGAGAGCGAGAGAGAGAGATAACGAAACCGAGAGATCGATCAACCCTAACCCGATCTCGCGCGCACCCCCCGAGCACGCATGCGTCCCCGCGCCACCGTCAGGGTGGCCGGCCACTGGCCGGAGGCGGCAACGACGCGCGCTCGCGCGCGTAGACGTAGATGCAGAGCGCAGTCACAGCAGCAACCGTGCCAACTTCGCGATGTGATTTCTTCCCCCTCGGTCGATGAAACGTCGAACCGTTTGCTCAGGTACGACCACAACATAACCATCTTTGAATCCCAGTAGTTAGGTTTCGAATTAGTCAAGCGACCGACCCAAGAAATCGATGCAAAGTCGACGAAAAACCAGCCTAAAACAGAGCCTTAAAGCAGTCCAATCACCCACCTTCAACGATCGATTCTGATCGATCCAGTCCCATATTAGAAAAACCATTTGAAGAGACTTTTAGACAACATATAGGGCTTCGAATCCTTTCTTGCGGAATTTGAAATCATCGACTGAGCGTCGAGAAATCGAATTCTAAAGTTTCCCAAAAATCTGTTTTCAAAACTTGAAAATTGTTCCAGATGACGTGCGTCACGCCAATCGGGACGACGTAGTCATGAACCAAAAGCATCGAAAGCTGCTTAACGGTTTCGTGGTCGTGTGGGCTTTGACGGAATTCAAATTGGTCGCGTGTGCGTGACGAATTTGATGCGTATCCGTCGAAATTCCCCGTATCGTGCACGTTGCAAATTCTCTAATTACTTTGTGCACGTTCGTCAGATCGAGACGAAACTTGTGCCAACAGAACCGTATCATTTTTCTGGTCCTGCATGCCAAGTTTGGTCCAAATCTGAGACAGTCGAATCCAACGTCGTTTTGCGGGCCCCGCGGTCCCACTTGACGGGCGATTTTGTGCACGGCCCGCCGGAATCCAACTTTGGACATACGGTTGGGTTTGTATCGGAAAATTGGATCCGTAGACATGTAGTTTGACGACTTTAGAGGCTGTTGACTCTGGCACGCTTTTCGGTGCAAAGCGGGTCTAACGGCGGACATCGTTTTCGCTCGAAATTACCGTTTTGCCCCTGTGTCCAGAATTGGACTTAAGGACAGGCAATCCTAGCTGATTTGTCCCTTATGGACACATTGGTGATATTTGTTTTATCATCCGACAATGTTTGTAGATATTTTCTCTAGGTGTCACCATTAGTTAGTCAAATCCTATTTTTCCGTAATTCGGAATTAGTACAACCTCGTAGTTTAATACTTAGAGACTAGAATTGATCTCCCTTTGACCAAGTTGACTATATTAACCAAAAGTCAACTATAGGTCAACCATTGGCTTAGTTTGACCCGGATTGAACTAGAACTTGACTAGTTGACTTTAGTTTGACTTTAATTTGATTTTAGTTGACCTAGTAGACTTGTTGATTAGAATTTGACCTAGAAGGACCTAGAACTACCTAGAATGTACTGTAGATTACTTTTATTTCATGTTAGACTCTTTTGTGACTTGTGATTGCTCTAAATAGGACACTGTGACTCCAGTTGGACATCTACATTTATCAGCGGCTTGGATTACCAGGCGAGTACATTCTCTGATCTTTTCATGCTTTTTTGGATATATACTCTTGTTATAGACTAGTATACTTGATGCTGACACGACGTTCACACGGATCGGTACCCTATGGATCTTTTCATGCGATGTTATCCCCTCGGATACATCGAGTATGTCATGTTTCATGTACTTTATCATGTTCATCATGTACTCCATGTATTCACTTTTATTCATGTGCACTCATGTGTTATTCATGTACACTCATGACCATATGAGCCCCATGTATACAGTAGTTGTTATCCACGTGCAATAACATAACATGCTTCGATCCTTGTGTATTGGTTGGGGGCAGGGAGAGTGTAGTTGGTTATGTGATCATTATCCCCAGTAGTTATCCATGTGCATTCCATAGTTTTATCCATGTGCAACCCAAGCTGTTTACATAACCAATTCATGCTCTGATTCACGTAGAAGGTTACATTCTTTATTTATCATATTTATATTTCAGTTATATCTTCGCCCCTTTTGATTTCTCTTTACAGCGATTCATGTATAATTTTCTATAGCTTGCTTTATATGTCCATTCCTAATATGAACTATTGTGAGAGATATGTGCTCGTTCCTGTCCTGATTGGACCCGTTGATAAAATTTTACAGGTACTTGGAGTTCACAGTTAGCCTAGAGGACACTGGTAGAGCTTGGAGTATTTACCTAGAGTTTGTTCATTTTTCTTTATTGTTGTCTTAGAGTTGTATTTGAAATCTTGTGTTTATTTAATAGAACAGTTTTATATCACTCCTGATTCTCTCACTTGTGGATTATTTTATCTGTTTCATCGTGCTGTTATCTATCTTTAGAGTTGTGATTGAGATAGTATCTTTATGGATTTGTCCTCCGTCTGGAGAGTATAGCATATTGTTTTAGATGTGATTATGACCTAGAACAGCGTTCTACCGCCGACACTGCGGCGTAGGCTGGACGTACCCACGTCTCGTACCCTAACGCTAGGGTACGGGTCGTGACATTTAGCTTGCAAAAACTAGGCTACATTAGCATCATTAGTTTAGATAGTAAAAATATAGGCACGATGGTAGATGAAATAAGAACAAATATGAATAGTGTAAGAGTTATAAGAATCTAAGTCTTGTTTCTTCCTATACAATCATTCTACGATTTTACTGTCAAAGGCTTGGTTGACCAAATGGGTTAAATTCTTCTAGTCTCTATGGTTTAGATAATACTATTTGTATTCTCCTTAATGGTCAAGGGTGTGTCAGGTCGTGGGGTATTCTACCCAACTTAAAAAATTAAGCTAAGGGTGTTTGGGGGCATCTAACTAGTAGGGTCAATCTCTAGCAAGCACGAAGGGAAGATAAGAATAATGATAGAAGGAATCAAGCAAGATACAATCGATGAGTCGGTCGAATATAGAATCGAGAAAAAAGGTCAAGTATGTGGATGAGATCCTAGACTTCTAATCCTATTCGCAGGCTTACTTGGTACGGTAAAGTAACCAAACAATTTTATCTTGACCTGCATGGGCCACCACAAAAACATGTAACGCCCTAGTCCCAAAATACGTAGGACTAGGAACGTAGACATGCCAGCTGTATTCATACAAAGTACACTCCAATATATGGAAACCTCGTATGAATACATAAGCTGTAAAATGCAGTAGAACCATAACTAATCTCATCCACACAAATAAATAAAAAAGATATCATATAGTGATAATGAATTGTCTTGATATAATATGTTGGGCAGAGACAAATCCACTTCCAACAAGTAAAAGAAAAATACATAAGAAAAGAAATGAATTTGGCAAGCGAAGCGAAGACGATCCAAATGCAATCATCCTCGAAGAAATAGCCATGATCACAGCTAGAGCTAGAACACCTGCGAAAGACAATAGCACACACCTGACGAGATAACCATGTCCTCAGAGGGACGTAACAAGACACATAATATCATGCCATATAAACTGAATAAATATTGCTCAAATAAATAAGTCAATTGAATTATAACATGGTCCAATACACACCTATTGAACTAGCGTACCATCCCCCCAACCAAACAAGGACAGGAGATGGTAAACTAATTCACGATGACGTACTTTTCTACGCTAGAATCCAATATGGTATCCGGACCCCAACAAGGTTCAATACCTTCTCATCGGAGTAGTAAGTCACACCTACAACCAAACAAGGACAAGATGTGACGAACTAATCCACGACAAGTTATTGTTCCAAGCTACGGTCAGATACTAGTACCCAAACCAAAAGTACTCATATCTAACGGATAAGGGCGCCTAACCAAATCTAAGTAAATGCAGTTTTAAGAACAGTTCATGGTTGTATGACTACCGGGTCAAGTCAACAAAATACAATGCAGTACCTCAGTAGCGAGTCACAACACCATATACTATTCCTCAGTATCGAGCGAGTCTATAGCATATAGTCTACCTATTGTTCCTCAGTAGCGAGCGAGTCTACGATAGATAGGGTGGTAGTCAACTTCCAATCATGTTCTCCCCGTCCAATGCCAACTCATAACTGCTAAGTCTTCTAGCATGCAATTCTAATAGCAGTTATTTCCTAACGCACAGCTTATATGTACTGATGGCCAGCCAATCTTGCATGTCTGAGTCCTATATGTGAAACACCACAACGTGAAATAAATGTGTCAAGTCCTATGAATGCAACACACAAGGTGGTCTCTTAAATCTAGGTTTAATGTGTAAGAAAAATAATATATAGCAGGAAATATAATTGAACAATATGTTCTAATAGGTTATGCCATGTATCACAGTTTATTTTGCATAAAAAAATAATGAATAATGCATGAAATATAAGCTAAATAAATAAACAGCAAATGGCAAGGTGTCTTGCCTGAGGTCCTTGCTGGTGAAACTGACAATCTAGTTGGGTACAGAATAGTCACAGGGCTACACAAGATGAACTCAAACGATGTGACAAACTTCCAAAATAAAAACTAAAAATAAATATTCTGTAAATTTTTTGGAAAAAATATATGATGTGTATTTTTCCGTCAGCATTCCGAAACTTTAAACGGTTCGTGATTCTGATTCTTGGTTCTCCCAGAATCTCAAAAACACTAAAACGCGTCAGATTTCGGACAACTGACACTCCACAAATTTTCCAGAAAATTAAGTTCCGAATTTATGAAAATACAATTTATATTCAGAAAATATACCTCAATACGATTCGAACAAAAAAAACTGGAGGTCAAACGGAGTCCGGAGTTGGGAGTTATGGTTATTCGAAGTTGCTACAACCTTTAAAAATTGAGGCTGAATTTATGACGAAAAAAGAGAGAAATTTTGACAAGGGTGGTTTGAAAGATGATTTTATTCAAAGATTCGATAGATATATATGTAGGATCGTTGAGCACCTCTAGGGGGGTGAATAGAGTGCATGTGTGTGCAGCAGAATATAATCACCAATTAAAAATTAAACAATGACAGATATGTAAGAGATAGTAAATAAAGATAGAGAATTCAAACTCAGTGACACAGCGTTGTATACTGGTATCCCTCTGAGAGGACTAATCCAGTCTCGAGTACTCTTGCTCGATGTTAATCCACTATGGCACAAGCTTTAACTGAGAGCTTGCAATCTCTTACAACACCGTGCTTGGTGACAAGCGCACGACCAGCTTCACAACACCGTGCTTGGTGACGAGCGCACGACCAGTTCCACAACAGAAAAGTTGTTGAAACTTGAACGACCTCTTTACAACTCTTGAGTAACCAAAAAACTCTAAATCAACTCTGATAGTACTGGCTTTTGGCTAAGAGATGTGTAGGTGAGATTTGAAAATCTTAGATCGTTTAAAAACACTTGAGTAGTAGAGAATAGAAGATGAAGAATGAATTGATGATTTAAAATGAAAAGTTCTTCTCTATTTATAGGTGTTTTCACCAACCGAACTCGGGCAGAACTCGGGCAGAGTTCGTGTGCAAATATCTCGCAAAGAGACGTTGCTCGCTGATTTGGAGGCAACAGAAGTTTGAATACAAACTGACCGAACTCGGTCAGAGTTCGGACCGAACTCGGGCCGAACTCGGCTAGGAGTTCTGTCAGGAGATATTTGAAATTCTTTCGCAAAAATAGTTTTCAAACATGTTTTTGGTTATTTGTAAAATCATTTGAAAAGACTATTTTCGAAATATGTTTTTGAAATATTTGTAAACGAAAATACGAATGGTAAAAGTAGGCTTTTGAAATAAGGACAGTTTTAACCCTAAGCCAGTATTACCAAAATTGATTTTACAAAGTAATTCCTAGACTCAATAAAATATAAAATACAGAATAAAAATGAGAACTGAGTCTTCAGAAGATTTGATGATGTTGACGCTTTGATTGATGTGGTACATCGTCCGTTGAATATGATTTCATGAATCCTGAAATGGTTAGCAGCATTTTCTATATTTTGTGTATTGACTAAAGTGTATGTTGATTATCGAAATCGGGTGTGACCATGGAATGGGCCAACAATCTCCCCCATTTTGATAATTGACAAACTTGAGTCTATACCAAAATATATTTATATCAAATAGAACAAAATATCAAAAGTCAAAAATACATGAAAAAAATTTGTTTAGATTTTGTTTGTGGATATCTCGCTTTGGTATACTCTTTTTCTCCCCCTTTGTCAAGTAGTAAAATGAATAGGCTCCCCCGTAAATCGTGAAGCCAACAATAGAAAACACAAGACAAAGTGAAGCAAAAAGAAATAATCACAGCATAGACATAGATGAAAACAACTGATATATAATGAACTAGCTCAAAAGAAAACTGAAATAACATAGAAATTTCCACTAGAAATCCAAAAAGTACAACTGATAATGTCTAACTAAACAGTTTAGACATAAAAAAACTACTACATCAACTGCATCAACTAATCAAATCAAAATCCACTATCCCATGGCCGAATCCACGTCACATCGTAGGGTCGTCCGCACCTGGAGGATCATGAGGGAAGTATGCTGTGGTCGGGTCAAAATACTGAAAAGTAACCTCATCAGTAAATCGAGGACCAGGGAAAGCCGGGTGAGGAAGGATGGTGACCGGATGGACTGGATCCTGAGCCAAGCTATAGTGAAGGTCAGCAATACTATTTCTCAGCACCTGGGCCTGAGAAATGTGCCTGAACTCTGAGTCCTGATGACGTTGCGTAGAGACTGCAACAAAGTCATCGAAGCACTGGTAGAAAGTCTGATCGAATCCTGGGGCAGGGGCCGGAGCAGGAGGAGCATCAGCTGCAGGGGCCTCAGCATCAGCAGCTGGAGCAGGAGCAGCTCCAGGAGGTGCAGGAAATCGACGAGAACGAGTCAGCTCAACAGGTGGAGAGGAGATGGCACACGTCTCAAGATCAATCTCGAAACGTCGAAAGATCGAAGCAAGGTGCATCGGATAAACTAGATTCCTGCCTGCATTTTTGCAGTTAAGCATCCAGTTCATCATAGTTTTGGGAACGGAGAAAGGAATGCCAAAGTGGATGTGATATAGAGCAGAAAGTTCCAAAAGGTAACTTCATCAGTAGATCCTTTCTTCGGAAGAAGAGCAGAAAATACCATACGATGAAGCTCATAAAATATTTGGTTCAGATGTTTGGAAAAGATTCTCCGGGGAGGAGGGTTAGGGTGACAAATTAATTCCCTAAAGGAAGCCAAAGTGACATCGGCAGGGAACTGAATGTGGTAGATGTCAACTAATGCATCACCAAGATCAGGAACATAAAAGTATTTGCTGATATCAGTGGCGCTAAATTCTAACTCTTGCCCAGCAATGCAAGAATAGAAATTACCATTAGGTTTTACTTGCAGATTGCAGTAAAACATGCGAACGGCGTTGTCATAAATGCTCTCTTGGACCTCGAAGAAATCGCGGTATCCAAGTTGGTCAAAGATTGGAGCATATTCAAAGAAAGTAGTAAAGTTAACGAAGGCTCCAGAGCAAATATGACGACTAGAGAAAGAATCGAACCAGAGATCCGAGAAGTCTTTGTCGGGAAACAAAGTAGCATCGTACTCTTCGGGATCTCTAGGTCTAGCTGGACTAAAGAGACTAGCAGGGGTATAGTCAGAGGATGAGAAAGCACCTTGGGAAGAGTTTTCTCTTTGACGCTTGGGGGCCATGAGGAGATGGATAGAAAATACCTTCAAGGAAAAAGGAAGAAGAAGGAAGATGACCGCCCACTGGAACTCGTCAAACCCTTGCTAAGATGGAGGAGGAGAGGCTTCTAGTAGAAGAGGAAGGCTTTCCACGTTTTGGTGTGAAGAAAAAATGGAAGAAAAGTTGGATTATATAGCCTCTAGGGCCGGCTGTTCGGTTCTGGAAGTTACCACAGCGCCAACCGAACTCGGTCCGAATTCGGTCCGAACTCGGTCAGAGTTCGGGCCGAGTTCGGCCACTTGCATTCCCGAGACAGTCAAAGCAGTCAGGTAAATAAAAGTTGTAATTAATAACGTTTGACTGGTTTATTAAATAACTGCTGTTATTTTAGGGTTAACTATAGGGGTTGTCCCAGCTAACGGAGGTTCACCGGAGAACTCTTAAATACCGCTTCGCTTCGATCGTAGCCGTGGTGACAGACATACCCTTTGTAAGTTTGTCCCCAAAAATAATTTTCGTTAAATAATAAATTATCAAGTCATAAATACAGTTTTAATTACCATATGCATTATGAGTCTGAGAATTCAAGAATGCCGAGCTCATGCCTCAAGATGTTAAAACGGTCTTCAGCCAATGGTTTAGTGAATATATCTGCTAGTTGATGAACAGTATCAATAAATTCTAAGCAAATATCCCCGTGTTGTTGATGATCACGAAGAAAATGATGTCTAACTTCTATGTGTTTTGTGCGTGAATGACAAACAGGGTTCTTAGTCAGATTAATTGTACTAGTGTTATCACAATAAATAGGAACATTTGTATAGTGCAGATTGTAGTCCACTAAGGTTTGCTTCATCCACAAAATCTGAGCACAACAACGTCCTACGGCAATATATTCAGCCTCAGTTGTTGATAATGCTACTGAATTTTGTTTCTTGCTAAACCAAGAGACTAAGGCTTTTCCCAAGAAATGGCATGTGCCACTGGTACTTTTACGGTCCACTTTGCATCCAGCAAAATTCGCATCCGAGTAACCTATAAGGTCAAAGGATTTGGTTTTGGGATACCATAAGCCAACTGTAGAAGTTCTTTTAAGGTATCAGAAGATACGCTTAACAGTACTAAGATGTGATTCCTTAGGGTTTGCCTGATAACATGCACATATGCAAACGCTAAACATAATATCAGGGCGACTAGTAGTTAAATATAATAAACTACCAATCATACCTCGATACTTACGCTGATCGACAGGTTTGCCACTTTCATCAGCATCAAGCTTTGTAGATGTAGCCATAGGAGTCCCGATTGGCTTTACATTCTCGAAGTCGTACTTTTTCAGTATGTCCTTCGTGTACATGGCTTGGTTGATGAATGTTCCGTTCGAGTGTTGTTTGATTTGCAGTCCTAGGAAGAAGTTCAGCTCTCCCATAATACTCATCTCAAACTCACTCTGCATACAATTGGCAAAAATCTTGACAGAGTTGTTCATTAGTAGAACCAAATATAATATCATCTACATAGATTTACACTAGAAGAATGTCATCATTCATGGATTTAATAAATAAAGTAGTATCAATCTTGCCCTTTGAAAATCCATTATCAAGTAAGAAGGCGCTTAGGCGTTCATACCAAGCACGAGGTGCTTGTTTGAGTCCATAAAGTACTTTCTTAAGCTTGAAGACGTGATCAGGTTTTTGAAAATCTTCAAAACCAGGGGGTTGTTTCACAAAAACCTCTTCTTTCAAAAATCTATTTAAAAATGCGCTTTTTACGTCCATTTGAAAAAGTTTGAAATCATTAAAACATGCAAATACGTAAAACATGCGGATGGCTTCTAGTCTAGCAACAGGAGCATAGGTCTCATCATAATCAATTTCTTCTTCTTGATTATAACCTTGTGCAACTAGACGTGCTTTGTTGCGTAGAACTTGTCCATCTTCACTGAGTTTATTTCGGAACACTCATTTGGTACCAATTATCGATTGACTAATAGGTTTAGGAACGAGTTCCCAAACTTGGTTTCTCTCAAATTGATTAAGTTCCTCTTGCATGGCAGAAATCCAAAATTCATCAGAAAAAGCTTCATCAACATTTTTAGGTTCTATTTGTGAAATAAAAGCGACATTTGCTGCTATATCAGAATCTTTAAGGGATGAACGTGTACTTACACCTTTGGATACATCACCTATAATGAGAGTTTCTGGATGATCTGGCTTGAATCTCAATGATTCAAATCTTTGGGCCATACCTTTCACAAGACTCTTCTCAGTTCCTGCATCTTCGGAACTTTTATCAGTTCTTGCCTCTTGGGTCAGATCTTTCTCAGAACTCTTCTTAGTCTTTGTATGTGTATCTTCATCATCACTGTCGCTAGATCTGTGACTATTCAACTCATCAAAGGTAACATTAATACTTTCTTCAACAATCATAGATCTTTTATTAAAAATTCTATATCCCTTACTCTTAGCAGCATATCCGAGAAATATCCCGTCATCTGCTTTGGAGTCGAACTTTTCCAAGTTATCCTTGGTGTTCAGGATAAAACAGCGACAACCAAAAACTTTAAAATAAGAAATGTTTGGAATTCTTCCAAACCAAAGCTCATATGGTGTTTTCTTCGAGATTGGTCGAATTAACACCCTATTTAAAACATGACAGGCTGTACTAACAGCTTCTGCCCAAAAATATTTAGGAAGATTATGCTGATTAAGCATGTCTAGCCATTTCGCTTAGAGTACGGTTCTTCCGCTCCATAACACCATTCTGTTGGGGAGTTCTAGGACAAGAAAATTTGTGGTAATATCCACTATCATCACAAAACTTTTTGAAATCAGAATTTTTGAATTCGCTACCATGATCACTTCGGATACGAGTAATCATGAAGCCTTTTTCGTTTTGTACCTTTTTACAAAATATCTGAAATTCAAAAATAGCATCACTTTTGTTTGATAAAAAGTAAACCCAAGTAAATCGAGAGAAATCATCAACAATAACAAAAGCATAGAGTTTACCGCCAAGACTAGCGACTCTACTAGGACCAAATAAATCCATATGAATCAACTGCAAAGGTCTCGAAGTACTTACAGCGTTGATGGATTTAAACGTAGACCTATGTGCTTTGTTCTTTTCACAGTCAGCACATACCATATCTCTCTTGAATGGAATCTCAGGGAGTCCTCTTACCAACTTTTTTGTATTCAGACGTGAGATAGTATCCATGTTTGCATGTCCTAGTCTCATGTGCCATAGCCAGCTTTCATCTTGATTGGCTACTAGGCACCTTCCTGCATTATTAGTATTCTCCAAAAAAAACATAAATGTTGTCTTCTCTAATCCCTTTATATACGGGATCACCAGATGACATATCATATATGGTACATTTATCTTTCATAAAATTGATACCATAACCATTATCTGCCAAATGACTTATGCCCAATAGGTTATGTTTCAATTCAGTTACTAGACAAACATCCTTTATTATTGGATAAGGAGAAATACCTACAGTACCATTACCTATAATATCACCTCTCAAGTTATTTCCGAAGGAGATGTATCCTTCTTTCTTCATCGATAGCGTAGCGAATAAGGATGCATCACCAGTCATATGTCGCGAACATCCGCTATCGAGGATCCATTTGCTTCTAGCATGAGAGGGTTGAGGGTCCACCTACAAAACAAGTAGATGAATCCTTTGGTACCCATTTTCTGAAGGGTCCATACTGATTAGTTTTAGGTCTCCAGACTAAAGTATGATTGTCAACAAGCTTTCTTGCTAAACAATACTGTGATATGTGTCCGTGTGTACCACAATAAGTGCAAGTCAGTTTAGAACCAGATATGGTTGAAGCTGTGTTCACATGCTTGTTTGGTTTCTTAGATAACCTATAAGTAAAAGCATGATGATACTCGTGTTTCTTCTGTGCTTTCTTGTTTTTAGTCCTCTTAGGTGTATGCTTCGCATTAGGACTAAAATTAGGCTGTGTCACAGGCATTTCCTGTTTGCCTAACTTGATTTCTAACTTTTTAGAAATCGCAATAGACTCTTCATATTTAGCAGTCATAACTGAGAGTCTCTGTTCTGTTACTAAGTGCATCTTCTTCTCTGTGTCATACAGCTTTTGCATCTTACCATAATCTCTTTCTTTCTTTTGAATAGTGAGGATAGCCTCATGATAGTCTACCTTGAGTTTGGCTATCTCTTCCGTGTTACCGGTAGTAGACGTCTCTTTAATATCTTGAATAAGATTGGACAGTCTAGCTAACTCGGTTGTGTATGCCTTAATCTCTTTTCGAGATTGCTTATACTTGTCAAGCACATTTTTGTGTTCTTCAAGTAAATCGCTAAAGGCATTTTCTAACTCATCGAAAGTAAATTCATCATATAGAGGGTTTGAAGATACCTTATCAAATGCCATAAGACAGACATTTGCATTACCTCAGGGTCTATCCTCTTCTTCAGAATCACTGGCATCACTTTCATGCCAGATACTTGTGTTGGCATACTTTCGACCAGTTGTAGCTTTTCTGCTTGATCTTGATCTGTCATATGGACTGCTCTTCTTGATGGTTGGACAGTCCTTCTTCATGTGCCCTGACTTCTTACATCCAAAGCATATGGTTTCATCTTTATTGCTTTCTTGGACATCTTTCTTCTTTCTGCTTGTAAACTTTAGGTACTTCCTGAAGTTCTTCACAAGTAGGGCTTGTTCATCACCACTTGATGATTCTTCATCGGAATCGTTGTATGTAGGTTTTCTTGCTTGAGCTTTGAAGGCAATAGTTTTCTCCTTTGGTGTTGCTTCTTCAAAATCTTGCAAGTCGAGTTCATGGGTCATGAGCTTGCCCATCAAAGTTTCCAACGACATTATGGTGAGGTCGTTTCCTTCAATAATTGCTGTGGCTTTTGGATTCCAGTTCTTCGTTAGAGCCCACAGCACTTTTCTAATCTTCTCGTGATTGCTGTAATCCTTACCAAGAGATTGCAAAGGATTAGTTATATCAAGGAAACGAGTAAACATCTGTGTAATTGACGCACCGGATTTCATCTTAAAATATTCATATTCCTGAGTCAGTCTACTAATTTTGGATTCTTTCACTTGGGAAGTCCCTTCATGGGTTACCTCAAGGAGTTTCCAAATTTCGTGAGACGTCTTGCAGGTTGAAACTCTGTTGAACTCGGTTTTGTCAATTGCACAGAATAGTGCATTGATGGCTCGAGCATCAAGACTAGCCTTTGCTTTTTCAGCATCGGTGTACTTGTCATGCGGTTTTTCCATAAGAATACCTTCAACCACTGTGGGTGGTGGTTTCTTATACCCATCAATGACTATTGACCAAAGATCAAAATCTAGAGATTTTAGAAAGAAAGTCATTCGTGTTTTCCAGTATGTGTAATTTGTTCCATCAAATAGAGGAGGTCTATTTGTGGATTGCCCTTCACCGTTGAATATAGATTTCACGGCTGCCATATATATACTCTCTAGGGTATGTTATATAAGAATATAACCAGCTCTGATACCAATTTTTGGATCGTTGAGCACCTCTAGAGGGGGGTGAATAGAGTGCGTGTGTGTGCAGCGGAATATAATCACCAATTAAAAATTAAACAATGGCAGATATGTAAGAGATAGTAAATAAAGATAGAGAATTCAAACTCAGTGACACAGCGATGTATACTGGTATCCCTCTGAGAGGACTAATCTAGTCTCGAGTACTCTTGCTCGATGTTAATCCACTATGGCACAAGCTTTAACTGAGAGCTTGCAATCTCTTACAACACCGTGCTTGGTGACAAGCGCACGACCAGCTTCACAATACCGTGCTTGGTGACGAGCGCACGACCAGCTCCACAACAGAAAAGTTGTTGAAACTTGAACGACCTCTTTACAACTCTTGAGTAACCAAAAAACTCTAAATCAACTCTGATAGTACTGGCTTTTGGCTAAGAGACGTGTAGATGAGATTTGAAAATCTTAGATCGTTTGAAAACACTTGAGTAGTAGAGAATAGAAGATGAAGAATGAATTGATGATTTAAAATGAAAAGTTTTTCTCTATTTATAGGTGTTTTCACCAACCGAACTCGGGCAGAACTCGGGCAGAGTTCGGGTGCAAATATCTCACAAAGAGACGTTGTTCGCTGATTTGGAGGCAACAGAAGTTTGAATACAAACTGACCGAACTCGGTCAGAGTTCGGACCGAACTCGGGCCGAACTCGGCTAGGAGTTGTGTCAGAACATATTTGAAATTCTTTTGCAAAAACAGTTTTCAAACATGTTTTTGGTTATTTGTAAAATCATTTGAAAAGACTATTTTCGAAATATGTTTTTGAAATATTTGTAAACGAAAATATGAATGGTAAAAGTAGGCTTTTGAAATAAGGACAGTTTTAACCCTAAGCCAGTATTACCAAAATTGATTTTATAAAGTAATTCCTAGACTCAATAAAATATAAAATACAAAATAAAAATGAGAACTGAGTCTTCAGAAGATTTGATGATGTTGACGCTTTGATTGATGTGGTACATCGTCCGTTGAATATGATTTCATGAATCCTGAAATGATTAGCAGCATTTTCTATATTTTGTGTATTGACTAAAGTGTATGTTGATTATCGAAATCGGGTGTGACCATGGAATGGGCCAACAATATATAATGGCTGACAATTAGCAAATTATGATAGGATTAGAACTCAATAAGGATGATTATGATTACCAACTAATTTGGATAGGAATATGATTGGTTTAAATAAGAAACGATCTAATTAATGCTAGATATGATTCCAATAGGATGAGAATTTCTAATGGATAAATTTTCCCATAAATTTAAATCAAATAAATTATTTAAAAACAAATCAATTTGATTGCAATCCTTTAAATGATTGCCATAATAACTTTAAGTATTATTCTATATTATCAAATAATTCAAATCATATGAATCCAAATCCAAATCAAACTCAACATAATAACTTTAAAATAATATCTAATATTTATCAAAATAATTTAAATCAAATAATAAATAAATTATTTAATCAAATAATATTTCAAATCTAGATTAGACAAATCGTAATGCTCCAATTAGTCATCGTAAGTATTTTAAACAATATTTAAATTATCAACATAATTTAAAGTATAGTTGATAACTATCAAGATAATTTAAATAAATTAAAATATAATCAAATAACTGATTAACATATCAAAATAATACTCGATGTCATCAAATATTATAAAACTTACTTTTATAAATCTAAATCTTTATTTAAAAATAAATAGACAAAAAAACCTTTTATCGCTTAATTTTTTTTTAAACCAATTTTTAGAAGACCAAAAATAAAAAAACATATTTTATATTTCAAATAAAAAATTCAAGAAATTTTTTTTTAGAAACATTATTTCAAACCATTAATTTAAAACTAGTTTTTGGTAACAAAAGTAATCACAAATTATCTTTTATAAAATTTCTACAAAAATTACTTTTAAACATAAAATTAAAATATATAGATATAATTTAAAAAAATAATAATTTTGGGAAGATGAGTTACAAATCTACCCACGTTTGAAAATTTTTGTACTCAAAATTTAAGTACTACTAGGATAGACGGACTTGGTTGATCGGTAAAAGGATAGTAAGAATTTGTGATAAGAGAAAATAGATGGAAGAGAAAAGATAATTTCTTTAATGAGAACAATAATCAATTTGGATGAAAAATAAAAGAAGTGAATGGATATGGTTTGATGTGCACGGACACGATGTACAAGCGTATATGTAGGTGGAGAAAATTAATGGAACAGAGAATAATGAGCCTCTCCTTATATAGGAGGTGGAAGCTACTATTTAGATAAGGATTATGATAGTTGCAAACCCCTTTTGATATCTCATTTTTAAATTTTAATCAATTTAAAACCGATTCAATCCAAACCCAAATACAAATCCAATTTAAATTTAATTAAATTCTTTTAGTTTAAGAATCAAATAGGATAAATCAATTTCCAAATATAGATATTAATTTAATCTATTTAAATAATCTAAAAATCAAATCAAGATTTAAATTGCCACAATAAATTCAAAATATGTTTTTCCAATAATAATAATAATATTAATTTCAAAAATTACCTTATTATTTAAAAATAAACTAATAAATAATTATGAAATATATATGTAAGCACAAATAATATTTAGAAATATATACTTTTCTAGTATACCATTTTATAAGAAGGCTTTTCATAAATAACTCTTATATGTAGAAATTTTGATAGCAAGAAAAATAATTATTATATATTATCTTGGAACTATAAAAATAGGAAAAATATTTTTCTAAAAATATGTACGCTCGCACATATTCGCACTCGTCGAGCAATTACGAAAAATAAAATTTCGTACGCGACGTACAATACGATTATGCGACGTACAATACAAAATTTTAAATCAGTACCAAATTTAATAAAAAAAGTAAAAATTTAGGGGTTTTACATGCACAAACCCCAGATTGACTCGCTACGCCCCGCCATAATAAC
This sequence comes from Iris pallida, assembly GCA_029216955.1. Classification (NCBI taxonomy): domain Eukaryota; kingdom Viridiplantae; phylum Streptophyta; class Magnoliopsida; order Asparagales; family Iridaceae; genus Iris; species Iris pallida. The sequence goes on along the minus strand of JANAVB010019800.1, from coordinate 29,704,311 downwards.
ACCGCCAAGAGAATCGAGGACAGCCGCCTCGACCTCCTCCGCCCACTCAACCTGCATCGCAATATGGCTAAGATCGTCGCCCCAACACTCAAGGCCACGTCTATGCCATGACTCGAGACGAAGCGCTGGCGTCAGATACCGTAGTGTCAGGTATACTAAAATTCAATAATGTGCCTGCTTGTGTGTTATTTGATTCCAGCGCTTCGCATAGTTTTATATCGGCGGACTTTGCCGTCGAGCACAAATTTCCTGTAATATCATTAGATCTCGACCTTAGCGTAAGCACGCCGTCGGGCACACCAATTCTCACAAACTTAGCTTGCGCCGGTGGGATTATCTGTATCGGCAATCAAAAGATCGGTCTGGATGTGATAGTTCTAGACATGAAGGACTTTGACATCATTCTGGGAATGGATTGGCTTGGGCCGTACAATGCAACCATAGACTGTGTTGAAAAGAAGATCACATTCCGCATGCCTGGAGTGCCTGAATTCTGCTACTCGTGTGGTGAGGCATCGCCGACCTGCATGGTGATCTCCACAATATCTGCTCGACGGATGCTGCATTCCGGGTGCGAAGGCTATCTAGCTTCCGTTCGAGACATGCGACAAGATGGTGCAAACGCTGGTCAGAACGACGTTGTGGCAGAATTCCCAGACGTGTTCCCGGACGAGCTACCCGGCATGCCGCCCGATCGAGAAATAGAGTTCACCATCGACACATTTCCCGACACCCGGCCGATCTCGAAGGCTCCGTACAGAATGGCCCCTGCAAAATTGAAAGAATTGAAGGCACAACTTCAGGAATTGCTCGATAGAGGATTTATCTGTCCGAGTGTCTCGTCGTGGGGTGCGCCCGTGTTGTTCGTGAAGAAGAAGGATGGATCGATGCGACTCTGCATCGACTATCGGGAATTAAATAAAACCACCGTCCGAAACAAATACCCCCTGCCTCGCATCAAAGACTTGTTCGACCTGCTCCAAGGTGCAACGGTGTTTTCGAAGATTGATCTACGATCGGGTTACCACCAACTCAAAGTCAAGCCAGATGACGTGCCGAAGTCTGCCTTCCGCACTCGTTACGGCCACTAGGAGTTCTTGGTAATGCCGTTCGGTCTGACAAATACCCCTGCCGTCTTCATGGATCTAATGAATCGGGTGTTCGGTCCGTTCGTTGACAAGTTCGTAGTAGTCTTCATCGACGATATCCTTGTCTACTCGAAGGATCGAGCGCAACATGCAGAGCATCTGCGAACGGTACTCCAAACCTTTCGAGAGAATCAGTTGTACGCGAAGATGAGCAAGTGCGAGTTCTGGCTGGACAGCGTCTCATTCCTTGTACACATCATCTCCGTCGCGGGCATCGTAGTCGATCCGAAGAAAGTCGAGGTAGTTGCTGATTGGAAATGGCCCGCGTCAGTTAGCAAAATTCGAAGCTTTCTAGGCTTGGCGGGATACTACCGACGCTTCGTGAAGGACTTCGCGAAGATCGCATCGCTGTTTGTGAGCACCCTGAATTTCGGGTTAAAATTTTTTCATTTTTATTTTGTTTTTCTGATTATTTGGTTTTGATAAATATTTCATTTTATTTATCTATCTGTAAGTGTACTTTTTCATGCCATTGATATTTGGAGTATCAGGGATGTTCAACTCTGGAAATCTTCTTCATGAGTTTTGGAGTGGACATGATTACCTTCATGACGATATATAGTGTCCCATCCAAACTTGTTCCCTTGTGCTCCTTTTGCTTCGCTGAACTTCGGGTCGATTTAGACCATTTGATTATTATTTATTTTTTCACTCTTTTCCTTGATCATTTTCAGCGTGTTACCGTAACTTTTAAATTGGGAGCGCAAGACCAGTCAATTTCTTGAAACCAACTCCTCATTGATGATCTACTCGAGACGCTCATCACCCATGACCTTCGTGTCCCACTCAGACACGTCATTTTGTGCTCCATTTGATTCGCACAACTTTCCCGACACGTGACCCGATTTTATTTCACTCCACGGCGTCACATTCATTTTCCAACTTGATTTGTGGGTCCCCTGTCGACCAAAACCTGTCGGCCCCAACTATGGACATGGCCCACTTTGAGCCTACTATCCGTCCGCCACTTGTGTCCCATTTATTGGAATCTCCAAGTGCTACTTATTTGCTCATGATCATCAACGTCTATTTTTAATTCAATTATTGCTCAATGTCTGATTCTGACCCAATCCGGCTCCACTGAGCCCAGTCCAGCTCCATGTTGCCCTCCATCGGGACACCCTCATATTTATTGCCCAAAAATATCTAGTACTCTTCCATATATTTTTTCTATATTTAATAGAAATTTCTATTGATTTTATCCCTATTGGAATTACCCTTTTTTTTCAATATTCCATCCTAGCCATTGATAAACAAATTAAATCTCACCATTCATTTCTCAACTTTTCCACACTCACTCACAGCAAGGTGTAGGCCGGCCCTAATTTCTAGGGAAGGCATTTCTCTCTTCCTCTCATTAATGAACATATTCTTCTCTCTCTCTTCCACTCTTATTTTTTTCCCCACAATGCTAAACCAACACAGCAGCATACAACCTCACCCCTACACCCGAGCTCCACTCCTCCCATTCCCGACCACCTTCCACTCCATGGCCAGCGACCACCATCTTCTCCACCGTCGACCTCTCCACACACACAGCCATCCTCTCCTCCACCTTTTTCCTCCCACACATCTCCTCCCATCCTCCTCCTTATCTCCTCCTCAACGCCACCACAAAACCGAGCATCATCACCACCTCCTCCGCCTACAACCTCGACCATCGCCCCTTGGCTACAGCCTCTCGCCTTCGTTGGAGGTGCTAGGCCGCGCAGCCCCTCGCACGTGGCTGCACAGCAGCCCAGAGGACAGCGCACAGCCGCATGCATGCAGGCGCACGCACGCGAGCGCGCGTGGGCCGCCGTCGTGCGTCGTCGCACCGTCGCGTGGGCCGCCGTGGCTCGTCATGAGTGCGCCCCACTCCGGCGAGTCCTCCCCTGACGGCCACTGTCCTCCGGGACGCGCCGTCGAGGCGATTCGTGCATTTTGAACGACGTCCCGTCGTGACGCGCGCGGGATCGAGTTCGTTTTGACGCTCCGTTGCAGCGACTTTGCACGCATTTTCTCGGAGATCCGACCGTTGGATCGGTGATTTCTTTGCTCCGTCACAATCTCGGTATATCCACCTTCATCCCTGTCAATTTTCGTCCGTTAATTTTATCGTTCGATACATGAAAACCGGCCACCAAGTTGATCGTTTAAATTGTATTAAATTTGGACAGTTTCGCGGGGCCAACTTCGTCAGCTTGTATCTCCTCCACCGCAGCTCCGTTTGGTGTGCTACCAGTTCTGGTGCGAAGCTGGTATAACCCTCTTACTACCCCTCCAGTTTCGTTTCATTGTGAGCTTGTTTGATTGGTTGAATTCGACGCCAAATTTGGTCGTCCGAATTCATAATTTCCAACTTGTAGAATTCCTTTTTTGAACATGGAACTCCAGATTTCATTTCTGACACCACCATTAGACTTGTGGCGTCGTTCTGGCAAGTTTTCATATAAAATTTGTTCGATTTGGAGAACGTAGGCCCGGGCACGCATTTCGGTGCAAAGCGGGTCCCACTTTCTGGGTCAACGGGACTTTTTGACGCCGGCTCATCGGAATCCAATTCCGGATATACCGTTGAGTTCGTATCATCATTCTGGACTCGTTGACATATAATTTGCTAGGTTTTGGTGGACATTGGGTCTGGCACGCATTTCGGTGCAAGTCGGATACCAATATCCGGGTCAACGGGTCATTTTGAGATCGGCTCATCGGAATCCAATTCCGGAGATACCGTTGAGTTCGTATCATCATTATGGACTCGTTGACAGGTAGTTTGCTGAGTTTTGAGAACTTTGGCTCCGGCATGCATTTCCGTGCAAACCAGAATTCCAAGTTCTGGTCAACGGGCCAAATTGAGATCGGGTCAACGGAATTCAATTCTGGAGATACCGTTGGGTTCGTATTGACATTCTGGTTTTGTGGACATATAATTTGTTATATTTTATAGACTTGTTTTCTTGCACGTTTTTCGGTGCAAAACGGCTCCGACACGGACACCGTTTTGACCCGAAATTATCTCTTTGCCCTTGTGTCCAAATTGGACCGTTGGGTAGGCTATCCTAGCTAATTTGACCATTCTGTACACGTTGGCGATGTTCATTTCATCGTCCGACAATGTTTGTTGATACTTTCTCTGAGTTTAACCTTTTTATAATTAATTAATAATTAATTCATATAATGTTCGTATTTCGGGATTAGTACAACGGAACTGAGATCAGCCAATTCCAGTGATCTCATATCGCTGAAATTGACAAGTTGGACACGTGGATCACTATAATAAGATTATCAACCATACCGATAATCTTCTTATCTCGATTTGCGTGTCATAAGTTTCGACGTACAAATAACGAAGTACACCTTATAATTAGACTAGAGTTGACCCTGTTTAACCAGAGTTGACCAGTTGGCCCAAAGTCAACTATAAGTCAACACTTGACCTAGTTTGACTAGATTATTGACCGAAGTTGACCTAGAGTTAATTTGACTTAGAAGAACCTAGAATAATATAGATTGCCTGTAGGGATTCATTTATTACAACTTGAACACCTTGTAACCTGTGTTGCTTTAAATAGGACTCTGTGGCTTCAGTGGGACCTCCTATACTTATCAGCTGTTCAGGTTATCGAGGCGAGTACATTCTCTGATCATTTTATATCCTGCTTAGAATTATTTTCTGCAGTAGATTACTTTACTTGTACTGTCACGACGGTCACACGGATTGGTACTATATGGATCCTTTCTTGAGATGTTATCCTTATGGAGCATCGGGTACTACGTGTTCTGTGCGTTTCACTTACATGGCGTATCACTATGCTTCTTGGTTCTTTGATCACTTACGACATATACTCTTATGATCGTAGAGTCTTCCTAGAATCTTACACTGTTGGGTAACCCCCAGAATCACCCATTTATGGACATCCATGTATCACCCTACGGGGCCTTGCATGGAATCATATAACATAACCTGGCTGGATCCTTGTGTATTGATTAGGGGTACGGGGGAGTATAAGTGGACATGTGAATACTAGCCAAATAGTGTAGTATCAGAATCACTTCCATAGTGTAGTATCAGAATCTCCTAGCCCATTTACATGTTCATGTCGTACTCTGACTCACTAATCATTGCTAGTTCTCTATGTATAGTAGATATTTCTATTACAGCTCTTCCTGTTTACATACTGCTTTCCTCAGTACCTGTGTCTTACTTTACTGCATGTTATATGTTTTCTAACCTGCTATGATCTGTTGAGATGCACTGTGCTCGCTCCAGTCCTGACTGGACCTGTTGATAAATTTTACAGATAGCCTGGAGGTACCTGCTAGCCTAGAGGAGACGCATTAGAGGTTGTTTAGGTAGTTATTTCATTTTGTCTGGAGTTGTATTTACTTTGTGGATTACTGTATCTTTATTTGAGTTTTGAGATGTACTTCTGGGTTCATGTATCTTAGACACTTAGACTTCTATCTCCTGTATTTATTTTGGATTTCATGTTTTATCTATCCTTATCATGCTCTACCCTAGATGTGATTGAATTTGTATCTGCTATGTCACTCCCATTCGGGGAGTATAAACTGCTTAGCTTTATATTGTTAGATGTTGTGACCTAGGACAGCTTTCTACCGCCGACACTGCGGCGTAGGCTGGGCGTCGTTACGTTCTCGTGCCCTAACTCTAGGGTGCGGGTCGTGACACGTTTTTAGTGGTGGCCCATGCAGGTCGAGACTAAAAGTGTAGTGGTATTCGAACTTGAGTACCACTACAGCCTGCACTAGGAATAGGATATATTTTTGAAGATACTCAATCACAGTTAGGAACCCTTGAGAGATTCCTGGGACGACCCTGGAGAATCTTATTTAACTTCGATTTGAAAACTCTTTTTCCCTTGATTTGATTTACCTTTATTTTCTGTTGTTAAATTTAATTTTAAGGGATTATTGTTGAATTTGAGTTTGTATTTATTAATTTTGATGGATGATTGTCGAATTTTGAATTTTGATAATAGCGGTTGCATTCGAGTTTGTATTTTGATGGATTTTGTTCATTTTTGAATTTTGATGTTCGTTAATAAATTTGATTTGATTTTTGAGTATTCATTATTGATTAATTTAATTTTTGGCAAGATGAAATTATATGGGCTAGGTCATCTACGTTATGGAATCTAGTCTTCTATAGTCACATTAGCCAGCATGGTGAGGACATATAGTCTGACTCTGGATATATTTCTCGGGTGTGAGAATTTAAGGTTTTCGTAGCCAAGCTAGCGGCACCGCAAAAATGTTAAATACCATGATTCTAGAGATATGTACATAAGTCAAGGGCTCTGTGATTATCATAGCCTTGCTCACTAGTATGACGAGGATTTAGAGTACCATGATTTTGGATAGACGCATATGATTATCAGATTGTACCTTAAATGTTTTCGAACATGTTTTGTGACTTTTGTTTCAGTCAAAAAAAAAGAAGAATTATTGTTGTTTTGTTTTGTTTTGTTTCTCCTTATTTATTTGGGATGTAGCTTTAGCTATTTTTATAAACCTTGTGTAACTTCTTACCATAAAATTCTTCTTGGATTTGATATTTTAGTTCTGGGTTTCAAAATGGTTTCCTCTTTTAAAACGGATAAGCAGCACAGATTTTATTACCATTTCTTTCCTGCCAATATTTTATTTCCATCATTCCTTGTCATATACAACTATCATGATTACATCAATTCCCTGTCTCGTATATAATTCTGTCAGCTATACCTTGAAAACTCTTGAACCTTCATACCATTTTGCCTGAGAAATGTTGAGGAAGTGACGTAAATCATCTAGTATGGAAATGACGTAATTGGTTATTATGTGATGATTTGTAGGAATCAAAATGTTGGATGTCAAATGTGAAAAATTCGAAATGGAGATGTGGTAAAGGTTTAAAATGAAATCGAGGGATAAATGTTATAAATTTAGAAACAATTGCAGAGCATTTGGTTGAGTAATTCATGGATGTGTTTCAAAAAAAAAGAATATTAGAGGTCAACCTAGTTTTGAGAACTTAGAAAAATCTTGGTTATTGATTCTTGGAAACTATTACAAGGCTATGTAGAAATTTAATAATAGGAGGGAGAATTTGATTGTATCCGATGATCTTGCAAAATTGAATTGGATATTTTAAGAGGGTGACTAGAGACAGAGAGAACACAAGGATTTTACGTTATAGAAATTATTTTAGATGATTGGGAGAAATTGTGGAATTCAAAAAGATAACATTTGAAGGTGAACGTTGAAGAAAATATGAAGGTTGATTTATAAACAAGAATAAATTTGTGTGATATAGTGGTATTGGAGTTAAATTAAATACGAGACTTGATTTAAATAAATTCAAGGATTTCATAAACTAGATTTAGAGGTTTCGGATCTAAATTTAAAACGAGGTGAAGAAATTTAAAATTTTGATTAAATGAATAAGTGTTGACTCCTAAAAAGAGGGGTATGTTTCGTGGAATATGTTTTGGAAGTTAAAAAAAAAAATTGTCTATGGTGATCATGGTAAAGGTTTAGATGACTGAAGGTTATAAAATTTTGATGATAGTCATATGAAGGTTGATTTTCATATTGGGACTTGTGAAAAAAAAAGAAGGGAGGAATATGGTTTGGCAAATGATAAACTGATAGTATTAAAGAGGGATGATTTACTGACTTCGTATGAAACCTTTTCCTGTTTTCTTTAAAAAGGGTTTTTCAATATCGTTGAATCCTAGTTTCCTTAATCACGACCAAATCGACTTCGATTACCTCTTCTTATCATATTTATATCTTGGGTTGTACTTAATTGAATTAAATTTGATTACGACCTGAATCTCCATCCTTGTATGCTCGTTCTCAGACTTTGTTGAACCTGTCCTCCACATTGCCTAAATTTTGATTTTCCCAATTTGATCAACTTAGATCGTATCAAGAATAAATATTTTTAATATATATTGTGATTGGATTTTCATGCAAGTGACTTTCATTCTTAACTTTGATTTGATTTTTCTGAACCCTTTATAGATAATTGGTAGTTACCTTTCCTTATTTTTATGATAAGTACCAGTTTTCACATAGGATGGTAGGCTATCTTACAGTTTGGATGATTGTTATTTTCGTATATTTCCTAATTTAGCACCCTAGACTGCTTGTATGTTTGATACCCTATGACCCTTCCGGTTGGCACGACTAGTATACCTAGATGAGACTTCATTGTCACCGTATGCCATGACCCTGTATGCCGTTCTTTTTTTTCTTTTTTTGATGGTATGTTTTATTTAAGTTCTGGAACTTTTATGGTGGAGGTTTGACCTAGAGGGAGTATGGACATTTTAATTTCGAGGACAAAATTTTTATAAGGTGGGTAGGATGTGAGCACCCTAAATTTCGGGTTGAAATTTTTTTATTTTTATTTTGTTTTTCTGATTATTTGGTTTTGATAAATATTTCATTTTATTTATCTATCTGTAAGTGTACTTTTTCATGCCATTGATATTTGGAGTATCAGGGATGTTCAACTCTGGAAATCTTCTTCATGAGTTTTGGAGTGGACATGATTACCTTCATGACGATATATAGTGTCCCATCCAAACTTGTTCCCTTGTGCTCCTTTTGCTTCGCTGAACTTCGGGTCGATTTAGACCATTTGATTATTATTTATTTTTTCACTCTTTTTCTTGATCATTTTCAGCGCGTTACCATGACTTTTAAATTGGGAGCGCAAGACCAGTCAGTTTCTTGAAACCAACTCCTCATTGATGATCTACTCGAGACGCTCATCACCCATGACCTTCGTGTCCCACTCAGACACGTCATTTTGTGCTCCATTTGATTCGCACAACTTTTCCGACACGTGACCCGATTTTTTTTCACTCCACGGCGTCACATTCATTTTCCAACTTGATTTGTGGGTCCCCTGTCGACCAAAACCTGTCGGCCCCAACTATGGACATGGCCCACTTTGAGCCTACTATCCGTCCGCCACTTGTGTCCCATTTATTGGAATCTCCAAGTGCTACTTATTTGCTCATGATCATCAACGTCTATTTTTAATTCAATTATTGCTCAATGTCTGATTCTGACCCAATCCGGCTCCACTGAGCCCAGTCCAGCTCCATGTTGCCCTCCATCGGGACACCCTCATATTTATTGCCCAAAAATATCTAGTACTCTTCCACATATTTTTTCTATATTTAATAGAAATTTCCATTGATTTTATCCCTATTGGAATTACCCATTTTTTTCAATATTCTATCCTAGCCATTGATAAACAAATTAAATCTCACCATTCATTTCTCAACTTTTCCACACTCACTCACAGCAAGGTGTAGGCCGGCCCTAATTTCTAGGAAAGGTATTTCTCTCTCCCTCTCATTAATGAACATATTCTTCTCTCTCTCTTCCACTCTTATTTTTGTCCCCACAATGCTAAACCAACACAGCAGCATACAACCTCACCCCTACACCCGAGCTCCACTCCTCCCATTCCCGACCACCTTCCACTCCATGGCCGGCGACCACCCTCTTCTCCACCGTCGACCTCTCCACACACACAGCCATCCTCTCCTCCACCTTCCTCCTCCCACACATCTTCTCCCATCCTCCTCCTTATCTCCTCCTCAACACCACCACAAAACCGAGCATCATCACCACCTCCTCCGCCTACAACCTTGGCCACCGCCCCTTGGCTACAGCCCCTCGCCTTCGCCGGAGGTGCTAGGCCGTGCAGCCCCTCGTGCGTGGATGCACAGCAGCCCAGAGGACAGCGCACAGCCGCATGCATGCAGGCGCACGCATGCGAGTGCGCGTGGGCCGCCGTCGTGCGCAGCCGCACCGCCGCGTGGGCCGCCGTGGCTCGTCTTGAGTGCACCCCACTCCGGCGAGTCCTCCCCTGACAGCCACCGTCGTCCGGGACGTGCCGTCGAGGCGATTCGTGCTTTTTGAACGACGTCCCGTCGTGACGCGCGCGGGATCGAGTTCGTTTTGACGCTCCGTCGTGACGCGCACGGGATCGAGTTCGTTTTGACGCTCCGTCGCAGCCACTTCGCACGCATTTTCTCGGAGATTCGACCGTTGGATCGGCGATTTCTTTGCTCCGTCACGATCTCGGTATATCCACCTTCATCCCTGTCAATTTTCGTCCGTTAATTTTATCGTTCGATACATGAAAACCGGCCACCAAGTTGACCGTTTAAATTGTATTAAATTTGGACAGTTTCGTGGGGCCAACTTCGTCAGCTTGTATCTCCTCCACCGCAGCTCCGTTTGGCGTGCTACTAGTTCCGGTGCGAAGCTGGTATAACCCTCTTACTCCCCCTCCAGTTTCGTTTCATTGTGAGCTTGTTTGATTGGTTGAATTCGACGCCAAAGTTGGTCGTCCGAATTCGTAATTTCCAACTTGTAAAATTCTCTTTTTGAACACGGGACTCCAGATTTTATTTCTGACACCACCATTAGACTTGTGGCATCGTTCTGGCATGTTTTCATATAAAATTTGTTAGATTTGGAGAACGTGGGCCCGGGCACGCATTTCGGTGCAAAGCGGGTCCCACTTTCTGGGTCAACGGGACTTTTTGACGTCGGCTCATCGGAATCCAATTCTGGATATACCGTTGAGTTCGTATCGTCATTCTGGACTCGTTGACATATAATTTGCTAGGTTTTGGTGGACATTGGGTCTGGCACGCATTTCGGTGCAAGTCGGATACCAATATCCGGGTCAACGGGTCATTTTGAGATCGGCTCATCGGAATCCAATTTCGGAGATACCGTTGAGTTCGTATCATCATTTTGGACTCGTTGACAGGTAGTTTGCTGAGTTTTGAGAACTTTGGCTCCGGCACGTATTTTCGTGCAAACCAGAATTCCAAGTTCTGGTCAACGGGCCAAATTGAGATCGGATCAACGGAATCCAATTCTGGAGATACTGTTGGGTTCGTATCGACATTCTGGTTTCGTATACATATAATTTGTTATATTTTATAGACTTGTTTTCTTGCACATTTTTCGGTGCAAAACGGCTCCGACACGGACACCGTTTTGACCCGAAATTATCTCTTTGCCCTTGTGTCCAAATTGGACCGTTGGGTAGGCTATCCTAGCTAATTTGACCATTCTGGACACGTTGGCGATGTTCATTTCATCGTCCGACAATGTTTGTTGATAATTTCTCTGAGTTTAACCTTTTTATATTTAATTAATAATTAATTCATATAATGTTCGTATTTCGGGATTAGTACAACGGAACTGAGATCAGCCAAGTCCAGTGATCTCACATCGCTGAAATTGACAAGTTGGACACGTGGATCACTATAATAAGATTATCAACCTTACCGATAATCTTCTTATCTCGATTTGCGTGTCATAAGTTTCGACGTACAAATAACGAAGTACACCTTATAATTAGACTAGAGTTGACCCTATTTAACCAGAGTTGACCAGTTGACCCAAAGTCAACTATAAGTCAACACTTGACCTAGTTTGACTAGATTATTGACCGGAGTTGACCTAGAGTTAATTTGATTTAGAAGAACCTAGAATAATATAGATTGCCTGTAGGGATTCATTTATTACAACTTGAACACCTTGTAACCTGTGTTGCTTTAAATAGGAATCTGTGGCTTCAGTGGGACCTCCTATACTTATCAGCTGTTCAGGTTATCGAGGCGAGTACATTCTCTGATCATTTCATATCCTGCTTAGAATTATTTCTTGCAGTAGATTACTTTACTTGTACTGTCACGACGGTCACACGGATTGGTACTATATGGATCCTTTCTTGAGATGTTATCCTTATGGAGCATCGGGTACTACGTGTTCTGTGCGTTTCACTTACATGGCGTATCACTATGCTTCTTGGTTCTTTGATCACTTACGACATATACTCTTATGATCGTAGAGTCTTCCTAGAATCTTACACTGTTGGGTAACCCCCAGAATCACCCATTTATGGGCATCTATGTATCACCCTACGGGGCCTTGCATGGAATCATATAACATAACCTGGCTGGATCCTTGTGTATTGATTGGGGGTACGGGGGAGTATAAGTGGACATGTGAATACTAGCCAAATAGTATAGTATCAGAATCACTTCCGTAGTGTAGTATCAGAATCTCCTAGCCCATTTACATGTTCATGTCGTACTCTGACTCACTAGTCACTGCTAGTTCTCTATGTATAGTAGATATTTCTATTACAGCTCTTTCTGTTTACATACTGCTTTCCTCAGTACCTGTATCTTACTTTACTGCATGTTATATGTTTTCTAACCTGCTATGATCTGTTGAGATGTACTATGCTCGCTCCAGTCCTGACTGGACCTATTGATAAATTTTACAGATAGCCTGGAGGTGCCTGCTAGCCTAGAGGAGACACATTAGAGGTTGTTTAGGTAGTTATTTCATTTTGTCTGGAGTTGTATTTACTTTGTGGATTACTGTATCTTTATTTGAGTTTTGAGATGTACTTCTGGGTTCATATATCTTAGACACTTAGACTTCTATCTCATGTATTTATTTTGGATTTCATGTTTTATCTATCCTTATCATGCTCTACCCTAGATGTGATTGAATTTGTATCTGCTATGTCACCCCCATTCGGGGAGTATAAACTGCTTAGCTTTATATTGTTAGATGTTATGACCTAGGACATCGTTCTACCGCCGACACTGCGGCGTAGGCTGGGCGTCGTTACGTTCTCGTGCCCTAACTCTAGGGTGCGGGTCGTGACACTGTTGACTCGTCTCACCCAGAAAGGAGTCGCATTAAAGTGGTCAGACGACTGTGAAGCTTCCTTCCAGGAGCTCAAACAATGGCTCGTTTCGGCCCCGATACTTGCTCTTCCTGAAGGGACGGAGGGATTTCAAATCTTCAGCGATGCTTCTGGCTAGGGCTTGGGGTGTGTGCTCATGCAGCGGGATAAGTTGATATCTTTTGCTTCCCGGCAGTTGAAGCCGCATGAGAAGAACTACCCCACGCACGACCTAGAACTAGCGGCAATTGTGTTCACGTTGAAGCTATGGCGTCACTATCTCTATGACGTGGCGTGCAGGATTTATACGGACCACAAAAGCCTCAAGTATCTCTTCACCCAGAAAGAACTGAATTTGCGGCAGAGGCGATGGCTCGAACTAATCAAAGACTATGACTTATCGATCGACTACACGCCGGGCAAGGAAAATGTGGTAGCGGGTGCGCTGAGCCAGAAGTACTTAGCTTCGTTATGCATCAATGATCGACTACTGCGTGACTTGGAAGGAATGGGCATCGAACTCCGAGTTCGTTTCAGAGACGTGAAACTAGCGCAACTGCGGGTGGAACCAAGCCTACTGGAGAGGATCAAGTCTGCACAGAAGGGCGACCCATACCTGGAGAAGATGTGGAAGCTGATATCGACAGAGAAAGCGTCCGACTTTGCAGAGGACTAGTCGGGAGTGTTGCGCGTGAAGGGACGGTTATGCGTACCGAACGACGCAGAACTTAGAAAGGAGATAATGACGGAGGCGCACTAGGCAAAATATTTCTTGCATCCTGGAAGCACCAAGATGTATAAGGACCTCCACGTTGTCTTTTGGTGGCACGGCATGAAGAGGGACGTAGCGCTCTTTGTGTCAAAATGTATGGCCTGTCAGTAAGTCAAAGTCGAGCACCAGCGACCGGGCGGGGAGATACAGAACCTCGCCATTCCAGAGTGGAAGTGGGATCACATCACTATAGACTTCGTTGTTATCTTGTCGAGGATGTCGCGGGGAAACGACGCCGTCTAGGTCATCGTCGATCGACTAACCAAGTCAGTGCACTTTATCGCCATCAAAGTTACTTGGAGCGTCGACCGTCTTGCTCATATATACGTTGATGAAATAGTTCGGCTGCACGGGGTCCCAGTTTCTATCGTCTTTGATCGGGATGGACGGTTCGTAGCGCACTTCTGGAGTAGTCTTCATTCAGCACTGGGGACCAAGTTGAAGTTCAGTTCAGCTTATCATCCTCAGACTAACGGCCAAACAGAGCGGGTGAACCAAATTCTCGAAGACATGTTACGACTCTGTGCGATCGACTTGAAGTCAAGTTGGGACATCCATCTACCGCTGGCCGAGTTTGTATACAACAACAGCTATCAGTCCAGCATCCAAATGGCACCGTATGAAGCTTTGTACGACCGGAAGTGCAGATCGCCCATTTGTTGGGAGGAAGTCGGGGAACGGCAGATACTTGGTCCGGAGCTGGTGGAGCAGATCGTGCTGAAGGTCAAGTTAATACGAGAGAGATTGAAGATAGCACAAAGCTGGCAGAAAAGCTATGCCGACACGCACCGACACCCCCTCGAGTTCTCGGAAGGCTACCATGTATTCCTGAAGGTGATGCCTATGCGTGGAGTTTCCAGGTTCGGTGCGAAGGAGAAATTGAGCCCAAGATTTGTTGGCCCGTTCGAAATATTGAAGCGAGTCGCCCCGGTAGCTTACCAAATCGCCTTGTCGCCTGCGTTGTCAGAGGTACATGACGTCTTCTACGTATCGCAATTGCGGAAGTACGTGCATGATCCGAGCTATGTTGTGGATTTGGGTAAGCTGGACCTGAAGGCAGACTTGTCATATGTCGAAGAGCCGGTACAAATCTTGGAGCGCAAGGATAAGGTTCTCCGCAACCGTGTTATTCCCCTCGTCTGCGTCCTCTGGAGGAACCATTCGGTCGAAGAGTCGACGTGGGAGCTTGAGTCGGAAATAAAGGAAAAGTTTTCTTCATTGTTCTCGTAGAGGTAGGTTCTATTTTAAGTTTCGAGGACGAAACTTTTTTTAGTTGGTTATGGTATTGTGCCCCGTCCCTACATCGTGCCCCGTACTCTGTCCACGGGGTGCGCGAGAAAGGAACACTGTCGCTATCGATTCGGTCGGGACCGATAGGTCGGGATCGATCGAGTCGATCGAACGGGAACGGTTGAATTAACATCCATTCCTCGTTATGGAATGTCTTCTTCGGAACCAAGTCCCATATTCAGCGGGTTGGGCCTCTAGGATTGACTCTGCGGCTGAGTCGGGAGAGACCTCCCGTTGCTCTGCTTTTCACGCGCTTGCGTTGGTTTTGGCTTTGTTTTCTGAATGCGCTTTCGTGAATGTTTTCGATGGTTTTCATGGCTTGCATTTCGAACTCGCATTTCCTATCGAACTCCTTGAATAATGCAGTGTTCTAATCGGTTGCTTGTGCGATTTCAGGTAATCGCGTAGGCGACGTCTAGCACGACCAACAAGTTCTTTTGCCGAAGTAAACTCAAGGTGAGTGGCCGACCCTTCTCTTCTTGACCCCTTCTTTGGTAAATAGATAGTGTTGTTGCAGATTAAAGATTGAATGCAAGGGCACGGGCACGGTAAAATGATTGAGTTTTTAAAGAGAATGTAGGCCATGTCTTAATAACTAAAAGAAGAAAAATGGTCTTCACACGGTCATGGACAACTTGTCGACAAGTTAAAGTTTCCCCACACGGCAACCCGGGGCCACGGGACCGTTACGGCCAAGAAGGAAACATCTCATAAGCTATGCTGGGCACAATGTTAGGCGAGGACTTGCAGCGGGGCTCGCTACTCGCGCTGAAAGGGCCTCGTGTAATAAAAGCTAGAAGGAGTCCACGATGGCTCTGGGAGCCAGTGACCAACACACGAAATATTGCACTTGGTATGGAAATGATAACAATTGACAGGGAAGAGCATGGTAAGTTTCACAAGGCGCGGCGCGGGTCGCCGTGGGTAAGTATCAACGTAAAGTTCATTATGCTTGTCATATGCTTGTTTGCAACTCATTAGGATGGTTAGAAACATTCATACTTTAAGTCATATAAACTCTTCAACCAAATGAGAGCTTGGAAGTTAAATAGCCACGCACCAGTACAAAGTGTAATGTATTGATCCTCGCTCTCCACGAAGGTTCCCCGAACCATGAAGGGCGTGCCACTTGAAACTCAAGACGACGTGAACCCTTT
This sequence comes from Iris pallida, assembly GCA_029216955.1. Classification (NCBI taxonomy): domain Eukaryota; kingdom Viridiplantae; phylum Streptophyta; class Magnoliopsida; order Asparagales; family Iridaceae; genus Iris; species Iris pallida. Next base: position 29,688,207 of record JANAVB010019800.1, on the reverse strand, counting down.
TGAAGCCTCGTCCGTGTGTAAAGGCTTGTTTCTGGATTCCTTTAAAGAAGACCCGCACTCAGTCCAAAAGAAGACATGGCGACTCGACTTCCCACGATAGGAGGTAGAAATGTGTAATGGTTTTTACTTGTAAAAAGGGATGTAATGTATGGAACGACTATCTCATCGGCGTTCATTTTGTAAGTCGAGTCATGTTGTAGCCTGCGCGACAATGATTGTAAAGAAGTCCATGTAAAGTTTTTATTATCAATGAAAAAGTCTATTTCTATTTCAAATGTGTCATTCAATTTCTCTACGTACTCTAAATTGATGTTGTGTTTCGGATAACCTTATGACTATGTCTTGTGCGATCGCAACTTAGGTTCGCACGGCATCACGCCCGGGGGACGACTATTGATTCTACGGAATCGGGGCGTGACACGGGAGAGGCAGGACCTGTATGCCCAGAACAACAATCAATTGACGTGACTCAAAGAACGTGATGATAGAGCAGATAGGCCTCTTCGTAGGTTAAGATTCGTCTTATCTTACCAGGAGAGGAGCATGGGGGTTGCAGCTCGTTGGCAGCTGTCATAGTCCCCTCACCCACGATCTCCAAGTTGAATTCAGCCGGCTCCTCTGTCCCAGCCATCTCGAAGGGAGATACGGCTCGATCAGCATCATCTCGAGGAGATTCAGTAACTTCAGGAACAGGTTCACCAGAGCCCCCGTCATTCTGAGTCACGACCTCGACAACTTGAGACTCCTCTTCTTATGACACCTGCAAGAGGGAAGGAAGATGATTACAATCAAGAAAATTAGAAGAAAGGAAGAACCGTGAATGACTTGTTTACCTCTGATGCGAGGTCAACTTCCTCGCCGCTTTCCCTTATGGTTAGCTGGCGGTGTCTGGTCACAGTCAGCTTCCGGGAACGAGGAATACCGCCAACAGGAGAAATATTCCTGCTACGCTTCTGCGCAGGCCAGGCGCAACGGATGACTGATCTACCACCATCTCATCTGGCAAAACAGGAGGCTGATCCGCCCCTACATCTGTCCCCGAAAGGGAAGAGTCATCTTCCTCATGTTCGTCGTCTTCGTCATCTGCAGCAGCGGAATCCGAATCCGGTACTTCGACTCTGTTCTTCCTCTTCCTCGTCTTGGCCCCCTGGGAACCCTCATCCAAGCTGGTACCAATGATGAAACTGGTACCCGGGTTAAAACCAACAGGGGGCTTGTTCGCCATGACATGGTACAGAGCCGCCATATACAAGATCTCTACGGATGCCTTAATAGCAGGGACGGAGAAAACGGTACGAGTATGGAATGTATCATAATAATGCCAGGCCCGGATGCCATCAAGAAGGCTACCTTCAAAACCCAGACAAGAGCTGGGACTGTCTAGAAAAAGCTGACTGTATCCAAACTGTCGGGCAAACCTGCTAGGCAGATAAGGCTCCAGAAAGACAGTATTACGGTTGCGGTACACCAGATGAGTAGGACAGATGTTACGCAGCCATAAAAGCGTCTGACCGTCCAGAAGTTGAGGGGGCCCAATACCGTCGAGATGGACAGCCGCTACCTCCTCGTCAGTAAAACGAGGGATAGATACGAAAATGTTGTACATATCCGCCCTCGCCAGTGCCATCCGACAAGCACGCATGTCTCGAATTCCCAAAACTCATTACGATAGCGGAAGATAAAAGTTTCGTCATCAGTTACGCCGTCTTCAGAGCCCGGCCTCATCAAAGACGAATAATGCATCAACAGCCACCCCATCAAATAATGATAGGGTAGCTCAGTCTGTTCGAAATCTTTGGTCACATCACGGGCAATGACCTTGGATGTGAAAGTGTGAAGGCCACGGTGTATACTGCACACCATGGCCGGGAGGAGAGCGAGCCAGACTCGCAAAACCAACTTTACAGCCGGAAGGATGAAATTGCGACTGAGCCTCTCGATAGAACCTGGTCCTCCCGAGAGTACACAGTTTCGCAGCCATATCATCAAGAATCCCGCCAGGAGCTCCTTCTCTGACAACTCTTGGGTATCCCGATAAAAATAGCCAAAAGAGTCGATTTTGCTCCCGAATCTATCACTAGTGGTGGTCGCCCTCTTAGCTGACGACACTAAGGCTTTGACTGCCTCCCGGGACCGAGGACGTCGGGAAGTAACTTGACCTGAGGCATCCGTCGGGAAGAGATAGCGCACCTAGTCCTTGGTGTGGGGAGCATGCCCTTCCGAGCTGCTTTCCTTTTTGGCTATCTGATGACATGTGCTATAGTGGCACAATATCTCTTGATAAAGAGCTACGAAGCCTGGATACTGTCATCCCAAATCTTCAAACTCCTCGTTCGTAGGAGTATATGCCTCAAAAGCTTCGTCCCCCCAAGGAAGCTTGGAGACCACGTGTATTTTGTGGAGCGCAAGCCCCATCTCCCCTACGGGTGTATAGAAGGTCCCCGTCCGGCGGTTATACATCTCCAGCAGAGATATAAATAATCTTTTGTTTATGGGAAAGCCCTGGCTGGTGTCCCGAATGGCATGGTAAAGACCAATCTCACACAGAAAGGCCTCATACTTTTGCAAAATCCACATAGACAGATTAGTCCACGAGGGAACGGTTTGTACCCAACTGGGGAGCATCAACTGGCCAATTGGATAAGAGCCCTTCCGAGCATGTTGGTTCATAAAGGTGTCGGCTGTAGAAAATGTAAAATTGGGACCCGACACATTCAAGAAAGTACCTGGGGCCAATCCCATTACAGAACGGCTGGTGTGCACCTTGCCCGCACACACGGACTTCAGGCTGTTGTTATAATGGATGTCTCCCACAAACATCCTACCTCGGGTAGGAGTTAAAGATTCTTCCATCTTTCGGTCCAATGGAGCATATTGAACCAAGATAATGGGAAGTGACGCTCCATTTGGGGAATGCGGATCGCCATCCCGTTAGAAACAAAACTCCAGTTCTCCGAAACCTCCAGAACCTGACTGTTCTTCATAGTCAAGGCGTCTCCAAAGAAGAACGCAGGTTTTAGGTATTCCCCTTCTAATTTACCCGAGTTCATCATAGCATTAAGAAAATAGAAAGGATGGTTCTTGATGGCATTCAATCTCGTCGGAGGCTCGTCACTCGAAAACTGGTCCGCCATGTGCCAAACTATATGGTCGTACCTATACCCCAGAGCAGCTTGGGCACTACCCACCAGGAGTTATCCAGCAGCATTAACCGGCAAATTCACTGAGAAGAAAAGAGAAAAGGATAAGTTAAAAGGAGGGACAAAAAGAACTAAATGGGTGTTCTCGAGCTTATGCGGCTCCAACTTAACAAAGTCTCATGCGGCTCAGGAGAACACTTATGCGGCTCCAAATCAGTGAAGTCTCATGCGGCCCAAACACAGAAGAACACTTATGCGGCTCCGTGTAGTAAAAGCTCATGCGGCAGTAGGGCTCTCAGGGTTCGAATAAGTTCGTACGAACCACGTGACAGATAAAATTAATGCGAACCTATGCGGCTCAGTGTAGCTTATGTAGCTTCGATCGGCGAAGCACATATGCGGTCACAATGGCTACTCTTATGCGGCTCACGGTTCGGCCACAGGACGAACATGCAGCTCACATGAAGATAAAGGCTCGTGCATAAAGCATGCAACGTAGCCATAGCAATTAGGGTTCCTTAAACTTATATAATGTCCTTACCAGCAACAGGGGGATGAATGTCAGGATGAGCCGCGGGCACGTCGGTCGATGGAGGAGCAGCCACGGTCTTCTTGCCCTTCGCCGCCGCAGTCGACGAAGACGCTGCCTTCTTGCCTCTCACCGTAACAGTCTTCTTGGAAGCCATTTGCTGATCGAAGAGGAGGATGACAATCGGGGTAGGAAAGGTTTGAAGCAAAAGAGAAAGTAAAGAAGCTCTCTCTCCTAAAATCCTCTTTTTTATAGGAGGACGAGAGGGGGGAGACACGTGGAATAATAACCGCCTCGCAAAAAGACGAAACCGACTCCTCGGATTTCGTCCCCTCTCTCATAAAGGAGATTCACCCAGGGCATGAAATCCAAAGATTTAATGAGCCGACCCTTGGAATCTCCCATAAAGACGGCTCTAAAACGAATTTGAGACAATTAAAGACACGCACACGTGGCAAAGAGCTATGCGACTGTGCCATCCATGCGGCCGAAAGTCCCTGCGGCCAAGACATCCATGCGGCCAGGACATCATATGTGGCCAGAAAAGTTTGTGCACAGCCATGCTTCTTATTCGAAGTATTTTAATTTTGCAAATTGAAAACTTTGATGGGAGTCTTGTAGAAGCATGGAAAAGAATAAAGAAAGATTCATGCGGCCAGGGAGTCCATGCGGCTCAGAGAGTCCATGCGGCTCAGGGATCCATACGGCTCAAATGTCTATGCGGCTCGATAAGTTCCATGCGTCTCAGAAGAGAAGACACGTGGCTTGCAAGCAGTTCTTTCCTTCGTCCTATACTGCATTAATTGCCTTGACGGCTGACAGCCCTGTGACAGTTCTGACACAAAGATGTGATTATGACTCTGTCATAATGGCAGAATCCTAGGGAAACGAAGGAAATCTCTGACCCAAATCCCTCCAAGACCCAGAAAGTGTCACGCGGCCTTGACACGTGGACAAAGCCGTATACGGCTCGAGCAGAGACTCCCCATACAGCTCAGGTCAAAGCTGTCCCAGGCGGCTCAGGTCGAAGCTGTCTTATACGGCTCAAGCAGAGGCTCTCCATGCGGCTCACAAGGACTATCTCCATGTGGCTCACTAAGAAGCTACCTATTATGCGGCTGCCTACACTCATGCGGCTCAGATCATCACCATGCGGTTTAAATATTCACCCTAAGCCGCTTTGACACATGGCCAGCTTTATGCGGCTCAATCCTTATACGGCTCAGATTTCCTCAGTGGCTCGCGGTTGACCCACATGGCAGGACACGTGTCATAAAGCCGATCAATCTCAATAACCCAGATTTACTGCAATTAAAGATTGGGTCAAATCCCAATAATCTGGGATACATGGCGGAAGAATGAATTAAATTTATTCATTCAGATTTGCAGATATCAGCAAATCATCATGATGGAAATTTATTACAATCAGTATTAATTACTGATAGGATTTGGCACAATCTATATTAATGGCCCAGATTCATTACACTCAAGACTAATGGCCCAGATTGATCAATCAACAGGCCGTCGCCACTTTAAGAAGGGACAATCATTGCAAACCCTAAGGACGACCCCATTCCTATAAATAGCAAGGTGTTATTCCCTTGCAGGAGAGACAGAGGGACACAGAGAGAGAGAGAGACATACATAGAAAGAAAAGAGATCATTTCCTCAACGCCAAGCAGTTCTTCTCCGGAGTCAAGGCTCCATCCGATCGTCCAAGGAGTAAGGCAGAGCTGCCGTCGCTTTTCCGAGCCTCTATCGTCACCACCCAGAATCTAAAATAAACAATTGTACTTAGATTACTGTACCTAGGTTTTCGTCCTTAGGCTTTCTTTGTACAAACGAGTTTGTATTGTGAAGTAAAAGTCTAGTCCTCCGATAATTGTTTTGTTCTTTTATATTTCATGGCAAACAGTCGTCAAACGCTTCTTCAGCTCATCAAAATCCATCTGACACTTGTCGTCTAGGTGAACTTATGCTCCTTACGCATCAACCGCGTCATGGGCTCAACAATCCTTAAAACATTCTCTACTAACCTCCGATAGTATCTGGCAAGTTCGAGAAAACTCCTCACCTCTGTAACTGATGTAGGCACTGGCCATGTCGTAACGGCCTCTATCTTCTCCGGATCAACTGAAAGTCCTTCTCCAGAAATGATATGGCCCAAAAATGAGACCTTGTCTAAGCAAAAGTCACACTTACTGGGATTGGCATGCAGCTTCTCCACTCTCAATACTCCCAACACAACTCGAAGATGCTCTTGATGCTCCTCATGGCTCTTAGAGTATACCAGTATATCATGAATGAATATTACTACAAATTTGTCTAGGTACTGGTAAAATACTTTATTCATCAAATTCATGAACACTACTGGTGCGTTGGTTAGACCAAACGGCATCACCAAAAATTCATAGTGTCCATACCAAGTCCGAAAAGCTGTCTTCTGAATGTCTTCCTTCCACACTCTGATATAATAGTATATGGACCTGAGGTCGATCTTAGAAAACACTCGTGCCCCACTATCGAATAGGTCATCGATACACAATAATGGATATTTGTTCTTAATCGTACCTCGTTTAATTTTCTGTAGTCGATGCATAAGCGCATACGGCACAATAAGATGGGTGCTCCCCATGGAGAAGCACTAGATCGAATAAAGCCTTTGTCCAGCAATTCATCTATCTTGGCCTTCAAATCTTCTACTATAAATACTTGTATTACTTAAGTTCTTATTTCATATACAAACTATCTCGTGTACTCAGATTTGTTTATTTACACTATTCTTGTACATATCTTACAGTTTTTATTATAATTTACTCTACTGTTTGCTTTATATATTCTGTCATGATATGATCATATTTCAGTATTATGTATTCGCTCCTATCCTGACTGGACCTGTTGAAAATATCACAGATGATACTGAAGACTTCTGTACAACCAATTATGGAGCCCACCTAGATAACACCTGTGAGTTGGACCCACAGGAGGATCCAGCTCTAGCTGAAGACATCACCCCTATTGCTTAGGCTAGATTAGCTAGGCTTTATCTTATTTTATTATGTTATTTGTATTTGACATCTGAGTTGTATTATTTTTGGATGTTTGAGTTGTTGTGTCATTTAGACACTTAGACTTTTTCCTTCTGTTTGTATGTTCTCTTTTGAGATTTCATATCTATCATATCGTACTATTTCCATCTTTAGATTTGTGATTGAGTTGTACCTTATGTGATTTGTCTTCCATTCAGAGAGTATATCATATTGTGGTTAGTTATGATAGTAACCTAGAACAATGTTCTACCGCCGACACTGCGACGTAGGATGGGCGTACCCACTTCTCGTACCCTATACTGGGTGCGGATCGTGACATGTTTTTAGTGGTGGCCCATGCAAGACTCGAGAGTCGTAACTAGTACGATTTTGGTACTCGAACTAGAGTATCACTACAGCCTGCAGTAGGATATAGTACATATATTTTGAGGTACTCAATCACATATAGGAAAACTCCTATCTGAATTCCTGCCATCTAAATTCTTGTTGCTAATTGCTTTCCTTTAAAATAAACTATCCTCCTTTGATCATATCTCTTCTTGCTCAGTATTGATTCTTTGTTTGATCTATCTCCAAGATGGTGTAGACACGATCTCATCGTTCCGGCCTTAAAGGATACCACCGAGAGGTCTGCCACCTCTCGTCTAATTAAGTAGGACCCTGGGACTGTAGCTCCCCTTATTTCTTCGTATATCGGAGCATCTGCTGTATTTAGGGGTGCACTTCCATACGTTCGGAGGTCTTCCCCTGTCATCCCAGATGTGTTCTAGCAGCAAACTTTGGGATCAGTTGATGCCGCACAACTTTTTACCTTCTTTCAGCGGATGGTGGAGGCTCAGCAGTGCCGGTCTGCTGATTTCAGGCAGGGCATAGAGAATGCCCACCAACTAGCGATGATGACAGTGGAGAGGGTTACCGTCCAGCCGTAGGGAGGACAGATAAACCAGTGCCATCCAAGGACCCTGAACATCTAAGATTTCTAGAAGACGTGTCCGAGGGACTTCAGGGGTACCGAAGGCATCATATATGCCGACGACTGGATTGAGCACATTAAGGAGATCTTTTGCCTCGCATTGATATTAGTTGGGATTCAGGTAGAGGCAGCTGGTGTAGAAGCATAAAAAATATAGGGTTCATGCGGATCACAAATTGCCACATATGTACTTTGGGCCAAACAGGTCTGTATAAAGGAAAGTCGTATGACAGATTCAATGCCGTATGTCGCCCGTCGACAACCAGCTGCAGAAGAAAAATATGCGGCCAAGAGGAGCAGTCCGTCTAATAAAGTTGACAAGTCTTGTCAATACTGACAAAAATCACAGCTCTGACACTTTGACAAAAAGACAAGACGTGAGACGTCACCAAAAGCAGTGTTCATACGCTTTCATGCGACTAGAAGGAGTGTCACCTAAGCCGCATGAACACTATGTGACTCAAAAATATGCGGGCCCAAAGTCTCTGAACTTCATGCGGCCAAAGGCGACTGTGACCCAAGCTGCATGAGCTTTATGCGGCCAAAATACAGAATTTATGCGGCTTAAATCCTTAAGCTATATGTGGGCTAAGGAAGTTGGCAACTTAAGCCGCATGAGTCTCATGCGGCCCCATATGGTCGAAGAATGAGAGACTCATGTGGCTCAAAATAATTCATGCGATAGGACACGTGGCAGGCTGACCACGTCTTAACTATCCAGATTTGCTGCAACGAAATCCCAACAAATCGACAGATGGCGGCCAAAGAGCGGGTCCTTACATGTTAATTTACCACATGGCCACAGGCCCTCTATGCGGCCCAGGATATATACCACTATAAATAGCAGGGTGCCACACCCCTGTAAAAGGCTGGCAACCTTCGAAAAACAATTTCTTCAAGAGCTAAAGACTGCGTCAGATAGTCCACGAAGTAAGGCAGAGTTTATAGCACTTTCCCGAGCCTCCACCGTCACCCCCCAGAATTAAAACTAAACAATTGTACTTAGATTGTTTCCTAGGATTTCTTTCTAGGCTTTTCTTTGTACAAGCGAGTTTGCAATCAATTTCAATGTTCTGTAATACCTGTCTTTGATTTTATTTATGGCAAACACGATGGCAACTCTGCTGGGGACGTCCTTCTCCTCTGATGAGAAGCTGGTGATGCAATCTGACGCATCCAACCTCGGCTCTACGCAGTAAATGCTTGTGGTTTGCTTTGACCAACAAGCCTTCGAAGAAATGCTCTATGAAGGGAGCGCCAGCCTGTCTCAGAAGCGAGCCAATCTAAAGAGAACTCGCGGGACTTCGGCGCACAGAATTGTTGCCCTCGACCAAGTTCTAGAAGAAGCTCCTTCGGCAGCCCAAGACGGGGACCAAAGCTCTCCTACGGCTTTGCTTCCGACCGCAGAGGACCCCACTGTCCCCAAATCCACCAGAGGAAAACACTACGATGCTGAGTTTTTGGGGGCACAAGGGAAGTCCATGCAGACAAAGAAGAAGCCACATAAAAGAGATCGACAGTCTGTCCATGCGACTGCCAACTCTGGTCGCAGGCAGACAACTCATGCGGCAGCCAACTCTGGCCGCAGGAAGATGGCCCATACGGCAGCCAACTATGGCCGCATGAAGATGGCCTGTGCGACAGCCAACTCTGGCCGCATAAAGATGGCCTATGCGACAGCCAACTCTGGCCGCAAGAAGATAGCCCATGCGACAGCCAATCCTGGCCTCAGACAGGAAGTCTCATGCGGCCCTGTCATAAGCTCTGTGTTCAACCGCCTCTCATGCGGGCCCGCGCCATACAACCCATTGAGAATGTAGGATGTATCAATATGGACTCTTTCTACTATGCGCCTTCGGGTGCTAAGTCAAAGAAGTCTAGGGCAGTGCGGGCCCAACAAGCCCAGTAAGCTGTCCAAGTTGCTGACTATCAGCTGGCCCCATTGACTGTTACACGGGCTCCTGATGAAAAGCTGTACAGAACCACCCGCGTCCAGTCCCCTAGGGATAACGGACAGGGTGGGTCTTTAAAGTCTCCCACCAACGATCCAGAGCAAGTACTTTTACTAGCCACAGATCATGGAGCAAACATGATACCTAAGCACCCTTGCGCTCGGGATACCCGAGTCCACAAGTTTGGTGCAAAGGTAGAGCAGCTTGCTACTGACTTACGTGACATGATTACTCACAAACGTAAGGTGGCAGCATCGTCATGCAATGATTTCCTCTCGGAACATCATTGCATCCAAGTCATCATCAACTGCTACTATGACAAATCAGCAGCACCTGAAGGTCGGCAGTCAGTTTTCTAACGACTGCAGCAGCCAGCACCTATTCGACAACAACTCAAGAAACAGGTACAAATTCTGGAAGACAAGTGGTTTCCTCTCGCCTCATGTAATTCAACTCAGAAGGTTCGCAAGGGAGGAAAGAAGACAGGATCTTCCAGCCCGGCGATCTCGGCCAGTATTGCGAGGAGACCCTCATCTGGAGGGTTCCTACCGACATCCACAGGGGGTGTCTATTTAGGCACTTGATCCAAAAAGAAGCTTCCAGCACCCGGGGGTGCACCTTCGGCCTCTTTGAGAGTAGATGAAGCTGGGGGTAGCAGTCCCCTCAACATATACGATAACTCGATGTACCAAGAGCACATACAGGGATAGAGATCTCCTAGAACTGCATAACAAACTTGGACTTCCCTAAGGGCCACCACCCTCACCAAGATGATGCGGCTTCCTGCACAGGGGGTATAACCCCTTCCGAGTCAGAGGAGGATGATATTCCAACATTCCCTGACGATTTCTCTGCACAACGGTACGACAGAGAGAGCACCTCTGCTACAATCCCTTCCACCTCTACCTACATGAACACAGTCTTTATGGCTGACGATGATCATGAAGCGCCTTCTGACCGACAATGTCTAGAAGTACTAGAAGCCATGCTCATGTCCTTAGTCAAGTCCGTGGACGAAATCAAAGCCGCCTTGCCAACTCAACCAGCAAGGACGCCCGGACGAACAAGCTTGGGACCCACGGTCAACGCGGACTCCAAAATGACCGCCCCACCTTTGGGTGATGATCCCTTAGCAGCATCTGTTCCTTCAGCTGTAGATGAAGCCAAGGAGGCAAGGGGGAAGTCCAGGAGCTTCGAGCAATGTTCAATGCCCGAGACTCCTCTCGGGATCTCAGAATACGGCAGCTATATCCCGCTGCATGGAGATATGTACCTTTTCTACAACGGTACAAGCCGTTCCATATCGATTCTTATGACGGAAAGACCTCTGCTAGTCGGTACATGACTTACTTTGAAGTCACAATTGACCACTTGCCCCACAGTGACGCCATCCTTACGCGATTATTCATCGGAGCATTGGAGGGGATCGCGTTCGACTGGTACCACAACCTTTTCGACAACTGCATCCATTCTTTTGACGACTTCAAGCACATGTTCCTAGAAATATTCTACGACGTAGGGCATGATGTAACGATACCATCTCTTATGGACATCGTTCAGGGAGAGAGGGAGTTGACAAGGAACTATATCGAGCGGTTCTGCCAAACCGCCATGAGATTGCCCCAAGGCAATCCCGAGAGCTCCTTGATTGAAATCTGTCAGAAGAAATTGCTCCCCGCAATTAGCCTCTGGATGGGTGACAATCAGTTCAGGGATTAGATGACCTTCATTATAAGTGCTACTAATGCAGAGACAAAATTGAAAAAGGCTCGCCAGTTGGGATTACACATCCCAGATGGAGAGGATAAGAGCAAACGTCCTGGTTCCACCTCCAGCAACAACAACATGAGTGGCGCCACCTCCAACCGGGATAATAAGGGCAAACAGGCCATGGTCGCTGATGCGATCCAGAAGCCCGAATAAAAACAGGCAGAAGGTCAGTGGCCCAAGGTGAATTACTCATTTGAAGATTATCATGTCAAACCTATCTTCGATATGCTCTTGCAAGGGGGTAGGGTCCAGCTCCCTCCACCGAGACGCGAGCCCCGAGCGGCAAAAATAGAGGATCCAAAATATTGTCACTTCTACCGCTATATCCATTACTCCACTCATGACTGCTTCCAATTAAAGCGGTACATTCAGAGTCTTATCGACTCCAAAGCTCTGTCGATAGACTTTAAAGAGGTTACCGTGGCGGCGAACATGGTGTCGATTTGTCACGACTCGTACCCACTGTGAGGTTACGAGTACGTAACAGCGCCCAGCCTAAGTTGCAGTGTCGGCAGTAGAATGCTGTCCTAGGTTACTATCTAATCAATAACTCACACAATTATATAATGTACTTGTCAAATCTCAACTCCGAATGGAGGACAAGTATAGATATAATGAATCTCAATCACAGTCTAAGCACGATAAGATAACACAGAAGTTTATAACTAAAGACTAAATAACAACAATTATAAACTACTAAATAATAATATCTCAACAATCTCAAATACAACTCATATCTCAAGTTATTACAATTCAAGTTCTAAAACATGAAAACTAAACCAGGTCTACTAGCTAGTCTCCCGATCACTCCTGAGTGTCGGGGTCATAGGTAGCTAAGCCAGCTCCTGCTCCAAGAAAAGTAGGGCAAATATCCTCAGGGAAATCATCTGTAATATTTTCAATAGGTCCAGTCAGGACATGAACGAGTACAATTCATTAAGAAATCCCAAGTAAATGACAGAGAACTATAAAGCAGTTGTAGATAGTTGTATTGATGAACATGACAGTTTATATTCAGGTGATGGTATAGAGAGACAGATAAAGTACAAGGAAAGTAAGTAACTAAACAAGAGAAGAATCATGGCAATAAAGACTGTAAAATAAAATCTAGCTGAACTAGAGTAACATGATGAGTCCAGACGGTACAATATAAGTCGAGTGTAATCCCAATGTGAGTTTAATACAAGAAGAGTCGAATGTGATTCTAATCATTGTTCTAATAAGGTGATTCGAATAAGGTGATACGAATAAGGTGATTCGAATAGTGATTCATATGATGATCTAACAATGATTTGAATAAATTCTCCAAGTGTGTTTTAAAATACCGAGTTCGACATGTAAACAGCTGTAGGTAATACGGCACACCACACACTGATCAGGTGAGGGATGGCTATCGTTCGAATATCATTCACAGAGGGATGATTCGAATAGGGGAATATGTCTACATGTCTAATTAGTATTTCCCCGCCTAGTCTAATACAATGAATCCATAATCCAACACATAAGATGAATACAAGTCCAACCAGCACATGAAGATACGAATAGGTGGTTCGAATAGTGATTCGTATGGTAATTCGAATAATAGAGGCAAGACGAGTAAGTATGTGTGTCATATACATGGATTCAGTAATAACAATACGTGTTGTAACAGAGAATCGCATATAACTAACTAGAACTGAAGTACAGTAATTGAAAAATAAATAGAGAACTATTAGAGAATGCATTCGTCTGATACTCTGAAAAGAGTAGTATGATAACAGATGTCTGCACCGGAGTCACAATATCCTAAATGTAGCAGTACAGGTTATAATATGTTTAAATGAGGTAAATAAAGTTTATGATCAATCTACATGATTTCTAGGCCAATCTGGGTCAAAGTCAACTCTAAGTCAAACCTGGTCAACTGTCTAGGTCAAACTAGGTCAAGGTCAAGCTTGGTCAACCTTGGTCAATTACACTAGTCAACTAGGTCAATCCTAGTCCATTCAAGTCTCACTAGGCCTAACCAAGCCTAGGCTAACAACCAAGCACACTCACAAGTCACAGAGAACACACATACCATATCTAGAAGTATATATTCATCCATGCATTCATATTTCACACATATATGCTTGCATTTGTTTGGATATAATCATGCATATAACATTGTATCATGCATTCATAAGCATATAGATGCATATTTACCTACATTATATTTGCATCCATTTAACCATTTATTCATGCATGCATTTCTATATTACATACACTTGTATATATACATAGAGGCATAATATGCAAAGAGATATGGAGTGATGGATTAAGGCACATGTGTGTGTAGCGAATATTATACATGTTCTCAGAAATTTAGGAAACAGTGATGTGTATGTGTGATACATAGGCTAAGGTTGTGTGTGTTTAGGAAAACAGGGAATGGGGTTCAGGTTTAGGCATGTGGGTGTGTGGATATTTGATATTAGAATCAGTATTGTGTGTCACAAGTTATAATGTGTGTAAACTTCAGTTCTTAGTGTGTGTGTAGCAAGCCACAGGGTTGTGTTAATATGTGTGTACATGAGTGTGTGAGACATATAAATCAATGTGTGTAAGGTGTATCCATTTCAGATTTCAGTGTGTAGGTGTGTGTGCCATTAGCCATGTGTTCTCAGTTTTACAAGCAAAGAAATGTGTGTGTAATGAATCATTCTCAGATTTAGTATAACAGTCAATGTATGACAGTGTTCAGGAATTGAAATATATAGTTGGATAAGGTTGTGTGTGTGGGTATAGGAAAGAGTGTGTGAGTGTAGATGTGTGTGAATTTAACATGACAGTTATCATATAGGTTCCAGGTTTTTAGAGTGCAATCAGTGTGAAGGTGTTCTTAGGAAACCATAAAAACAGTTTTACAATTTCTCAGATTTCAGTAATGTATAATTGTATTACATATATGGTATCATATGAGAATCCTCCATATGTAAACTCGTAGCCCCAAATCAATAACCAACATTACCAAGTATCCTGATCCTAACATATGCTTACTCATAACACAACATGAATTTGAACAAGGACATGACAGAACCTGTAGTGGTCTAATGGTATCCTGAAATACAGGACAGTGAGTGAGGAAAAGTAGCAACAATATGGAAAGATCATGTAGGTACTGATACAAGTCCAAGAATAACATGTAACCAAGGACTGAACCAAAGATAACTGGACATAGAGATTGAACAAGGATGTAAGGGATTGAACAACATATGAAGAATAGACTGAACCTTAATATAGGCTCGACTGAATGGAAAATATGTACAAACTGGTTAAAAATGGGATGAAATATATTTTCAAAGACTGAAGTTTACCTATACAGGAAACCCACTGGTCTACCATGTCCAGATATGAACAATTGTAGAACATAAGGCTTGCAATCATACTGTAGATGAAGTATACAGGAATAACAGGGACTTGAGTCAGGATAGTGAACAGGAGTTAAGATATATATATGCATACTCTATCAATGTCATGTTTAGGAATGTGCATTGGTCAGAACAGATGGCAGGTCCACAGTAAATGGACTGCACTCATAGAAAAAGCATATGAGTGAACCAATCTCATCTCTAACCCTCACATAAACAAATACTTGGGTTTGATCATTAAGAGTCTAGGGACTGAACCTTAGTATATTAAGACTGATACTGCAATTTGGGGGACTGGTAAGTACCAGATGGTATAGGACATGAACTAAACTAAGTTAGGTGCAGGGGACTGAACTACTAGTGAAGGGAAAATAAAATGGGTTTGAATTAAATGAGTGTACTAGTCGACTGAATGAATGGCAGGGCCATGGTCGAACATTTCCTGGTCTGCACATTACTTTGCCTGTATAGAGTAAAATAACGGCTAAAGCCAAGGAGTCAACCAGTTGGGTGGTGTAGGTCAGGTCTCAACATGTGCAGGGAACAATGATATGGTGATGCATTCGAACATGTGTCTGAACCAAGAAATGTAGTAGATAACCTAAAATGGACAACACAATGGAAGAACTGAATCTTATAGAGTACAATGAATTTAAATGGCATGGTTGGACAGATCATCACTTGAATGCAGGGCAAACACATTCTATGGGGCTGATCAATTAAGATGATTGTGCTGCTACATCTATAAGGGACAAAACTAGTGATGAATGCAGTGAACGCAGTGTATGAATATACAGAACATGGTATGAAAGTTCAAGTCTGAACTCAAATTCATTAAATGAACTTGATACTCATTCTTGGACTCCCACATCTGTAGGTAACAAGGGTGTTAGGATATGAAGACACATACACAAACCTAAACCAGGGTCTGTACATAACAGTGAGTGCGTACGTGTGTGTGTCGAGCCAAATGTGACACGAAGTGTCAAGGAAAGGGTGTTGTGAAGAGTTCATCGTGTCTACTAAGTGTCCAGCAAGTGTCCAAGTGTCAAACATGTCCAGGAACGTGTCCAAGTAGTATCAAACTGACAGCCAGATTCCAGTGTCAAAACAGTGTGTGCAACATCTTGACTGACACTTGTGAGTCGAATAACTCTATGCACACTACACCAATCCACCCCAAACTTCTTGGGTGATGAGTCAGTCAGTGCCCCTACCAGTACCAACTGGTGGCACTCAAAATTGTGCCGTGTCTAGTGAGGTTGGACACGGCAGCAGCAGGGCAAAGTACTGTGCACAGACAAGTTCTGTCCTTGTGTCGTGTCAAAAATACACATCAAAACACACTAATTCCAACACAGTCCTGTACCATTACAATCTACACATAATAGGATTCCTAGATATATAATTTGTTTTGAAAACCAAGAACAAATTTCTAAGAGGCATTTCGTCGAACACCTATGTAATGACATTGATACGTGTCCGATACGGACATAAAATGGACACGGTTTCCTACCAAACTTGAAGGAAGGTTCGGGAACACCTAGATGAATGCAACCATGGAAATAAATTGGAAATTTAAAGGGTTTTGATAGGTTTTACCTATTGTGAGCAAGTCTCAATGAAAAGCCCCAAATTAGAGAATCCCTCTTCCTCAAATTGTGTCCAAAAGAGCTCTACTCCTTACAAGCAAGCCTCCTTCAATCTTTCCTCTAGATTAGATCCAAATACAATAGTTTGGGATCAATTTGGTAGAAAAATGGAGGAGTTAGGCAATTTGGGGAAGAAATTAGGGTTTCCTACAAAGGGATGTTCTAAAAGAGGCAAGGGGTGTGTAGAGACAATATATAGGCTGAAGTTACGTCTTGTTTGGGCTGTTGTTGCTGGCTAAAATAAAGAGCTAGGGTTAGGGTTTCTCATATTGGGCATTGGACCAAGTTAGCTAGCTAACTAGCTCAACACTACAACAAAAAGACCTATTAATGACGCTCGATAAGGAGTTTTAATGACGGCTGATACATAAGCGTTATCAAGTTGAGAAATACCTTTTTTCTATGACGGTTTGGACTAATTCTGGGCTTTTTATAACGTTTATAAAACAAAACGTCATTAATATTTTAGAGCGGTGGCAAACTTGTAATTCCTTCACTGTATAAAAGCTCAGTGGGAGAGAGAAAATTCATTTCTCATCTATTTTCTAACCGAACAGCATCTCTCTTCAAACCTCTTCTCCCCCAATTTTCCACTTTTCATTTTCCCTCCTTTTCGGTTCGACTCCAATTTCTCTCCCAAACTCCAGATCTACGCAAAGTTTCGATTTTTCTTCCAATTTCTTTTCGGTTAGGGCTTATATTTTGCTTATATTTCGTCGATTTCTAGGGTTTCTGATGGATTTCTTCTTCATCGAGCGCCTTGCTCCACCTGAAGGAGGGATTCCAGTGTTCGCTGACCGGCGCTCACCAGGGGAGTCGGTACGGATTTGTGGTGCCGACGCACGTCGGCTACAGGCCCGGACACGAGACGAGGGCTCATGGGGGTGACGGCGGTTGGGGGGACTCGAGCGCCGGGCTCGGCGAGGAGAACGGGTAAGGGCTGGTGGTGGCGATTATTTTGTTCTTTTTTTTTGGTTGATTCCTACACATCTGAAGTCCATATGAACAAAACCCCTTTTCTTTGTTCCAAAAAACCCCTCTGTTCTTTGTTTTGCCTCTCTTTTATTTTCCTTTGTTTCTTATGTTATAGAAAAATCTGAAAAATCTGTTAAATATCTGAATAGTCTGAGAAGGTCGGATGTAGGATAGTTACAATGAAGAAAATTAAGAGTGTAATATAATACGTCAGCCTAATTCTGTCTAACTGGTATTTGTAACTCCTAAGTCTTGTTGGAGCCAAGGGACTACTGTGATCAAATCAGGTTCAAAATGGATAGTTTGTTTCTCCTTGCATTACTTATCTTAAAATAAGAGCGATGTAGCATCCGAAAGCCATCGGGAGCATTTGTGTTCAAATAAGATGCCTCTAAAATCTTATTATGGTTTGAGGAGAGGCTCCATGATGAGTGTTTTCTGTTATAAATTGTTGATCTATAACTGTTTGAAGAGGCCTCATGATTTCATCTATTTGTTTTCTTGGTAATATACTCCAGTTTTTCTTATTTTTAGTCTACGTTAATTTGGAATCATGGATAGTTGAAGACCATACCAGTTACCATGTTTCCATATCCTGTCACTTTAAATCATTAGAAAGCTGGTAGATTTCCAGTATGCTATTCTCAAACAACTAGGTATATGTGTTATATAAAACTACAATGCTAATGGTAAACAACAATCCAATATCATTTCAACTTTCTTGAGATGAAAGTGTTTGTATTATTGCAGGCTGCTGATGGAGAGGAGGCCGTAAGTGGATGGATAAGGTCAGAAGGAGACCTATTTCTGAATGGTGCCCAACCTTGTTTAGTATCAGGTGTCGGTCTGGAATGTATACGATGATGCTAACTTTCCAGCACTGGATTGAGGCTGGTTATGGTGTACTCGCTCTAGGTTATGCGGTATGAACATGCTTTTCGAAGAACTGTATTACTTCATGCATTTAATATATTAGAAAAGTTGGCGTTTTGATTGTTTTAGACGCGTACCTTCTTTATACAGGTAGAAATACATATGGCAAGAGTAGCGGTTAAAATGAATTGAAAAGTTAGCAGTTTTGTTTTTCGTTGATATTAACAATATTCTACAACTTGAGCAATTAAGTTAATTTTTAACTATTGTATTCTTTGCCTGAATTTTCCAACAGAAAAAACACAACTACTTGTGAGTTTAGCTTCCTTTAACTTGGTAGAGTCCTTAGATGGCTTAGTTTTCTGATTTAGTTGTCACACAACACTTGATGTCTGCAAGAATGTAGTATGTACCTCCTAAATATTTTTTCCAATGAAATGTCTGCTAAGCAAATATGTTGTCATCCTAGTTCTTATCTAATTGATAAAGCCAGTATATACACAGCCGTGCAAGTTCTATCATAACTTTTTGTGAGTTTTCTAAAAACCAGATACAGTTCTAAGTAGAATATATGTTTATTTTATATTCTATCAGCTGATTAAGTACAGAATGCTAATTTCTTTACGTTTGGAAATATTTCATCTTATAATCTATTGGCAAATACAAATATATGATTTCTTTGTTAGACTATTGAACCTTAGAGCACTTGAGTGTATAATTAAACAAGCTAAAATGTCACAGATAAGGCAATGAAATATGCTTTCCTATCTGTTCAATTGGTAAATATCAGCATGCTCGTCGACATTTTTGCCAATAGATTAACTTTATCTATGAAACATCCCCTTCATTGATGATTTGGACCATCTTCTCAATTACCTCTCTTGTTGTTGTTGCTGCTAGTTACAATATACAAGAACAATGCCTTTGTCCCAAATTTCTTGGGGTCCCAAATTTCTTGGGGTTGGTTGGTTGTTTGAATCCTTTTCTTCCAATCAGCTCTCTTAAGAGCCATGTCTTTGTAAAACTAATAAAAACATTTCTTTACAATCCATGTTCGTCTAGCTCTATTTCTAGTCCTAGCGGTTACATTAACTACTATCTTCTCTCTCCTTCTTACTACTGGAGCATCTATTGGTCTAAGGTGCAAATGTCCAAAGCATCTATTGGTTTACTAGTTGCTATATGCACAACCAATTTTGGGTTATTGGTTTTGTGTATATGTTTATAGGCATAAGCCATACCTTTAGGTGTTTGAAGGTTTCAAACCAACTCTCTTGCGCAACTCTGAAGAAGGTGCACGGTGCTATTATAATGACAAATGTTTAAACTTCAAATACCAACCTCTTTCCATACCCCCATGGTCATTCCTACTCGCAGGTTGGTTGATATCATAAGTAGAAGGATGTCATTGGGATGAGTAAAAACTAATATTAATCAAGTCCTATATACTGTGTGACATGCCAAACAAGAATCCATGCCCCTTACCCAACAAAACAGCCTACCCTCTCCCTTGCATTCCGGGTGTTTTCACCTATTGTTTCCTTCACTTTTACAAGTAAATTTGCTTATTGTCGTCACCATGACTGACAGCTTGGAAGGATGCTGTGGAAGGCATGCCAGAATGGCATCGGAATCATCACAGAGCCAGGAGGCAGCATCAGGGACAGTGATGCAGTAGACTGCTGCAACAAGTATAGTGTCTCGCTCCTCTTCACCAACGTGAGACACTTCAGCCACTGAGGAGGGGACATTGCTCTGAAAAAGAAGGCTTTAAGGAGATGTTCGAGTGTGCTTTAGAAATACATATGGCCAGTTTGAAGTTTTACAGGTTGGCCAGGGTTTGTCCAAGGATTCTAAAGCGCTGACGCTAGCTTTCCAGTACTGGATTGAGGCTGTATGTCTACTTCTTCTTTTGTTTATTTTTACATACGTTAATATTTAGCATTTTTTGTATGATGCAAAATTACTAATATAGTAGTTCATTAACATTCTGAAGGAGATAAATAAAAATGTATTGTACAGTTAGATTTTTTGTTGTAGTGCAAAGAAAGAAGGTTCTACTTACTGCTGCAAAAGAAGTACAAATTAGAAAATGTTAATGCATGCTTCATTCTGAAAGTTGTCTGAGGACTTCGCATAGCAGAGGAATTCTTGACATGAGCACTTAGAGTTCTATAAACTTTTTTCCATTTATGAAAGTTTTGGCTTCTGGGTTTTCTGAAATTCACTTGAACCTGTGTTTTTTTCTCTTGAATTTTGTAGTGACTTGAAGTTTTTCTTTCTTTCTAGTTTTTGGTCTTTCAAATATAATGTGTTATTTATACCTGTTCTAACTTGATAACATCTAAATTTTGGATATAGGTAGGGTGAGGATTTGATAACATCTAACTTGAAAAGGCGAGGAGGGCGCTGAGAGCTCTGAAGGGGCTGGTGAAGCTGCAGGCACTGGTGCGAAGGGACAACGTAAGGAGGCAGGCGAACGTGACGATGAGGTGCATGCAGGAGCTGGTGAGGGTTCAGGCGAGAGTAAAGGATCAGAGGATGAGGCTCTCCTACGACGGCGCCGGCTGCAGCAGCACCAAGTCGTCGCTCAGCTGCGACACTACTTCTCTTTGGGACTCCTGATACCTTCAAGAGATAGTAGAGAGAAGATCCATGGTCAGAATCTACTTAAGTAAATATTTCTAATAATTTGGTTAGAAAAAGAGAGATTTATTCCTATATTTTTGGGTACATTCTGTATTTGGATATTCAATGTAATGAAGATGTTGATATGTACTCTATTTTAAGAAATGTAATAAAGATGGTTATATATAATGTTAAGTTTTTGGAATATAATATATAATGTGCAGTATAGAGCATTATAAATATTCTAATTTGAATAGTATAAAGTGTTATAAATGTGCTGCATTGAGCCTACACATATTATCTATTCATGACGTTTTAAAATTGTTCTGAATTGTGCACTATATATTAACTATTCATAACGCTTTTATAGAAACTATTCATGATGGTTTTTTATGCCGCTTTTAAAAAACATTTATAACACCCGTTTTCATAACGGTTGCTTTGAAAAAAAAAGCGTCATGGTTTGTCATTAATGACGCTTTTTAGCCGTCATTAAAAGGGTTTTTTATTGTAGTGCAAGTCCTTATCCTTTGGTCCAATGCAAAATCCTCCTATTCTCTTCATGAAACTTAGCTAACTTAAGTCAACAAAGACCAACTTAAGTTAGATTAGGGTCTATACTATGTTAACTAAGTCACCAAGTCAAGGTCAAAGTCTAGGACAGTCTCTAAAGTCATAGCTAGCAAAAGTCAAAATTAACAATCACTAATGCAATAAATCCTAAAATAATTCAAAGAGGCCAAATGACCAAAATACTTTCATGCTCAAAAGTAAAAATAAATCATCCTAATGGCATGGTTAGGCTCTAGGTCAGACAGTCTCTAGGGTTTTTCTAGCAGCACATCAAACTCACAAGTCATGACTTAAATCAAATTTTAAATTAATTAAAAATTACCAAAATTTATAATGTGATTTAAATACAATAAATAATAATTATAAACACAAAATTTCAAAAATACCCTCATTTCAGAAACTAGGTGTTACAAGTCTACCCCCCTTAGAAAAATTTCGTCCTCAAAATTAAGATGATCGTACCCCTACTAGGTCAAACCCCATATCAAATCAAGGTCGATAGATAACATGCAACACAATCCTACTGGTCGTGATATCATAGTCTTGGTCAGGGTCACTATACTATCTATCACAGCACAAAATATCCTGACAGGTACTAATGGAATCACACAACAAGATGGAAGGAAGAACAGGAAGACAGACCAGCTAACCCGTCACCCGTAGCGTCTGTCTACTCGACTGTCAGCGTAAAAGCCCTGCCCCTCTGGGGTGTATCCCTCTGATGGTGCAGGCCATGGTGCTGAACTACAGGTGGCCTAGCTTCCTCTATCTAATCCATGACACTCAAGTAATATCCACCCTGATATTCCACTCAATCATACTAGGGCACCATCTATATGGTATCTATTCTGTAATCTGATAATCATACCCGTCTATCCAGAACCATGTTACCAGAATCCTCGTCACACCAGTAAGTATGATTGCGATAATCCATAGAGTCCGCAACAAATGTACATACCTTTAGAATCATGGTATTTAAAAATTTTGTATTGCCGCTAGCTTGGCTGCGAAAACTTTAAATTCCCACACCCAAAAAATACATCCAAAATCAGACTCTATCTCATCGCCAAACCAGCTAATATGGATGTAGAAAACTCTAAATTCCATGACTGAGGCAACCTAATCCATAATGTTATCTTGGTAGAAAATCAAGTCAATAGTGAATACCAAGAATCAAATTCAATGATGAACAAGGAAGATAGACAGATACTGTCATAATCGAATTTTGAGATAGTTTATAATAAGATTCTTAAGGGTCATCCCAGGAATCTTCTCAAGTAGTCCTAACTGTGATTGAGTACTCTCTCAACTAAGACTATTCTTGAGTTCCTATTGCAGGCGCGCAGCAGTACAACTAATCGTTGCACTACCACGACATCGTACTAATGCGACTCTCGACCTGCATGGGCCACCACTAAAAATGTGTCACGACCCGCACCTACTTTGAAGGTACGAGTACGTAACAGCGCCCAGCCTACGCTGCAGTGTCGGCGGTAGAACGCTGTCCTAGGTTACAATCTAATCAATAACTCACGCAATTATATAATGTACTTGTCAAATCTCAACTCCGAATGGAGGACAAGTATAAATATAATGAATCTCAATCACAGTCTAAGCACGATAAGATAACACAGAAGTTTATAACTAAAGACTAAACAATAACAATTATAAACTACTAAATAACAATATCTCAACAATCTCAAATACAACTCATATATCAAGTTATAAATATTCAAGTTCTAAAACATGAAAACTAAACCAGGTCTACTAGTTAGTCTCCCGATCACTCCTGAGTGTTGGGGCATAGGTAGCTAAGCCATCTCCTGCTTCAAGGCAAGTAGGACAAATATTCTCAGGGCAATCATTTGTAATATTTTCAACAGGTCCAGCCAGGACAGGAACGAGTACAATTCATCAAAAAATCCCAAGTAAATGATAGAGAACTATAAAGCAGTTATAGACAGTTGTATTGATGAACATGGCAGTTTATATTCATGTGATGGTATAGAGAGACAAATAAAATACAAAGAAAGTAAGTAACTAAACAAGAGAAGAATCATGGCAATAAAGACTGTAAAATAAAATCTAGCTGGACTAGAGTAACATGATGAGTCCAGACGGTACAATATAAGTCGAGTGTAATCCTAATGTGAGTCTAATACAAGAAGAGTCGAATGTGATTCTAATCATTGTTCTAATAAGGTGATTCGAATAAGGTGATACGAATAAGGTGATTCGAATAGTGATTCATATGATGATCTAACAATGATTCGAATAAATTCTCCAAGTGTGTTTTAAAATACCGAGTTCGACATGTAAACGGCTGTAGGTAATACGGCACACCACACACTGATCAGGTGAGGGATGGCTATCGTTCGAATATCATTCACAGAGGGGTGATTCAAATAGAAGGATATGTCTACATGTCTAATCAGTATTTCTCTGCCCAGTCTAATATAATGAATCCATAATCCAACACATAAGACGAATACAAGTCCAACCAGCACATGAAGATACGAATAGGTGGTTCGAATAGTGATTTGTATGGTGATTCGAATGATAGAGGCAAGACGAGTAAGTATGTGTGTCGTATACATGGATTCAGTAATAACAATACGTGTTGTAACAGAGAATCGCATACAACTAACTAGAACTGAAGTACAGTAATTGACAAATAAATGAGAGAACTATTAGAGAATGTACTCGCTTGATACTCTGAAAAGAGTAGTGTAATAACATATGTCTGCATCGGAGTCACAATATCCTAAATGGAGCAGTACAGGTTATAATATGTTTAAAATAAGGTAAATAAGGTTTATGATGCAATCTACATGATTTCTAGGCCAATCTAGGTCAAAGTCAACTCTAATTCAAAGCTGGTCAACTGTCTAGGTCAAACTAGGTCAAGGTCAAGCTTGGTCAACCTTGGTCAATTACACTAGTCAACTAGGTCAATCCTAGTCCATTCAAGTCTCACTAGGCCTAACCAAGCCTAGGCTAACAACCAAGCACACTCACAAGTCACAGAGAACACACATACCATATCTAGAAGTATATATTCATCCATACATTCATATTTCACACATATATGCTTGCATTTGTTTGGATATAATCATGCATATAACATTGTATCATGCATTCATAAGCATATAGATGCATATTTACCTACATTATATTTGCATCCATTTAACCATTTATTCATGCATGCATTTCTATATTACATACACTTGTATATATACATAGAGGCATAATATGCAAAGAGATATGGAGTGATGGATTAAGGCACATGTGTGTGTAGCGAATATTGTACATGTTCTCAGAAATTTAGGAAACAGTGATGTGTATGTGTGATACATAGGCTAAGGTTGTGTGTGTTTAGGAAAACAGGGAATGGGGTTCAGGTTTAGGCATGTGGGTGTGTGGATATTTGATATTAGAATCAGTATTGTGTGTCACAAGTTATAATGTGTGTAAACTTCAGTTCTTAGTGTGTGTGTAGCAAGCTACAGGGTTGTGTTAATATGTGTGTACATGAGTGTGTGAGACATGTAAATCAATGTGTGCAAGGTGTATCCATTTCTGATTTCAGTGTGTAGGTGTGTGTGTCATTAGCCATGTGTTCTCAGTTTTACAAGCAATGAAATGTGTGTGTAATGAATCATTCTCAGATTTAGTGTAACAGTCAATGTGTGACAGTGTTCAGGAATTGAAATGTATGGATGGCTAAGGTTGTGTGTGTGGGTATAGGAAAGAGTGTGTGAGTGTAGATGTGAGTGAATTTAACATGACAGTTATCATATAGGTTCCAGGTTTTTAGAGTGCAATCAGTGTGAAGGTGTTATCAGGGAAACATGAAAACAGTTTTATAATTTCTCAGATTTCAGTGATGTATATTTGTGTTACATATATGGTATCATATGAGAATCCTCCATATGTAAACTCTTAGCCCCAAATCAATAACCAACATTACCAAGTATCCTTATCCTAACATATGCTTACTCATAACACAACATGAATTTGAACAAGGACATGACAGAACCTGTAGGGTTTTGATGGTGTCCTGAAATACAGGACAGTGAGTAAGAAAAAGTAGCAACAATATGGAAAGATCATGTAGGTACTGATACAAGTCCAAGAATAACATGTAACCATGGACTGAACCAAAGATAACTAGACATAGAGATTGAACAAAAATGTAAGGGATTGAACAACATATGAAGAATAGACTGAACCTTAATATAGGCTCGACTGAATGGAAAATATGTACAAACTGGTTAAAAATGGGATGAAAAATATTTTTAAAGACTGAACTTTACCTGTACAGGAACCCCACTGGTCTACCATGTCCAGATATGAACAATTGTAGAACATAAGGCTTGCAATCAAACTGTAGATGAAGTATGCAGGAATAACAGGGACTTGAGTCAGGATAATGAACATGAGTTAAGATGGATATATGCATACTCCATCAATGTCATGTTCAGGAATGTGCATTGGTCAGAACAGATGGCAGGTCCACAGTGAATCGACTGCATTCATAGAGAAAGCATATGAGTGAACCAATCTCATCTCTAACCCACACATAAACTAATACCTGGGTTTGATCATTAAGAGTCTAGGGACTGAACCTTAGTATATTAAGACTGATACTGCAATTTGGAGGACTGGTAAGTACCAGATGGTATAGGACATGAACTAAACTAAGTTAGGTGCAGGGGACTGAACTACTAGTAAAGGGAAAATAAAATGGGGTTGAATTAAATGAGTGCACTGGTCGACTGAATGAATAGCAGGGCCATGGTTGAACATTTCCTGGTCTGCACATTACTTTGCCTGTACAAAGTGAAATAATGGCTAAAGCCAAGGAGTCAACCAGTTGGGTGGTGTAGGACATGTCTCAACATGTGCAGTGAACAATGATATGATGATGCATTCGAATATGTGTCTGAACCAAGAAATGCAGTAGATAACCCAAGATGGACAACACAATGGAAGAACTGAATCTTATAGAGTGCAATGAATTTAAATGGCATGGTTGGACAGAACATCACTTGAATACAGGGCAAACACATTCTATGGGGCTGATCAATTAAGAAGATTAGGCTGCTATATCTATAAGGGACAAAACTAGTGATGAATGCAGTGAATGCAGTGTATGGATATACAGAACATGGTATGAAAGTTCAAGTCTGAACTCAAATTCATTAATTGAACTTGATACTCAGTCCTGGACTCCCACATCTATAGGTAACAAGGGTGTTAGGATATGAAGACACATATATAAACCCAAACCAGGGTCTGTACATAACAGTGAGTGCATGCGTGTGTGTGTCGAGCCATATGTGACACGAAGTATCAAGGAAAGGGTGTTGTGAAGAGTTCATCGTGTCTACTAAGTGTCCAGCAAGTGTCCAAGTGTCAAACATGTCTACGAACGTGTCCAAGTAGTGTCAAACTGACAGCCAGATTCTAGTGTCAAAACAGTGTGGGCAACATCTCGACTGACACTTGTGAGTCAAATAACTCTATGCACACTACACCAATCCACCCTAAACTTCTTGGGTGATGAGTCAGTTAGTTACCCTACCAGTACCAATTGGTGGCACTCAAAATCGTGTCGTGTCCAGTGAGTTTGGACACGGCAGCAGCAGGGCAAAATACTGTGCACAGACAAGTTCTGTCCTTGTGTCCCCGTATCAAAAATACACATCAAAACATACTTATTCCAACACATTCCTATACCATTACAATCTACACATAATAGGCTTCCTAAATATATAATTTGTTTTGAAAACCAAAAACAAAAATTTCTAAGAGGCATTTCGTCAAACACCTATGTAATAACATTGATATGTGTCCGATACGGACACGAAATAGACACGGTTTCCTACCAAACTTGAGGGACGGCTAGGGAACACCTAGATGAATGCAACCATGGATAGAAATTGGAAATTTAAAAGGTTTTGATAGGTTTTACCTATTGTGAGCAAGTCTCAATGAAAAGCCCCAAATTAGAGAATCCGTTTTCCTCAAATTGTGTCCAAAAGAGCTCTACTCCTTGCAAGCAAGCCTCCTTCAATCTCCCCTCCGGATTTAGATCCAATTGCAAGAGGTTGGGATCAATTTGGTGGAGAAATGGAGGAGTTAGGCAATTTGGAGAAGAAATTAGGGTTTCCTACAAAGGGATGTTCTAAAAGAGGCAAAGGGTGTGTAGAGACAATATATAGGCTGAAGTTAGGTCTTGTTTGGGCTGTTGTGGCTGCCTAAAATGAAGAGCTAGGGTTAGGGTTTCTTATATTGGGCCTTGGGCCAAGTTAGCTAGCTAACTAGCTCAAGTCCATATCCTTTGGTCCTATGCAAAATCCTCCTATTCTCTTTATGAAACTTTGCCAACTTAAGTCAAAAAAGACCAAATTAAGTTAGATTAGGGTCCATACTATGTTAACTAAATCACCAAGTCAAGGTCAAAGTCTAGGACAGTCTCTTAAGTCATAGCTAGCAAAAGTCAAAATTAACAATCACTAATGCAATAAATCCTAAAATAATTCAAAGAGGCCAAATGACCCAAATACCCTCATGCTCAAAAGTAAAAATAAATCATCCTAATGACATGGTTAGGCTCTAGGTCAGACAGTCTCTAGGGTTTTACTAGCAGCACATCAAACTCACAAGTCATGACTTAAAACAAATTTTAAATTGATTAAAAATCACCAAAATTCATAATGTGATTTAAATACAATAAATAATAATTATAAACACAAAATTTTAAAAATACCTTCATTTCAGAAATTGGGTGTTACACGATTCAGTTGGACGACTTCCCTCCAACAAGCACTCCAGACGGAGTAATACCTGTCCCTCGGGCAACGATGGAGGTTATTAATCTTCCACCCATCCGGAGCCAGACATCTGGATTGGTAACTCTCACCACATCGCTAGAAGAGATTATGTGGGTACATCTAGACTTAGTGCCCGAAGTTATCTAGGAGGTGTGATCCCCTACCAGCAAGAAAAAGAGCAGGAAGTCTAGATCCTGCCATATAATTTCAGCCGAAGGTGAAGAAGCTGCAGCCATTGTTACCCGGTCTGGAGCACAAGTCCAGCCTTCACAGGATAATTCAGTCGAAGATCCTCAGCCGGCAACGTCATCTCCCTCTGATATTCCAAGCCCATCTCAACCTCCACTGGCGGATAAGTCCAAGCCAAAGGAAACCCGCTTCGATAGGCCACTCCGTAACGATGTACCTCAGGGACTGGAGAAACCTTACAACTTTGACATATTAGCACAAATGGCTAATACGCCAGTAAAGTTGTCATTATGCGAGCTCCTAAGGCTCTCCAAGGATCTTCGTGTCGCATTAAGTGAAGCACTCCAAAATGCTGACGCCTACTTAACTCAGGTCCAGCCTCCAGGGGAAGACCCGCCAGCAGATCTACAGGGCAGCGATACCACAGATGCAATGTCCAACATCATATTTACTCCACAAGACATGTTGATCAAGTCCAATTTGCATGATCGCCCCTTGTACTACACTGGATACATAGGCGACATCAAGGTAGATCGTATGCATATCGACTCCGGCTCGTCAATCAGCATCATCCCGAAAAGCTTGCTCCAACTTCCTGGCATCCTTATGCACCGGCTAGCGGCGACTAACACTGCCATTAGCGGTTTTAACTCGGGGAGGAGCTATCCCCTAGGAAAGATCTGATAAAAATGTCAGATTGGAGATATGAAGACGAAGGTTACCTGCTACGTCATAGATGCAAACACCTCCAACAACATCCTGCTGGGACGTCTGTGGATACCTGAATATATGATCGTGCCATCCACCCTTCACCAGTATTTCAAGTATATCAGTAAGCACGGCATCGTGAAAATTAAATTTGCCGACATTGATGCCTTCAAAGCGGTTGAGTCTTATTATTCTTTGGAGGCTTGTCTATATGACGAATCCAGGAAACATATAGCTGACGAACTGGAGGCCATCACAGGACAAGAAGAACCCTTGAGAATTTGTCTCTAGGCCCATAAACCGGGCAAGGCCGCACCCCTCGTCGCAACCTTGCATAAAGAGGTGCTCGGTTCTCCTGTCTCACCTACGCAGTTGGAACCAATGGTCATCCGGCTCCCCAGATCCAACCGGGAGCCAAAACCTATCATAGGGTCGATGGTGATCCGACTGCCTAAATCTAATCAAAGGCAATAAGAAGATGCGAGGCCCTCTGTAACACTGATGGTGATCCGATTGCCAAAATCCACTCAAAGGCAACCGGAAGACACAAGGTCCCCTGTCGAGCCAATGATCATCCGTCTTCCCAAGACGAACCGGCAACCAAGTATCGATCCGTCACTCTCAGGAAAGTCAATACCTCAAGCTAAATCCTTGGTGGTCAAGTTTTCCAAAACGGCATCTCGACCAGTAGTCGAAGAGGACGCAGAACTCGCCAAATACTTGGTTACTCAGGTAGATAGCCCCTCTCCTGATAATGTAATCCCTGTGGAAAAAATTCCTTATTTCATCAATAAAAGGCTGTCGTTAGACTATTCTGATTATGATAAGCCTAATCTAATGTACGCTGCATGGGACTGTCTAAACGTTAGCCTGTACACACGGGTAACAACCGTCCATACCCCAAATCAACTTGCTCCCATTAAAGGCGCTCACTTCTTGGTCCCCGACAGAAGAGGATGGGATCACACGATCATCTTTGGTCGAAAAGAAGGTTCTCAATCTTTCATGCCACAAGAGTTCGATCTTGGGCCCGATGCTGGAAGGTTATCGCTCTACCTATATAGTCCTCAAGCCAAGTACTTCATACAAAAGCAGGGGTACGACATGGAGGCTACCCCAGGTTTGAATCACGGTAGTGGTCGGCGATTGTCTCTACAGCTGTCAGCACCGGCAGGGAAACCTCAGGACCATTATCACAAATTCAGATGCGGCCTCGGGTATATTACACCACCAACAACGCCCGAAAATTCTGATGAAGAATACGAGTGGCACTCTCATTCATCTGAGTCACCCATATACGACTCTGATAGCAGTATTGGAGCTATATTTAGACAGACATTATCTGTCAATATGACATCCACTGATATCGAAGAGGAAGACGAAGATCTACTTGAACTACTGAGTTAGAGCTGTGGGTCCAGCAACTAGATGCACAATGGAAGAAACACTTTAAACTTCGTGATCCTCCCACGGAGGACGAGGTTATGCAAGTTAACCTCGGCGATGAATCCTCTCCAAAGCGAATCTTCGTCAGTAAAAGCCTGACAGACGACGAGCGGGAGTCGTTATTACAACTCATCAGAGAATACATCGGCATCTTTGCCTAGAGCTATAAAGACATGCCAGGGCTAAACCCCGAGATTGCACTTCATAAGCTCAATATTTATCTGAATGCAAAACCAGTCGAACAACAGCAGCAACGATTTCGTCCAGACATCATAAATTATATTGAAACAGAGGTAAACAAGCTTATAGCTAGCTGTTTCATCTGCGAAGAGCGGCACCCAGACTGGGTAGCCAACCTAGTACCAGTCATTAAGAAGAACAGAAAGATCCAAATTTATATCAATTTCCGTAATCTGAATACAGCATGCCCTAAGGATGAATTTTCTCTTCCGGTCACTGACATAATGATCGACAATACGTGTGGTTGTGACCACATATCCTTTATGGATGGTTTTTCAGGATACAATCAAATCAAGATGTCTCCTGATGATGAGAAGCATACGTCATTCTGAACACCGATCGGCGTATATTATTATACGGTCATACACTTTGGCTTGAAGAATGCTGGTGCTTCATATCAACGGGCTATGAGTGTCATCTTCAGAGATCATTTGTGCAAGACGGTAGAGTGTTACGTTGACGACATTGCCGTCAAGAGCCGCTTAAAAAAATGATCACTTACATGATTTGAGAGCAGTATTCGACCTCATGGAGCGCACAACCTGAAGATGAATCCTACCAAGTCTTTCCTGGGGGTGTCCAGCGAAAAGTTCTTGGGCTTTGTCATTACTTCCTAGGGCATTCACATAGATCCCGACAAAATAAAGGCAATCCTAGAGATGAGTCCACCAAGGAACCTCCGTGAACTCAGCGGCCTTCAGGGAAGACTAGCTTATATCATGAGGTTTATATCTAATCTCTCAGGGCGATATCAGCCCTTCACTCAACTCATGAGGAAAGGTGTCTCTTTTGTATGGAACGAGAAATGTCAGCGTGCCTTCGATGATATTAAGGAGTACCTGACGAATCCGCCATTTCTGGTAGCCTCGGTCGCCGGAAAGCCCTTCTTGCTCTATGTACGGGCGATGGAATACTTCCTCGGAGCTCTGCTAGCACATAATAATGATGCGGGACATGAACAAGCCATTTACTATCTCAGCCAGATGATGGTTGGACCGAAACATAGGTACACTGCCGTGGAGAAGGAGTGCCTTGCCCTTTTATTCGCCATTCAGAAAATATGATACTATGTCATAGGGAAGACCATCCATGTTATTTCACGAGTTAATCCTCTCAGGGTTCTCATGACCAAGCTCGGTGCACTCAGTTCTCATCTAGCCACCTGGGCGATACTATTATCTCCATACGACATGGTTTTTGTTTCGCAGAAGGCTATCAAAGGTCAAGCCTGGGCTGACTTCCTAGCAGTACATCCAGGCTCAAAAATAGCCAGAGTCTATGAAGCAATTCCAGACAAAGTCGTCGCCTCGAACATGACTTCGTATGATGCCATTTGGCGAATGTTCTTTGACGGTGCTTCAAGAACGAGGCCACAAGGTGATATCGTCGCTGGAGTCGGGGTAGTATTAATTTCCCCCTCTGGGTTGGTGGTTAATCGGGCATATTCACTTATAGAACCTTGTTCAAATAACGTAGCCGAATATAATGCTCTAGTTATCGGACTCCAACTTGCTAAAGAAGTGGGGATCAAGTACCTGGAATTATATGGTGACTCACAGTTGGTTGTTAACCAGATCCGAGGTTCAAACGAGGTTCGCAATGTGGACCTGATTCCCTATTATCAGACAGCAATTGCCATCATTGCAACCCTAGAATGATTCTTTATAGAACACATTCCTAGGCTCCAAAATATCGAAGCCGATGCCCTAGCAGGTCTCGCCGCTTCCTTGGCACTTCCAAATGATACTCACCATCTAGTCGACATAATAGGCCATGAACTGGTCTGTCCCCGGAACAATCTTCAACTGGGTACGAGTTACTCCGCCCAGATAACCAACGACATACAAGACTGGAGACGCCCGCTCATCGACTTTGCAGTCTATGGAATTCTGCCCGAGAACGTGAAGGAAGCAACTTCAATCAGAAGACACTTCCTCAGATACTTCTAGGATATGAAGACAAAAATGTTATATCGACGATCCTACGATGGGCTACTATTAAGATGCCTGTCAAATGCAGAAGCCAAAGAAGCTTTACGCGAAGCTCATGACAGTACTTGTGCGGCTCACCAACCTGGCCCAAAATTGCAAGATCGTCTCCGCCGGATGGATTACTACTGGCCCACAATGGTAGCAGATGCAGTTGATTATGCAAAGAAGTACAAGGCTTGCCAGATCCACGCAGATTTCAAACATTTGCTATCTGAATTCTTGCATCCGACTGTGGCCTCTTAGCCATTTGAAGCATAGAAAATGGATATCATTGGGCCAATCACCCTGCCGTCATCTAGAGGGCATCGGTTCATACTTGCAATCACCGATTACTTCTCCAAATAGGCGGAAGCTGTTCTGCTAGCACAGGTTAAGACATCGAACGTGATTAGTTTCATAAAACATCACGTCATCTACCGTTTTGGACTGCCACGGAGGATTATTTACGACAATGGTCCGCAGTTCGCAAGCCACGCTTTCTATCAATTTTGTAACAAAAATTTACTACAAAAAACAGGCTTTTAGCGATGGCGAGATCCGTCACTAAAAGTCTTTTTTCGTCGCTAAAGCCAAATAGCGACATATCAGCGACGAAAATGGTTTGTCAAAAAATTATGTGTCGCTAATTTAAATCATTCGCTAGTTTGTCGGAAATAGCGACTGATTAGTGACACATTTAGCGACATGCCATTTATTGGAAAATGCAACGTAATAGCGACGAAAAATCTGTCGCTATAATTAAGACAAACTAGCGACG
The DNA here is from genome assembly GCA_029216955.1 of Iris pallida. NCBI lineage: Eukaryota > Viridiplantae > Streptophyta > Magnoliopsida > Asparagales > Iridaceae > Iris > Iris pallida. The sequence goes on along the minus strand of JANAVB010019800.1, from coordinate 29,654,533 downwards.
TCACAGCGACGTAATTTAGCATGAGAGAAGCGACGGGCTAGCGAAAGAAAATTACGTCGCTAAGATGTTTATGATACGCTTTTGGTGTCGGACAGGAACATAGCGACAAAATAGTAAGTAAAACTTACGTCGCTATTCAGTCGCTATACTGGAATATAACATTTTCCAGAACCTTAGCGATGGAAACTACAGTCGCTATTCCGTCGGTAGCCTGCAATGTTCCAGGTTTTCTGTTGCTGTTTCATCGTCATTCCGTCACTAAATACAATATTGCATGTCATTATTTGTGTTTCCTGCACTCCACATCCCTGTCGACAGTTACGCACACAATATACAGTCATATAAACAGTTTCCAAATACAATATAAGTATTCATGTTTCCAGCTATCCTTATCCCTGTCGACAGTTTTATAGTAGGCACACGTATCAGTATTTGTGTTTCCTACAAATTCTCAGTTTCATGCACACGTATCCCAAATATTTTAATACAACACATACACACACATCCAAAATTAGCTTCATACACACATACGAATAATGTTTTAATATAAGAAATATTAATACACATACCCAAAATATTTTAATACAAGAAAGTACTGGTACAGTAAATCTAGGTCGTCGGGCGTGATGGAAACCTATTGGCGGGCATGATGAAGACATCTCGGCGGACTTAATGAAGATCCAAGCTGCAAACGTGAATGTCGACCTCTCGGCGCCATAGAAAAATCTGAAGGAAATTGCTAGCTCTAACACTTCGCCTTCTTGCTCGGTCCAATAGCAATTGCTCTTAGCCCTTTGTTTTGCAACTGTGTACCAGGACGGAAGACCTAGTGTGGGTAGTATCAGAAAAGTCATTAGACAAAGTGTGGGTAGTAACATATAGAATTTAGAATGGCTAATGATTATAATCCTTAAATAAAGGGCTAAGAGCTAGTTAATTCATTAATATATTTATATACATAGTAATTATAGGGGATATTACTTCTTAAAAAGATCCTAGGCATAAAGGGCTTATGTGCAAAGTTCCCAATTTAAATTAAGAAGACTGTTAGCCTTCGGATTTTCTGAACCTGGGGATGTTGAACGCGGGTTAGATTTCATTCATATTGAGAATCCAAATTCTAGTTTAAATCCTTCCCCCTATATCCATCTCCTCCTTTGATCCTATCTAAGTTTTAGATATAAAAGGGAAAGGAGACATCCGACTGTAGAGGCCTCTACTAACCCTAATAAACATATCGTTCTCATCTAAGAGCAAACAGGGGAGCCAAGAAACACATCCGAGCGCTACCCCGACTCAAGTAAGTAGTTCTCTAAATTTCTAATCCACAAGTTCCTGCCATTTATAAAGAATAAATAGGATTAAGAGGGATTAGCAGGCGTAACATAGGTATCGGACACCGAATTCTTCGTGATACTACTACAAGCATCACGAGGAATTGGAGGGGGCACGACCAGTCGTTAAGCCATATAGGCAGTGTGTCCGACCTGGGTGTAGGATGGATACTAAAATTTATCAAAAAAATCAGGGAGCCAGGTAAACTGAGTCCCAGTGGCGGCTGAAATCGAATTGATCTAGACATTAGATTTGAGACTGATATCCTATTTTATCCAAGTTCAGTTTGGATACAATATCCTGCAAAAGTTACACTTGAATATCCAGTTGACTGCTACAGATAAGTATTTCTCGATACCCCAATACCCTGTAATAGAAATATCGGATACCCTACTGACACTCGAATTCAGTACACGCAGAGAAGGCCATGTATCAAGTCGAAGCCCAGCAATGGGACCCTTAGTAGCAAGCATGAATCAATGTGTCAAATCCTTAACTGACCTGATTTAAACCCTGTTCCCTATTGTTGCTGTTAAGACAGGAACTTAAATATGGTGTAGCATTAGTAAGGGAAAAGTTAGGAGTTAGAGTATAGGTTGATATTGACATAAGGGGTGTCGACCAGTAGATGGGATATAGAATGTGTGTATTTCCCTGTTACCTTCGAATACTGTCACATGAATTCCTTTGTACCAATGGGTACAAGCATGTAGGAACACCCTTGGTTTTCCTCTGACCATTTTGAGAGAGGGTTAAGGCTTGCTAAACTTATATGTAATGTAGGGTGCGAGCATATACTAAGTATTTCACTTAGAGCTCATACCTGGTAGATAAGCATACCTCAATTAGAGGCATATGCAAATGCCAGTAAGCAATATAGGTCCATGAAGGGGGTATAAACACATAAAGTAATACGTACATAGCTTTTTGTGGCCCTATCATCGATGAGCTTTCCGCCCTTCCGATGGGTGGCCAAGAAGACGGTGACCATGTTGGGGTTCTCACCCCTCATTAAAAATATGTTTTCTACAAGAAATAAATTAGTTAGTTATATAATATACATAAATGTTGATTTATACTAAAAGTAATATGCTTTAGTTACCTTGAAGTGGGTAAACCAATATGTCTTTCTCTCGTCCGCAGCATCCAAGTAGTTGATCCAAGGGCCCCCATAGTTGGACCTCAGAAATAGCCCCAATGCCCTCTAAACTAATGGAGGACGATTTCTACACAACGATAATTAAATTCATGAATATATTGATATAAGTATAAATAAATGTTAACTAATTAACTTACTTTAAAAAATAACGTCCACTAGTGAAACCTCTACCGGCATGGGATGCACCAAGGTACGATCCTCTTCGTCCTGCCATACCTGATAAAAAATAGATATCTACCAGAAATGTAATATATATTCTAAATCAAATATGCATGCATTTAGCATATTACAGTTTATAACAAATAAACCCGAAGCAACCCTCTGTTGAATTTATAGATAATAACCATGCATTTAACATATCACAGAAACATCCATGTCTAGATAATAGCATCCAAAGACATCCATGTCTAGAAAATAACCAAGTCTACATAATAGCATCCAAAAACATCCAAGTCTAAATAAGTGTACCGGAAACAAATCCGGTCAAATGTCATATTATATATATAACTCTACCCTCTATGTTGGGGCGGATAGCACTCCCTCAGCCACCGCGCATACGAAGTGTCCATGCCAGCAAGATCATCTATAGGAGCTGGATGACTGGAACTTCCGGTACAATTTTCTTCTGGTGTCACTTCCTCCTTCACAGCGATCTCGGCTTTAGGTATCACTTCCGCCTTAATAGTAGGAGGAAACACTTCTTCCTTAACATTGATCTCTACTTTAGGTATCACCTCCTCAACAGCAGGAGGAAGCACTTCCTCCTCAGCAGCATGAGGTACCACTACCTCCTTAGTAGCCATCTATGCCTCTCTCAAGCGACGTGCTCGGGTCATGGGTGCCATCTGGTAAGTTTGATGGAAACATAGAGATTAATCAGGGGTTAAATAAAATGACAGTATATTTCACGAATGGTCAAGTAAGTATCGACTCATTGTTCTAATCCACGTTTATGATTCTGTACCAAGAATTAAGATGCTATATATCAATTGGTATCATAAAACAAACCTAGTATAACATGGTATGACGTACCCCTCACGTACATTCACTCATAAAACAAACCTAGTATAATTAGGTATCACGTTGATACTCAAGTATCAAATTGATTCTCAAGTATATATCGCATTGATCAATCAATTAGGGTTTAGGGTCTGTGTCCCGTGTCCTGTCAAATTTCTAAAACTATATATCTTATGTTGCCGATTGTACATAATTAGGGTTTAGGGCCCGCCTTGAAATCATCCGTCAAGCCAATCATACTCTCATGTTGCCGATTGTACATCCACGAACGGTCAAGTAAGTATCGACTCATTGTTCTAATTAACGTGAATGATTCTGCACCAAGAATTAAGATGCTATATATCACTTTGTATCATAAAAGAAACCTAGTATAACTTGGTATGACGTACCCCTCACGTACATTCACTCATAAAACAAACCTAGTATAATTAGGTACCACGTTAATACTCAAGTATCAAATTGATACTCAAGTATATATCACATTGATCAATCAATTAGGGTTTCGGGTCCGTGTCCCGTGTCCCGTCAAATTTCTCAAACTATATATTTCATGTTGTCGATTGTACATAATTAGGGTTTAGGGCCCGTCTTGAAATCGTCCGTCAAGCCAATCATACTCTTATGTTACCGATTGTACATCTACGAACGGTCAAATAAGTATCGACTCATTGTTTTAATCCACGTGAATGATTCTGTACCAAGAATTAAGATGCTATATATCACTTGGTATCATAAAACAAACCTAGTATAACTTGGTATGACGTACCCCTCACGTACATTCACTCATAAAACAAATCTAGTATAATTAGGTATCATGTTGATACTCAAGTATCAAATTGATACTCAAGTATATATCTCATAAAACAAACATATTTATTTCTTGTCCGTGTCCCATCAAATTTATAAAACTATTATACCGATAAATTTCTATTTATCTACTATACCGATAAATTTCAAACACGAAATTGATATTGAAATCCTAGAACATGTTGAGAAAACACAAACAAAGCATAAATAAAAATAAATGTAAATTAGGGTTTAGGGTTTTGAACCTTGAAGAGGTTGATCACGGAGAGGATCTCGGAGAAGGGGGACGTCGGAGGGGGGACGCCGGAGGGGTTGGTCGCCGAAGGGGGGGTCGCCGAAGGGGGGCACGACGGAGGAGGAGTAGAGGGACGGTGTACGTGGTTTTGAAGGAGGAGACGAGGGGGGACGGAGTGGGGGAGCATGCCGGAGGGAGGTGGTCGCCGGAGGTTGGGGCTCGACGGAGGAGGAGAAGAGGGGGTGGTTAGGGGGTTCGATCGGAGGAGGAGAAGAGGGAGGGGGCCGGAGTGGAGGAGGGCGCCGGAGGGGGCCGCAGTCGGGGGGGTGATCGCCGGTCGGGGGGAGAGAGGGGAGGAGAGAGAAGGATTTTGAGAGTGAGAGAGAGATTGGGAAATTTTGAAATTTAAGTAACTTTTGAATTTTCACAGCAACTTAGCGACGGACATTTGCCGTCGTTAGGTCATCGCTACATGGAAATGTCGACATTTGCGGTAGCTTAGCGATGTATATATATGTCGCTAATCAGTCGGTTGACATACTCCGTCGCTAAATGGTCGCTGATCCGTCGCTGAACTTATAAAAAATTTAAGTGAAACAATCCGTCTCATGTAAGTCACTTGTCGGTCGCTAATTGGCGAGTGATTAAGTCGTTGCTAATAATACGGTCGCTATTTTCCTGTATTTTGGTAGTGATCGGATTCAGAACATGGCCTCGACAGCATATAACCCATCGGCTAACGGTCTGGTTGAAGATTTCAATAAAACCATAATCAAGCTCCTCAAAAAGTTCGTGTCTTCAAACAAACGCGACTGGAATGAAAAGCTTGGTGATTGCTTATGGGCGTATCGTACCACAATTCGGACGGCTACAGGAAATACATCTCTCTTTGGTTTACGGGAACGAGGCGGCCCTTCCATTGGAGACCCAGATCCCCTCACTTCGAGTGGCCCTCACTTATCGGTTAACGTCGGACGATAACTGCTGTCGATGGCTACAAGAGTTGAAAGCATTAGATGAGAAGCATTTACAAGCTCAACAAAGCATAGAGCTCTACCAAGCGCGCATCTCTCGGGCTTTTAACAAGAAAGTCAAACAAAGAATATTCTAAGTCGGCGATCTCGTCTCGGCCATTCGCAGACCAATGGTCATGACTCACAAGACCCCAGCAAATTTCAGCCTAAATGGGAGGGTCCGTTCATCATCGAGACCGTATTCTCCAATGGCGCGTACCGTCTCACAAAATAAAATGGAACTTGCTCATGATGCCCGTCAATGATAAGTTCCTCAAGAAATATTATGTCTAAATGACATCTTCCAACTATCTCTCATATTGTGAGTTATGTACCCTCCGGTATCGCTGAACTTACACTCTGACCTCAAATCTCCCATATTGTTGAGTTATATACCCTCAGGTACCACTGAACTTGCTCTCTGACTACTCTGAATCGATTTATATCTCATCTCCTGGTCATATCTATGAACTTTCTCTACCAAGAGTTTGCCTCAAAATCTATTACCCGCACCACCAGTACGTAGAAGGGTAATAGGTCCATAAAACTTATCCTAATCTATTACTCGCACCATCAGTGCACAAAAAGGGTAATAGGTCCACAAAATTCCCCAACGGGAAAAACAACCATGTCCATATTACCTCTGAGTTATTTTCTCATCCATCACAAACAAATCACCCAATGCATAGAACTTTCACGTTGATAGTACCTCTGAGTTGTTCTGTGTATCCCTATTTGGCCCACTCCTACCACGTCCTCATTATCTCTGAGTAGGGAGGCTCTACTTGAGATCCATATTTACCACGTCCTCATTACCTCTGATTAAATATGTCGATTTTCTCTCCACTTATTATCAGTACTCACATCGCCAGTCCACAAAAAGGGTAATAAGTCCATAAAAATTATCCTAATCTATTACTCGCACCATCGGTGTACCAAAGAGTAGTAGGTGTAGGCCTTAAAAATGAAAGTCACGCTGAGTTGATCAGGACAAAGTCCAAAAGTCACGCTGAGTTGATCAGGACAAAGTCCAAAAGTTATGCTGAGTTGATCAAAACAATATTTAAAAGTTACGCTGGGAGACAGCTCATCATTTGTCAGAGTGTCATTATGACTGACAGTACGACAGTCGAAGAATGTCCCTTCGTATGCCACGTATGCACGGAACTCGAGAGATCACAGCCGACTATTGCGTGATTTTTGAAATCTTCTTCAGCAAGACTCAGCCTTCACCAAGTTGGCGTACCAAAAGAGTTTATTGTCATTTAATGCGACTGACAAGGCAATCACTGTCAGAGATTTTGTGTCAGATGAGGCATGTCGAATCAAGACAGCTGGCAGTCCTGGCTCAAGTCTGCGTGTATTTTGAACTTCTATGTTCCTTCCTTAAGTCTGCGTGTATTTTGAGCTTTCTGTCTCAAGTTTGCGTGGATTCTGAAGCTTTCTGCCCTACGTCTGCGTGGATTTTGAAGCTTTCTGTCCCAAGTCTGCGTGGATTCTGAAGCCTTTTTGCCCCAAGTCTGCGTGGATTCTGAAGCTTCTTGCCCCAAGTCTGCGTGGATTTTGAAGCTTTCTGACCCAAGTCTGCGTGGATTTCGTCTTCAACAAGTCTGCGTGGATTTTATCAAATTGGAGTACGTGGCAGCCATACCACTGATCTCTCACCTGTGTGTCCTGTAACTTGTACACGACTCATGCATGATTGCAATGTGTCCAACAGTTACAGGCCACGTCCAGTAACTGCTCAAAACCTTGCGTATGTAAAATCCTGCATGATTTTCAACTAGGCACATGCTGTGAAGACAGTTATCTTTTCAGTTATTTTTGACTCTACAAATAGAGTTCTTTTTCTCATTCATTGTACAGATACATAGTTATCTAAATTACTGTCAAAATTTTGAGAGCTTTTCTTCTTCGCATCGTCCAAGGGATAAAGCGATCGTCTTCTAGATCGGATTCCTACAATTGTAATTTTCTCAGAAACACAATAAATAAAGTGAATTTATTTATGGAAAACAAATTGGCGACTCTGCTGGGGACAACCATCTCCTCTTCTAAGATAGCAACAACTCAATGCGACACTTCGTCAGTCGGCTCGACGAAGAAGGTGATATCGATCCAATTCGATCAACTCGCCTACGAAGAAATGCAGCGGGCTAAGGGTGGCAAGCCCACTTCAGCCTCCATCACCTCTGCCAAGTCGAAGGGACGATCAGTCTACATCCCTAAGAATCTGTTGGCAACCAAGGGTGAAGTTTCTGCCACAGTGTCTACTCCTAACACTGGCAAGGATTCTACTTCAAGCACGCACACTCTTGTGTGCTCGAAGATGACAGTAGTCAAAAGTCACGCTGACAACACTGGCTCCTTAGCCAAGCCTGTCCCAGCGTGCAATCTCAATTCCAAAAGTTACGCTGGCAGCACTGGCTCCTTAGCCAAATCTGTCCCAGCGTGCAATCTCAATTCCAAAAATCATGCTGGCAGCACTGGCTCCTTAGCCAAATCTGTCCCAACGTGTATTTCTAAATCTAAAATCACGCTAACAACACTGGCTCCTTAGCCAAAACTGTTTCAGCGTGTATTTCCAAGCCAATTCCTTCTGACTCAGTGTGCATACTAAAATCTGGCTCTTTAGCCAAGACTCTATACACTGACAATACTGGCTCCTTAGCCAAATTGTCACCAGCATACTCAAAGAAGAATAGTTCTTTAGCTATCTCTTCTTCTTTGCCAAGTTCTACCAGAACAGGGGGTGGTCTTGCTAGAACTCCTCCACATAAAGTCCCTTTGAAAAGAAATAACTCCTTAGTTGTTTCTTCTGCTCCTGTAGTCTTTACTTCAGGAACAGCTTTGACTGACAATTTTGTTAATCAAAGAAAAGGAGATGGTCTTTTGACTACTCTTCCTTCTGGACATTCTATGTCTCAAAACTTGAATAAGTCTAAAAAGAAACATTCCTTAATGTCTTCTTCTACGACTTCTTCGAATTGGGCACAGAATTTGTCTATAAAAGAGGGTCTGTTACTAACTCCTAATCAAGGGGGTGGTACAACTCTTTCTTCTCTATAAATATCCAGATCAATGGAAGAAAAACTCCAAGTATCAAAAACTAATGTGTTACCTCCAACTGATCTAAGAACAAAACTTAATCAAACCCGTTTGGGAAATACTTCTGGTGTCAAAAAATCATACCAATCGGGAACAAAATTAAAGGATCCAGATGCAGAGTATGCTAGAAATTATGTGGCTCACATTAATCACTCTCTATATAATCAAGAGCCATCAAGACCCAAGAACCGGAAATATATTCCTAAAAATACACAAAGAATGTTCTCTGATGTACCTCAATCTTCACAGATAGATTTACGAGAATACCTTCAACAGAAGAGAAGGAATAATTCTGTGTCAATGGATCATGCTGAATGTGACTTCCAGCTAAGAGTCATAATTCAATGCAGATGTCAATCAATGGAGCAGGACCATGTTGATCATGACTGTGACTTTCAACCGAGAGTCACATTGCAATGCAGATGTCAAACTAAACGACAATCTGTCTTCAATCGGATTCAGTGTGAACCTATGCCTGATGAAGATGAACCTCTGTTTGCTTCTGTCAACATGACCTCTCGGGATACTGGGGGTAGAGCTGATAGTCCAGATGGAGTATACAGAGGGACCAGAGCAAGAGTTCTGGCTTCTAATCAAAGGACTTTGATTTCTGAAGATGATTCTAAATTTCTTGGAGAATCTAACTTCCCACCGCTTCCTACTGGGGTAGTTCTCCTACAAATGACTTTGATACACAAAGTAATGATTCAGAACAAACAACATCCACCAGTTCATCAATAATCCCTCGTACAGTCACGACTTATATGGTCGATGGGAATACTGATGAACCTTCTTCTTCCATGACTCCTCAAGAACAAAGAATTGCTTCTTTGGAACAGCAAATGAAATCCATGGCTGATACTATGAAGTCGATGTATGAACTCATGGCAACCCAGATACAAAATCGACAGACTGTACCAGATGCCATACCAATTGACACTGGTGTAAGTCCGGTACATGTTCCTCCAGCAGTACAATCCAATACTCCTGGACTAGCAGTACAACCCAATACTCCTAGGCAAGCTCCACCAGTTCCTAGTCACTCTGGAGCTGGGGGTAGTGCTTATAATGCTGTTCCTCCTCCCAACTATTCTCTACAAGCTATAACTCCACAATCTTCCGGAGTTGTTTCTGAAGAATTGAGGAATCTCAAAACTCAATTTGAGGCATTCAAATAGAAGGATGGTTTGCAAAGGTTAGGCATCAAGTAACCTTATCCGATAGAATGGAAGCAAGTATCGTATCCTCCTAAATACAAGCCTCCTACTATCTCCTTTTATGATGGAACTACTTCTCCGAGTCAATTTATCAATCACTTTGAAGTGGTGACTGATCAGCTGCAACCAAGTGACGCCCTCCTTACTCGGGTGTTTGTCGGATGTCTCAAAAGAACGGCTTATGAATGGTATAGAAGTCTCCCGGATAGGTGTATTACTTCATTTGCCGGTTTTAAACAAATGTTTCTTGAACGGTTCTATGAAGGGCTCAATGACATGACTATGTCTGCTCTTATAAGAATCAAGCAGAAAAATAATGAAACTACAGAGGATTTCATTGAACGGTTTCGAAGAGAAGCTCTGAAGATGCCTCTTGGAACTTCTGATGCTGTCACCATCGACACATGCAAATCAAATCTGTTTCCCATCATCAGCATGTGGACAGGATCTACTCAATTTCAAGATTGGCCTTCCTTCATAGTTAGTGCCAAAGCCGCAAAAATTAGTGCTGAAACTTTCAAAGGCTTAGGAGTGCAGATGACTCCCAAAGAAACAGGTCAAGGTACTAACAATAATGCTAAATCCAATAATCACAAAGGAAAAGAAACCCTTGAAGTTAATCTTCAGAGTAAAGATGCATCGACTGTTCAAACTCCTCCTACCTCTACAACTCAACAACCAAGAGCACCTCGTCCCAAAGAAGAATACTCTTTTGATGACGATAATGTCCTTGGTATCTTTGAATGTCTGCTGAAAGGTAATAAAATACAATTACCTGAAATCAAGAAACCTGATGAAGCTGGTAAGACGGATCATCCTAAATACTGTCCATACCACAGAATGTTGGGTCATACAATTCGTACATGCTATGTACTGAAAGGAAAGATCCAAGAAATGATTAAATCTGGAGCTATCTCTCTTACTCCGAAAGAGAAGACCGTCACCTCCAACGTCGTTTCTATGCAATTCGGAGATTTCCCTCCTCAACTCCTTGAAAGCGGGATTGTTCCTATTCCTAAGGCAACCCTTAAAATAGTGAATATTCCTCCTCCAAAGTTTGAAGGATTAGTGCCAATCATTATGGAAACAGGAGAAATCATGTGGATTCATCCTGATCTAGTGGCAGATTTTGAATCTCCTCCTCTTCAAAAGATTACTTCTCGAAAGTCTAAGAAGGCTGGAAAGATTAAGTCATGTCATATGACTTCTCTTGGATCTACTTCCGACACAGAATCAAAAGATAAGGAAGAAACACTTGCTGGTGCTACTCGAACAGGGAAACCTTATCTGAAGGATTATTCCATGAGTCCTGAGGATACTCCTGATATCCCTCCTGCTGACAAAGATGCTTCTAATGTTCCTCTTGAAGAAGAATCATCCACGGCACCTGCTTCTTCAACTGCACCGGTTGAACCTGCTCCTTCCAAGCCCACAGCTTTTGAGAAAGGCAAACAACAGGCTCGGTTTGATAAACCAATCAAGAAGTCCCCTCCTCTTGGGCTTCAAAAGCCTTATAACTTCGACATTCTAGCTCAACTTGTTAATACTCCAGCTAGGATGTCACTCTTTGAACTTCTACGTCTTTCCAAAGAGACTCGGGAGACGTTAAGTGAGGCACTCCTTCAGGCTGACTCTTGTCTTGCACAATTAAAGAAGCCAGGTGAAGAACCTGCCACTTGCTTACATTGCAACAGTGTATTGGAGATTATCCCAAATATCACCTTTATACAAGACGACATGCTACTGGAGGATAATCGACATGATCGGCCTCTCTACTACACCGGTTATATCGATACGATGAAGATAGATCGTATCCTCATTGATCCAGGGTCTGCCATAAGTATAATGCCAAAGAGTCTGTTGGATGAATTAAAAATCCCTCTTCACAAGCTTTCCAAGACGGTTACTACTATCCTGGGATTCAATCAAAGCCGAAGCGAGCCTTTGGGAAAGATTCATCTCAAACTTCAGATAGGTGATTTCAGATCCAAAGTCACTTTCTATGTGATTGAGATCGTGGGATCTTACAATCTTCTTCTGGGGAGGCCCTTTCTTCATGAAAATAATGTGGTGCCTTCTACTCTTCATCAGTATTTTAAATACATTGACAGCAATGGAAGAGTTCAAAAGGAAGTTGCTGATATAAATCCCTTCCATGGGGTTGAAGCTTATTTCAATGATTCCCGGATGTACAAAGAAGAATATACAAGGATGATACAAGCTATGGAGAAAGAGGATTCACAAAGTGAGACCTTAATAATACCTGTTAAAGGTCGAATTACTCATCAACAATCTCCCAAACCCTCAGGAGAAGGTTCTTTCATCATTCCAGTAAGTGGACGGATCTCTCTATTACCTCGGTCATCTACTCAAGATACACTGATCATTCCTGTCAGTGGGCGTACTACAGTTCCTGTATCTTCACATATAAAACAGGATACGCTGGTAATCCCTGTTGGAGGGCGGACTACTCTTCCATCTCAAGCTTCAAGGGAGCTCACCTCTTCTGAGCCATTTGTTATCGATCTTAATCGAAACAAAACTTCTTCTCGTTCTTCTTCTCCCCCTTTAGTCATTGATTTGGCTAAGATTTCTAAGGCTCAGCCTCCTTCCAATGTAAATATTGTTGTTTTTAAATTTAATGAAAAGTCTCCATCTTTGCAGTATGTTGATGTGTGTAATCATGTTCATAGTTATTTGCATTTGTTAGATGACTTGAGAACAATAACCATAGGAGTTGTACAGACTTTTTATACAGATGTAACCCTAGAATCAGTACAAACTTTATACTTTCTAGTTCTCAGCAGAAAGCCAGGAGACATTCCAATGGTCTTTTACAAAGGGCCTCAAAATCCTTCTAACCCTGAAGATGATGACAAAAATGATGATACTGGAAGATTACAATTACGTCGTTATAGTCAGCAATCTAAAGACATCATTAAAAATATGGGCTATGACTTCAGAACTGGCCTCAATAGTGGAAAAGGAAGAAAAATGCCTGTCCGAATTCCTCCTCTGAAATATGGGAGAACAAAATGCGGATTGGGTTACATTGTTCCTACTCCTTTTATCAATATTGTTCATGAAGATCCCGAATCTGACGAAGATGAGAGATCTGATTCTTCTAGTACTACCTCTTGGGATTCTGATACAAGTATCGGTGATTTCTACTGCAATATTTTGTCTTCCAACATGGTCTCCATTGACCGTTCTGAAGAAAGTGATGAAGACGAAGACGAGTTTGAAATCTCACCTGAATCAGAACAATGGGCCCAAAGATTAGATAATCAATAGGAGTTCCGATTCAAGCAAAAAGAACCTCCGACTGAAGATAAACTTGTTCAAATAGATGTTGGTGAAGAGGGATCCCCCAAACCAATATTCATCAGTGAAAGTCTTTCAGAAACTGATAAGCAAGACATAATCAAACTTATTCGTGAATACATCGATGTCTTCGCTTGGAGTTATGAAGATATGCCAGGGCTTGATCCACAAATCGCAACTCATAAACTCAATATCATGTCGAATGCTAAACCGGTCAAACAACAACAGCGACAATTCCGTCCATACATTATGGATGCAATTGAAGCTGTAGTCAATAAACTCATGGCCTCTGGGTTTATTAGAGAGGAACAACATCCCGATTGGGTAGCTAATATAGTTCATGTTCTTAAAAAGACCGGCAAGATCAGAGTATGCATAGACTTCCGCGATCTCAATACGGCATGTCCTAAAGACGAATTCCCTCTACCAATTACTGATGTCATGATCGATAATACCTGTGGGTTTGAACGGATGTAATTCATTGACGGGTATTCAGGGTATAATCAGATTAAAATGTTTCCAGATGACGAGAAGCACACTTCTTTCAGAACGCCGATCGGTACATACTGTTATACAGTTATGCCATTCGGTCTCAAGAATGCAGGAGCAACTTATCAACGAGCTATGAGCACTATATTCCGCGAACATTTGCGAAAAACAGTCGAATGCTATGTTGATGATATTGCAGTCAAAAGTCGACAAAAAGAGGATCGCATCCAAGATTTGAAGACTATATTTGATCTAATGCGTAAGCATCAATTAAAGATGAACACTACTAAGTCCTTCTTAGGCGTCTCTAGTGGCAAATTTCTCGGCTTCGTCATTACCTCTAAAGGTATACACGTGGATCCCGAGAAGATCAAAGCCATCCAAAAGATGAGTCCTCTATGCACCTTAAAAGAGCTACGAGGATTTCAAGGAAGGATCGCTTATATCAGGAGATTCATCTCTAATCTTTCAGGACGCTGCAGACCATTCAACAAACTTATGAAGAAAGATGTTTCTTTTGTCTGGAATGATGAATGTCAGAAAGCATTTGATGATATAAAACAATATCTGATGAGCCTTCCAGTATTGGTACCTCTTGTCTCAGGAATACCGTTCCTCCTATATACCCGAGCAATGAGTCATTCGTTGGGTGCATTGCTCGCTTAAAAGAATAAAAATGGTCACGAACAAGCCATTTACTATCTCAGTCGTACTATGACCGGAGCTGAACCTCGATATTCTCTGGTTGAAAAAGAATGTCTAGCCCTGATGTTCGTTGTCCAAAAGACACGACATTATATCATTGGCCAGACCATTCATGTCATTTCCAGGATCAATCCTATACGGGTTATGATGAAGAAACCCAGTGTTCTAAATTCTTGATTGGCTAACTGGGGAATCTTACTTGCTCAGTATGATATGCACTATATTCCTCAGAAATCAGTCAAAGAACAAGCTTTATCTGATTTTCTGGCTGCTCATTCAATTCCAGAAAATTCAAAACTCTATGATGAAATCCCAGATGAAGTCCTAGATTCAAACCAAATTGCTGAAGAAGATCCTATATGGCGTCTATTCTTTGATGGAGCTTCAAGAATAGGTCCTAATGGTAACATTGTTGCTGGAGTTGGAATCGTTCTTGTATCGCCAGAAGGTCTTGCTATCCAAAGAGCTTATTCTCTCGATCAACCATGTTCGAATAATGTAGCTGAGTACAATGCACTGCTTATTGGTCTTCAACTCGCTAAACATCTGAATATTTAACATTTGGAAGCGTATAGAGATTCTAAACTCATTGTCAATCAAATAAGGGGGACTTATGAAGTTCGCCATCAAGATCTGGTTCCTTATCATAGATCGGCTATATCTATGGCTTCTTCATTTGAAGGGTTCTTCATTGAGCATGTTAGGCGAGCATGTAACACAGAAGCTGATGCTCTTGCTAATCTTACGGGGGTGTTGGCTATTCCGATTAGACGTCAATAAATGATTGTTGTCTGCAATCGAGAATTATTTCATCTCGAAAACAATCTGACTTTAGGACTTCCAGTTGATATTGAAGAATCATCATCTCATGATGTCAATACAACAAGAGGATTTGGATCAAGTCGTAAATCATTATCATCTTCATCAGATTCTAGCATGGAATTCATCTTCAATAATTCAGCTGAGACTCAGAATACGGATAAAGATTGGAGACTTCCTTTCTTAGATTTGTATTGTATTATATTCTTCCTGATAATTCGAGTGAGGTAGCATCTATCAGAAGACGATCACTCAGATTCTATTACAATCATACTACAAAAACCTTATATCGTCGAGCTTATGATGGTTTACTTCTTCGATGTGTTGCCGGTGATGAGGCTCAACAAATTATACGCGAAGCACATGATGGAATTTGTGGAGCACATCAGCCTGGACCAAAACTTCAAGACCGTATTCGACGTATGGGTTATTATTGGCCCACTATGGTATCAGATGCCATCGAATATGCAAGGAAATGTAAAGCTTGTCAAATCCATGCGGATTTTATTCATCAACCCTCAGAATTTCTACATCCAACGGCAGCATCATGGCCCTTTGAAGCTTGGGGCATGGACATTATTGGTCCGATCAACCCGCCGTCATCAAAAGGTCATCGGTTTATTCTCACAATAACCGATTATTTCTCCAAATGGGCCGAAGCCATTCCTTTATCCGAAGTCAAAACTTCCAATGTCATCAACTTTATCAAGCATCATGTCATCTACAGATTTGGTGTTCCTCGACGCATTATTCATGATAATGAACCACAATTTGTCAGCCAGAAATTTACTCGATTCTGTGATGATCATCGGATCAACAATGTGGCTTCTACCGCATTTAATCCGGCAGCTAATGGATTAGCAGAAGCTTTCAACAAGACCATCATCAAACTCTTAAAGAAGTTTGTCTCTACTAACAAACGTAATTGGAGTGAGAAACTTGGCGAATGCTTGTGGGCTTACCGTACTACAGTTCGTAATGCTACTAAATGTACACCTTTCTCTCTGGTGTATGGATGCGAAGCTGTTCTTCCATTAGAGATTCAAATTCCTTCTTTAGGATAGCAATCGCTAATAAACTTACCGCCGAGAATAATGATCGTCTTCGACTTCAGGAATTAGAAGCTTTGGATGAAAAGCGATTATCTGCTCAACAGAATATCGAATTCTATCAAGCTAGAATTTCAAGAGCTTTTAACAAGAAAGTCAGAGTTCGAGCATATCAAAAAGGAGAACTTGTTCTAACAGTCAGACGTCCTATGACTATGACTCATATGAGCAAAGGCAAATTTAACGCAAAGTGGGAAGGTCCCTATGTTGTGAGCAAAGTTTTCTCAAATGGAGCTTATCAACTCTCAGAATTGGATGGTCGAAAGGTTATGATGCCTATTAATGGCAAATTCCTTAAAAAGTATTATGTATAAATATAAATACTTGTAAATCATCAGACAAGTTCATGTTTATAAATAAAATTTTATTTTATTTTAATCATGAATGATAGTACATGATTTTAAGAAAGATCATTATCATCCTTCTCTACATTTGGACGCGGACCACTACCGTCCTTCTCGAAGACACGATCAGCAAAAGAGCTGAGAACTTCTTTGCTGGAGCCCACGAGAAATTTACAAGCAGCTATCCTCATGGCTTCTTCTTCTTCAGTCCTTCCTGGATCAAGTAGAAAGTCTAGAATGTCTCGTGGTGACTTCGGTACAGACGAACCTTCGCCTGCTTCTACCACCTTCGACTGAACTGGATCGGCAGGGCGTTCTTCGGTGCCCTTCTGAATCTTCGGGACGATTTCAGCCTTCTTAGATTCTTCTTCAGACGACATTTTTATGTTGTAGAGTAGAAGTGTTTGTTCTTGTCAAATTTCTGCTATATTTATAGGCAGAGGTTCCTCGAAAAATGAATCGACACATTTATCTGACGGTTCGTCCGTTCATTAATGCCTGACGGTTCATCCGTTCATTTATTACATTCATCCAACGATTCGTCCGTTCATTAAATGCCTGACGGTTTATCTGTTCTTTCCATCATTTGTCGGTTTTCCCGTTCATCCCACATACATTTACGATTCATTATCATCCATCATCCATGTCAATATCATATTATGATATCTAGTCTTTTGATTTCTGAGTCTAAAGATCGTGAAAAATTGAGTTCAAAATATATCTTTATGTCTGAATTCTATTTTTTCCAATAAGTATTAAACTAAGATTATTTTTGGTTTAATATCATCTGATAGAATTATAAAGTTCATTTGTATATTCTATTTTATTGAAATGTGTCATGTATATTTACCTCTGAACATATTTTCTATAAATATATCATTATCAAAACAGCAAAACCAAAAATCAGATCAAGAATTCTCATTTGCTTTCATTCAGAATCAAAATATGGAATACAAGTAAAAATCAAAAAGATTCATTTATTAGGAGTTATTAACTCCCTGATACGTTCAAGAATAGCATTCAGTTTCTCTTCATGAGCTTTTTGAACTCTTTCAGCTGCTTCAACTGTGACATTTTGCTCATAAAAAATAATGATAGCAGATTGGATACGGTTAACTTCTTCAATCTGTTCTGTCTGTATCTGCTCTCGCTCCTTTTGAAGAGTGTCACAGCGTTCGGCTTCAGAAATATAAGCAGCAGCGACCTCAGCTTGCTCTGTTTCTATGACAGCAATTCGCTCTTGAAGGCGAGCCAACTCCTCTTTTAGTTTCTTCAGCTCTTCAGTCTTGGATGCTTTATCTTTCTCCAGTAGCTCTACTCTTTGACGCGTAGCTAATATTTCTTCGCCCTTTTCTACTAATTTCTCAGAAGAAGAGGCAAGAAATGCTTCTAATGCAGCCTGCTGGGACTGGGCTTCATGCTCCAATTAACTGATTTTAGCCGCAGTTAAAGAATCAATGTCTTCCTTCTTAGTCTTCCAGTATTTTCGGATAGTTATTTCCAGCTCATCCAGGAGATGTTCGAAGAAGATGCACTGAGACTCGCAACCAGCATGTCACAACGCCATGAGTGGGAACTTGACCATAGTTCGAAGATCAGAAAAGGGCATAGCTTCATCCTTCAAGAAACGTCTGGAATATGTATCTAGATATGAGTAAATGATCTCTGAATACATTTCCAGAGTTCTTGCTAGCCCAGTCTCAAATCCAGGAGTCGCCGTCATCATTGAAGAAGAAGCCTGAATGTTCTCTATCCTGGGAACAGAAGTGTACGCGACTGGAGAAGTTGGCAAGTATGAACTCCCTTCATCAGCATTAGCCTGGATAAACGGAGCATGAGTCGAACTCATTGCTGCAGCAGTTCCTACAGTCAAAGAAAAAAATAATATATATATCAGTATATAAAAAAAATAAACAGCAGAAACAGAATTTGAAATAAAATTCTACCAGGTTGAGGTTCATATTCGATATGTGAAGGAAATCTGGCATCTTCTCGTAGCCGGTCCATGATAGTGTCCGACACCTGCTTCATATGGCTGCTTCCAGCTCCAGAATTACTGGGTGCTGGAGCATTGTCTGGAGATTGAGCAGGTTCGGGGCTAAGTTCCATTCTGTTCCCCCTGACCTTATCCTCATCATAAGGAGTAGAAGTGCCAGCATGCCAATCCTCTCCCTCCTCTTCTTCTTCTTCAGACTCTTTGTCATCTCCGGCTTCAAGATGAGTCTCTGATCTGGAGTCCATTATGTTCACATCTTCATCTATTCGTTGAGATGGATGAATCTCAGGAACAGTGATGATAGCAAGCTCAGTATTGACTGTCGCCGGTTCAGTCCTCTCTGGGATATCAGTTCGAAGAATGATGTCTTGACAAACATTCTTCAACAAATCATCAGCAGCAGATAGCTCGGACGCCGGCACATCTTCATCGCCTCTGGCCAAAGAAATGTTTCCTTCAGCTTGAGTTTCAGGAACTTCCAGCTGTTCTGTAACTTCCGCCGGGGCTGGTTCCTCTTCAGAATAATCAATCTGGTCATCCAGTGCCTGAATGACACCCTCTATCCCATGCTCAAATGGGATCATCCTCGTCTCTGAGGGTTCAATAGCTACTCCACTTGTTGTCGGAGCAGTTGTTTCCTGAGCTTGAGCAGACTCTACTTCAGTCTGTTCAGTTGAAGCTGTCGGAAGGTGAATATCATCAGACTCTGTCTTATCAGTAGAAGTTGTTTCGTTGATTTCTGGCAAAACTCCTCCACTCATAATTGTTTCTAGGAGTTTATTGCCCTTCATTTTGCTGACGGACTTCTTAACATACTTGCCTCTCGACCTCCTTGTTATCAAAGGAGCATCGTCTTCATCTTCATCCTTATCAGCGGCGTCATCTTCGTCAATTGAGATGCCACCTAAAGATGAAGTAGCAGTTACTGAGACTCCCTTCTTCTTCTTCTTCTTGGATGTCGGAGACTTAGTACTCTTCTTTGAGACGGTCTCAGATTCATCACTTCTCTTCCTCTTGGAGAGGGATACAAAAATGGGCAGAAGAACTTCATCAGGAAAATTTTCCTCCTGGAATAATTCGTATAGGGGCTCAACCTCTGTTGTCTCATCTTCGGGTTCCGGAGGGAATTGTTGAATAACAGTCCTCTTCTTTGACTTCTTCGATGGAGCTGGCTCATCCTCCGCAACAAAGGTCTTCAGATTGAAACTCGGCTTGAAGGTGCTCGACGACACATAGAAGTGAGCATATGTGTAAAGCATCTTCGTCCCTGAGCTAGATAAAGGATTAGGAATAGAGAATACAGCTTTTGTATCTCTAGCCGCAAAATATCTCCAAGCCCGAGCTCCGTCAATAAGCCCTCCACGAGCAGAAAGGCAAGTGGTGGCGTTCCCAACGTGAAGTTGGTCATATCCGAATTGTCTAGCAAATTGGCTTGGTAAATATGGTTCCATATACGTCATTTCTTCGTGACGGTATACTAGATGAGACGGCCTGATTCTCTGCAACCACTGGAAGGCTACGTCATCTAGCCTGTTTCCCATATCTCCGTCCATCATATTTAAGGGCATACTCTCATAGCCCAGTGGTGGAGGGACACATTGAATGGACCAATGTGACGCCCGATTCAAGATATTTCTGCATTCTGGAAGGGTGTGAACCTTCCAGAAAGTCTCTCCAGAGTATCTCTCCTGGAAGAGACTGCCACTCCCTCCTGTCCCTGGAGGTATCAGACCATCATGATGGAGGAGAAGCCAACCATATAAATATATGAAGGGCATCTCTATCCGTGGGAATTCTTCAGTCATCCTCCTCTGATCAGATAACATGTTGGTTACAAAATTCCGAAGACCTGCATTCAGTCTACAGGTCATCGCTGATAATAAGTCTAGCTTGTAACCATACATAAGGCGCACCGCTGCAAAGATAACGCCTCTATGTATCCTGTCCAGAGAGCTGGAGCCAGGAACAATGAATCTTCTTAACCACAGAGATAGGAATCCGGCCAAATAACCGTTCCTCGACAGAATCTTTCCGTTCTGTCTCACATAAGAGCTGAAGGTGGTTCCAGCTTTGAAATCGTACCAGTCTTCAGTGATCGTGAAATCCTTGCTGTCATATTTCTCCAGCAGATAAATGATTTCACTCTCAGAGAGAGGTTTGAAGTTGCTAATCTGATACCATCTCTTCTCGTTTATTTTCTTCTCATCCTTTTCACGGTTCATGAAAAGGTAGGACATCCACTTCTGGATGTGGTTGCCAGCTTCATCTTTAGAACTCTTGTAATATAGAGTACATATACCAATATGACACATCATCTCTTCAAATAGATGTACCATCTCTGGGTTCTTCTCTGACAGAAAATTCAGCTCTTCTGTCGTAGGCACATACTCCTCATACGGCAACGTGCCTGAAGGCAGGTGTGAGATGTATTCCATCTCATGAAGGGCGAAGCCCATCTTCCCTTTCGGAGTCATGAATGTCCCTGTCCTGTGGTTATACCTCTCAATCAATGCCAGGAACAGGAAGGGGTTGGGCCTGAAGTCGTAGGATGAATTGACGACGGCATCATAAAGGTTTATCTTCTTTAACTCAGTCTCAAAATTCTCCAAAGCCCAGTGGACCAAAGTCCTCCATCTCACATTCTCCTGATTCATCAAGCCGTTCATCCTCGGCGTCGAATCGGTGGGGTAGAATGCGTTCTTGTTTGACATAAATTCGTTTATAAAAATGGGCATCCTGAATGGCATCAATATTGACGAGTCTTCAGGTGGTATGCATCCAGGCTTCAAACCCCGAAACACTGATACATGATTCTCCGGGGCACTGAAAAATCCCTCCTTTCTGTAAATTATACGGCTCGCCTTCGCCTGCTGATATTCTGTTAAATGCCAGGACATCTTTCTGGGATAGCTGGCATGCATAATCTCATGATTGATAAGCCCCTGGAAATCTTCGGCCAGTACATGGGCTGTTTTACATCACCTTTGAAGTAGAAGCACACTTTCTCTCTGATGCCCTTTGGCTGAGATTTCTGTGCTATGGCATCTCCAAACAAAAATGCTGGTTTCTTGTGGGACACCAAATCCAGACTCTGAAAGGGTTGTCCATTCATTAAGCAGAGTAGGGTTGTATGGTCTTGATTGGCCAACAATGATAGTCTGGCTTCTGGAAGATCAAATTGGAGAAATTGCACATGAGATAAATCATGCTTAAATGAGAAACTCAAGTGCCCTTCATAGTCTGCCTCCTCACTTCGGATGTTCACTACATAAAATGAAAGAAGACAAGGTCAGATATGTTTCAGTAAAATCTATGTCTATGCGTGTATAGCAGTATTTGAAGGAAATTTCAAAAGTCACGCAGACTTCAGACAGATATATTATCAAGACACGCTGAATGATTTATTCACGCAGGTGTTTAATTCACGCAAAGTCCAGACAGATTAGGATGAAAGTCATGCATCATTGCCAGAATCACATTTAAGTAAAAATGACAAAAACACGCTGACAGATCAAGACTAATCTATCCAGAGGATGACTCTCAGAAGTCTGCGTGACTATTTCAACATGGACATTTCTGCCAACATGTGAAAACATCACGCAGAGTCATCATGAAAGCTGCGTGAATAATTCAACATTGACATCTCTGCCAACATGTGAAAAATTACGTAGAGTTCTCATGAAAGCTGCGTGAATAATTCAACATGGACATTTCTGCCAACATGAAAAATCACGCAGAGTCATGAGAGCCATGCTCCTTTGCGTGAAACACAGAGCTTCGTAAATACGAAGATGTGAAGTATGGCCGACCCTAAAGAGGGGGCATACTTTATTAATATCCTTTGCCCTAAGAAGGGGGGATATATTTCTGAAGTTCATTATTTAAGATCCTAAAAATTCTATGTGGAGTTCATCTTCATCAAAGTCGTCTTCAACAGTTCGTATCCCCCATCACTTACGATGCATAGGAGGTTGCGGGACTTCGTGTCGAGGGAGTCTATCAGTAGTGGTACGCGAAGAAGTCGCAGGGGCTTTCCCCTTGGCCTGAGCATCGGCTTTCTTGGGAGCCATTGCTGCTGAGAAGGAGAAGAAGAAGTCGAGGAAGATGAAGTTCGTTGGGGAAGTTCTCTTCTGTGGATTCTCTCTCTCTAAAAGCAAGTAAAGAAGGAAAGAAATGACTTATGGCTTATTTATAGGCTCATGGAGAATTCCAAACGGCACATCATTATTTGCCTCGATTTAGAAGCTTGATACGGGATCCTAACTGCACAGAATCCCAACAGTCCAATCATTTAGGAGTAAATATCTCTTTAAAGTCATCTCAGCGTGACTAAATTCATTTATATTATCTTGATTTCAAAGTATTTCAAAATAATTTATCATTTTTTGAAAACTTTGAAGGGGGTTTTGTAGGCCTTAAAAATGAAAGTCACGCTGAGTTGATCAGGACAAAGTCCAAAAGTCACGCTGAGTTGATCAGGACAAAGTCCAAAAGTTACGCTGAGTTGATCAGAACAATATTTAAAAGTTACGCTGGGAGACAGCTCATCATTTGTCAGAGTGTCATTATGACTGACAGCACGACAGTCGAAGAATGTCCCCTCGTATGCCACGTATGCACGGAACTCGAGAGATCACAGCCGACTATTGCGTGATTTTTGAAATCTTCTTCAGCAAGACTCAGCCTTCACCAAGTTGGCGTACCAAAAGAGTTTATTGTCATTTAATGCGACTGACAAGGCAATCACTGTCAGAGATTTTGTGTCAGATGAGGCATGTCGAATCAAGACAGCTAGCAGTCCTGGCTCAAGTCTGCGTGTATTTTGAACTTCTATGTTCCTTCCTTAAGTCTGCGTGTATTTTGAGCTTTCTGTCTCAAGTTTGCGTGGATTCTGAAGCTTCCTGCCCCACGTCTGCGTGGATTTTGAAGCTTTCTACCCCAAGTCTGCGTGGATTCTGAAGCCTTTTTGCCCCAAGTCTGCGTGGATTCTGAAGCTTCTTGCCCCAAGTCTGCGTGGATTTTGAAGCTTTCTGACCCAAGTCTGCGTGGATTTCGTCTTCAACAAGTCTGTGTGGATTTCATCAAATTGGAGTACGTGGCAGCAATGCCACTGATCTCTCGCCTGCGTGTCCTGTAACTTGCATACGACTCATGCATGATTGCCATGTGTCCAACAGTTACAGGCCACGTCCAGTAACTGCTCATAACCTCGCGTATGTTAAATCCTGCATGATTTTCAACTAGGCACAGGCTGTGAAGACAGTTATCTTTTCAGTTATTTTTGACTCTATAAATAGAGTTCTTTTTCTCATTCATTGTACAGATACATAGTTATCTAAATTACTGTCAAAATTTTGAGAGCTTTTCTTCTTCGCATCGTCCAAGGGATAAAGCGATCGTCTTCTAGATCGGATTCCTACAGTTGTAATTTTCCCAGAAACACAATAAATAAAGTGAATTTATTTATGGAAAACAGTAGGTCCACAAAATATCATTCAAATTTATTTGCTCGCATTTCCATATACACAAAAGGGCAATAGGTCCACACAAAAAATCCTCCGTGGGGTGTCCGTTATCAAACATAAATATTGTATTAGGCCTTCCAGTACAAGCACCACAAAATACCACAAATAAAGAATGGAGTGAACATACTCTACTTATTCAAAATCAGTTACATTCATAGGACTACACCTCCAGTAAAGGATTACACTGGTGTCCAAAAGGAGCAAAACAAGAATTACAGCTAAAGACATCCCATGGATCCCTACAGTCAAGGATCATGATTGCGTCGAGGGATATACGATTCTCTCAGCCATTTTGCATAAGAAAGATTTATTTGATTAAGGTCTTCGACGGGAGCAAGAGGGTCAGAACTCCCAGTACAGTTACCCTTAGACTTGGGTTCCTCCTTCACAGCAACCTCAATCTTGGAAGTAATTCCCTCCCTGGTGGACGCTAGCTCTTCTTTTTCCTTAACTTTTGGCATCACCTCCTCTTTAACAAATGATGACTCTTGTTTGATGAAGGGGGCAGCATCTCTTCCTTCGTAATGGTCTCAGCATTCGGCACGAATGCTACAAAAAAATTATCAAAGGAAGAAGATAGTCATATAAAGGACCCTATTTTCAGCTATACGACCTAGCCAAAACGTAACACATGCGGCCCAAAGTCATGAGGCCGACTTCATGAAGTACTCATGCAGCTCAAGTCGAGAAGCACTTATACGGCTCAGGCCTGAAGTGTTCATGTGGCTCAATTATGAGACATTTATGCGGCTCAGTCATGAAATACTCATGTGACCCAGTCATAAGGTACTCATGCGGCTCCGTCATGAGGCAATTATGCGGACCAATCATACGTTATTCATGCAGCCCGATCATAAAGTGCTCATACGGCTCAATCATGAGGCACTTATGCAGCTCAGTCATGAGGTATTCATGCGGATCGATCTTGGGGCACTTATGCAGTTCAAGTTCGAAATGACCAGCGGTTATGTGGCCCAGTCCATGTGGCTCGATTATACATAACACATGTGGTCCAAATGAGATAGCGCATGCATCGACCAGGCTTAAAGCACAGAGGCAGTATATGACAAGCCCGTACATAAAATATGTGACATGGCCATTCAAAATTTTAGTCATCGTCTTCCCACCGTCCTTACTCTTGAGAGAGGGTTGTACGTCGGGATGAATGGAAGGAGCGTTCGCCGCTCTCAATAGAGAGGCAAGTCCCTTCCCTTTGGCCGCCGCACCAGTCAACTTGGAAGCCTTTGGAGCCATAGCAGAATGAATGATAAAATCGAAGGAGAAGAAGGTGAAAGAGGAAAATCCCTCTCCAAATAACCCATATTTATAGAGTTGCTGAGAAGTGTCTCTTCGATTCTCGAGATCATTTAAGATAATGACGACGTTTGGGGACTTTATCCCTAAGTAACTGTCGACTTTCTCTTGAAAGAGCGCCTCTTCGATTCTCGAGATCATTAAGGATAATGTTGACGTTTGGGAACTTTATTCCTAGTAACCGTCAGCTTTATCTCGAAAAGAGATCCACAACCGAATAAAAAAATTAAATATAGCAGTGACAGCTGGCAGGCTGATGGGATCACCTTGAGGCTCAATATTTCTCTGCAGCTCAAGATCACTCTGCGGCTTAAGAATTCCCTGTGACTGGAAGACTCCCTGCGGCTTGACATATTTTTATGCTTCTTATTCAAAGTATTCCAAATTTGCAATTTGAAAACTTTGAAGGGGGTCTCGTCGAAGCATAAAAAATATAGGATTCATGTGGATCATAAATTTTTGCATATATACTTTGGCCTAAACAGGTCCGCATAAAGGTAAGCCGCATGACAGATTCAGTGCCTTATGCGGCCCGTCGACAACCAGCTGCAGAA
The DNA here is from genome assembly GCA_029216955.1 of Iris pallida. Classification (NCBI taxonomy): domain Eukaryota; kingdom Viridiplantae; phylum Streptophyta; class Magnoliopsida; order Asparagales; family Iridaceae; genus Iris; species Iris pallida. Next base: position 29,628,460 of record JANAVB010019800.1, on the reverse strand, counting down.
AAAAGATATACGGCCAAGAGGAGCAGTCCATCTGGTAAAGCTGACAAGTCCTGTCAATACTGACAAAAATGATAACTCTAACACTTTGACAAAAAGATAAGACATGAGACGTCACCAAAAGCAGGGATCATAAGCTTTCATGCGGCTAGAAGAGTGTCCCCTAAGCCGCATGAACATTATGCGGCTTAAACACATACGGGCCCAAAGTCTCCAAACTTTATGCGGCCAAAGGCGACTGTGACCCAAGCCGCATGAGCTTTATACGGCCAAAATACAGAATTTATGCGACTTAAATCCTTAAGCTATATGTGGGCTAAGGAAGTTGGCGACTTAAGCCGCATGAGTCTCATGCGGCCTGTACCACATGGTCAAAGACTGAGAGACTCATGCGGCTCAAAATGATTCATGCGACAGGACACGTGGCAGGCTACCAAGTCTTAACTACCCAGATTTACTGCAATAAAATCCCAACAAATCGACAGATGGCGGCCAAAGAGCGGGTCTTCACATGCTAATTTGCCATGTGGCCACAGGCCCTCTATACGGCTCAGGATACATACCACTATAAATAGCAGGGTGCCACACCCCTGCAAAAGGCTGGCAACCTTCGAAAAGCAATTTCTTCAAGAGCTAAAGACTGCATCAGATAGTCCATGGAGTAAGGCAGAGTTGATAACACTTTTTTGAGCCTCCACCGTCACCCTCCAGAATCAAAACTAAACAATTGTACTTAGATTATTTTCTAGGATTTCTTTCGAGGATTTTCTTTGTATAAGTGAGTTTGCAATGAATTTCAGTATTCTGTAATACCTGTCTTTGATTTTTTTATGGCAAACAGCTGGAAGTCAGATGCAGGACCTTGCGAGGATAAGGTACTAGACCGATCCTCGAGTGGGTACAGAGGGGCAGACATAGGGAGCATTCAAGAAGCTCTTCAAGGAGAAGTTCTTCCCGGACACCGTACTTGGCGTACTGGAGAAACAGTTCGAGAATTTGGTTCAGAAAAACCAGACCATTGAGGATTATATAGGAGAGTTTTGCCGTCTGGACATATTTGTGTAGGATCTTACTAAGCCCACGAAGGCGATGAGGTTTCGAAAGGGCTTGATCAAGGAGATCAAGTCATTGACTAGGAGCAGCCGCAACACCACTTTTGAGGAGATTTTGGTGGGAGCCATGGCGGCAGATGATGACCTTGAGCTGAAGGGGGAAGAGAGGTCGAGATACTCATGGAGATAGTGGCAGTACATGCCCGACCAAGAGGCCTCACATTCAGCAGCAACAACAGTAGAGGCCTATTCAGCAGTAGTTTCAGGGCCAGGGACGTACACTTTTCTAGCAGGTACCCAAGCATCAGCAGGACGCTATGTGCAACTTCTGCAAGAAGCTATGCCATTGGTGGAACGACTACAGGAAGATACTGGGCATGTGTTTACTTTATGTTGTATTGGAAAATCAATTGAGGGAGTGCCCTAAGAACTTGGCACGATTGGCTCATGCAGCAGCAAGAGCTAGGGCTCCGATAGAGTAGCAGAGGGGACCACCGCTGTAGACTCAGCAGCAGAGGTTTGTCCAACATCAGCAGAAGGCTGGAGGAGGTGGCCAGCAGGGGCGAACTTTCGTCATGACAGTCGAGGATGCACAGGCAGTAGGAGAGCTGATTGCAGGTTCTATTCTTCACGACTCCATTTCTGCATTTGCCTCATTATAAACTATCCCAAAATTTGATTTCAGCTATTCCTATTTACCTTCCTTGTTTGTTAATAAATTTGATTCTTGGTGTTCATTATTAATTTAATTTTCTACCAAGATAAATCATATAGGCTAGGTCGCCTCAGTTATTGAATCTAGAGTCTTCTATAATCATATTAGCTGGCATAGCAAGGACATATAGTCTGATTTTGGATGTATTTATCGGGTGTAGGAATTTAAGATTTTCGCAGCCAAGGATGCGGCAATACAAAAAAATTAAATACCATGATTCTAGAGGTATATACCTTAGTTACAGACTCTATGGTTATCGTAGTCTTGCTTACTAGTATGGCAAGGATTCTGGGTATCATGATTTTGGACAAATGCATATGATTATCGAATTGTATGATTTAGATAAGGTATCTGAGACTATAATTATTGGGGGTTTGACCTAGAAGAAGTACGACCACTTTAAATTTTGAGGACGAAATTATTTTAAGGAGGGTAGACTTGTAACCACCACTTTTCTAAAATGAGGGTAATTTTAAACTTTTGTAAAATTATTCATTAAATAATAGGATTTAAATCATGTTAATAATTTTTGGTGAATTTTAATTAATTTAATACTATTTAAATTGGTGAATTATGATTTTGGTGTTTTGCTAGTATAACCCTAGAGACTACTTAGCCTAGAGACTAACCATGACCATGGGGACCTAACTATGTGATTAGATTGACTAATTACCACTTTTTAGTCTAAGGACATTGTGGTCATTTTGTGACTTTTGAATTAATTAGGACTTTGATCAATTGATAATGTACAAAGTGTTATGTTAGACCTTAACCTAGAATTGCCCTAACCTAGATATTAGTCATGAGCCTAGATATTATAGTAGAATCTTTCATCACATGACAAGGTTAGTAATATCTAGATATTAAGTTAGGAGTAGGATATTTGTTAAGGTTAGATATTTATCTTGGACCTTTAGCTAGATGGCCTTGAATTGTATAGGTAGAGGCATTTAAATCACTTAGAACTAAACCCTAACCCTAGAGACAACTCTAGGTAGCCAAGAGGTAGTCCCCCTATATAAACACATGTTAGACCCCCTACTCTTTTTATTGCCTCCTACAAACCCTAATTATGTTCTTCCTCAAATTCAACCCCTTTCTCTAAATCAACTCCAAATTGAGCCCAATCAATTGCAACACACTCCTCTACTATAGAAGAGGCCATTGGTGGATAGATAGCATGGATTTGGAGTAAGTTGACCAAAGGAAGTCGAAATATTTGGCTTCTAAGTACAATTTCATTGAGATTCTAACTCTCAATAGATAATGGCCTCTAAACCTATCAATATTTCGATTTCTCTTCATAGATGTATTTATTTAGGGACCCCCTAGCTGTTGACCAAGTTTGGTCAGAAACATAATCTATTTAGGGTGCGTATTGGAGGAGTATCGGAGTGCTATGTAAAGCGTTTGGTGAAATGTCACAAAGAAATAAATTTCTGTAAATTGCAAAACTAAATATTTGATTTTGTAGCTAATTACGTATAGATTGTATTTCTAAAACTCTGAGTCAATTTTGGACACGTTTCGTGTCCAAAATTCGATCACGGGACGCTGCACGATACTGTGTGCAGTTTTCCTACTACCTGACACTTCGTGCATACTACACTGGACACATGGACACAGGATATTTGATACAGAGGTCGGAAATACGATTGACATTGTGCCCCCAAGTTTCAGATGGTATCGGGTAATGTTGGACATGAAATCATGTTCGTATAAAATTTACACACACGCGCACAGATACGCTCTGATACGGCCTTCATGTCGAGCCATGACACGCTGTGGACACAATACAGACCCCTGGACACCTAGTTCTATACCTACCCTAGCTATAGACATGTGCACGAGACTCAAGGATGTGTGTGTATCGTGTCCTACTTGACTCGACATACATGCACGACCCAGTGCACAATACTGGTTTTCTGACACTACTTTAACATTGTATTTGACATGATTTAGGGACACTAGTGTCACCCCTTGCTGACACAATGTGTAGGCACTCACACCCCCTTTCATATTTCCAATTTTATTTTGATTATTGGGTTTCTAATTTATGTTATGGGTTGGGCATTACCAGTTTTAAGTAGGCTGGGTTTTGGTTGATAAATGAATGAGTGTATGCATGTATGATGTGTTATATATTTGTAGACAGTTAAGTTATTGGAGGTTTTGGTTGATGTGAGGTTGGGTTGTTCAGAGTTAAAGTTGAAACTCAGTTATCTGAGTTTGTGAGGGTTTGATGCAATCTCAGTTATCTGAGATTGTTCTATATAGTTTAGGCTATATATTTGTTGTAGTATATATTTATATATATATATGGTTGGGATATCCAGTTTATATAGGTTATCCTAGAGTATGTGTATAGAGAGTGAGTTAGTGAGTCTGGGTTAGTTAGTGAGTGAGTTTGTGTTGAGGGATTAGGCATAACAGTAGAGTTAGCAGCAGAGCTAACAGCAGTTGCATTGCTGCAGTATGGTTGCAGCAATGGCAGCATGGCTTAGCTTGGCTTGGCATTGTCTTGTAATACAGTAGCCAGTAGCAGCTAAAGGTAAGGCAGCAGTAGCAATGGGCAAGGCAGTATGTGTTGTTTAGGATGTGAGGTAGAGGGTGCAAGTAATATTAAGAAGTAGAGTGAAGGGGGTTAGGCTAATAAGCAGTAGTTGCTAATGAAGGAAGGATATGGTTAGGCTAGTAATACATGTTAAGTGTTAGGTATTGGCATGTGATGGGTGCTAGGTATAATTGTTACCTTGGGGTTAACCAGAGTATATAATATAAGTGGGTATCCTATATATAAGATATATGGGATATGTTTGGTAATTATACATAATGTATATATAGGAAGTTTGTTATAGTGAGAGGTGTGGGATGTAGGTTTGGGGGGATGTGTTAGAGGAGAGTATTGGGTATAAGGGTATATAGGCAATAGATTGATGTAAGGATGTTTTATATTATATATAGATATGGTATGGATGTGAGAGTGTATATATGTATATGGTAGGTAAGGTGCTATGGTATTATGCTTGGGTTATCCTAATAGCTAGAGGTGGAATAGGGTTTGTACCTTCTAGCCTCATACTAGAATAGCCTCCTTAGCCCAACACTCTAGATATTGACCAAAAGAACTTAGTTACTATAGAGTTGACTAGAGCTTGACCTAACCCTAGATAGTCTAAGATTGACCTAGTTTGACTTGAGGGTTGACCAGAGTTGAACAAGAGTTGAATTTGATCTAGAATAACCTAGAATCATTTAGATGCATTGTAAACTTCAAATATTGTCTTCTTGTATACATTATAACTTGTGTGCTCTATTTATGACTCAAACACCTAAGTTCAGACATCTATTTTCACAGTCACTCGGGATCTCAGGCGAGTATATGCTCTGATTATTTTCATACTTGCTAGAACTTATATTCATGCTTTAGATAAATTACTTGTTGCTGTCACGTTGTTATCACGGACCAGTACCCTATGGATCTTGTCGTGCGATGTTATCCCCCTCGGCTTCATCAAATACATCTTATCATATGCTTTTCATGAACATCTTATATTTCTTGTAAACCCCTATTCATGTATACTCTTGTGCAATCTTGCAACTACAAGAAAATGTATCTTCTGCGACATACACAATATGTAGTGGAAAGATGGATTTGTTTTGCCAAAGCCTTTCTGCGACATATCGCGCTATGTCGCACGTGTGTCATCGAATCCTTGTCTGGAAAAGTATTTGGCGACACAAATCCATCATGTCGTCGAAAAGGCCCACTTTTTGCGACATGTTCTAATTTGTTTATAAAATAACATTTGGCGACATGTGTCTTGCGTGTCGCAAAAAGGTGATACTTTGGCAACATAAAACATATCGAAAAAAGGCACATTTTGCTACACAATTTAATGTCACAAAAGCTAATGTAGACAAATATAAAAATACTTTCTTCTACACAATTTGATGTCACAAAAGATAATGTAGACAAATATAAAAACACTTTCTACTACACAATTTGATGTCGCAAAAGCTAATGTAGACAAATTTTTATATTGATTTATCATAATAAAGAATTGCATTTGAAACATAGATATAAAATCCTACTTCAAAAGAAACTTATAAACATTGAAATTTGTATTGAAAGAACTTGAGAATAAATAGCAACAAGTTATCACACACAAATAATATCCAATATAATGTCTTCATAAAATAGTCCAATAATGCAAAAGATTTAACTTCAAGTAACCCATTCAAGGAGAAACGTATTGTATTTCACAATCATTGCTTATTCCAACTAGACAAATATAATGTAAGCAAAAATACATGAATTCAGTGTATTCCCAAAAAATTAGCCAACAAAAAAATTATCTTTTCATTGCAAACATTACTTTCTTCAAAATAATGATAGATCTAATGATATGAACATATTCCCAAAAATTGGCTTTGTTGTCCATGTGATCCTGCAAAAAAAAATTAAAAAATTCTTGTATGTAAAAAAAAAGTATATGCTAAAAGAATGACCAATATCTATGAAGGCTAAAAAATACATGAACACTTGTACAGTATTTTGTTTCACACAAAATAAACTTAGTAAAGAAAATGTGTTGACACAAACATTTGCTAGTGTTAACTCTTGAGCACATTTGCTAGTGTGTTATCTGATACTCATATTGCAACCTCTATAATCTCTCCTAGAAGGGTGTTATATATCTAGAAATCTTGTCATGTATGAGTGTGTTTAGTTTCAACACCATTAGCATCACAAATTTTTATACGGAAAAGTTGGTGTTATTTTCTTAAATGTTTTAATTTATTTGCTTTCATCTCATGCTTTAACACTATTAGTATGGTCTGTCATGAAACTAAAATTTCAAAAGAAGTGCAGAACACATAGAGAGAAAGAGTGCAGTACCCAAAAGAAGTTGTAGCCTAACCGCCCTCAGCTGATTCCTCCACACATTCATCCGACGAAAGTAATCCACATCTCAACAACACCACTTGGAACTTTTCAAGTTTCTGGTTCTGCGCCTTAATTTGTTGTTGTTGAATCGCAAGTTGTTCATTTTGGGCCTCAAGTTGTTGTTATTGAGTTTTATTAAGTTCCTTTAGTGATGATAACTCCTCTCTTAGGATAATCACTTCCTCACCATTATCCTTGGATGTGGTATTAGTATTACAGGGCTTACGGCCCACTCCATATCCTCTCAAGTAGTCCAATTTCTTTCCAAGCATTGCTATCGACATTTTTTCTTATGACATCGGGATTGCATTCGGCTGAGAACACATAGTTCGCAAATTTTCAAGCTCAACCTGACATTTTTAAGGAACAAAAGTAATTAGTTAGATTGTAAAGCAAAACTTAAAAACCTAGTGTTAACCCATTTCTTAGTTTTAAGTAACAGCCATACAAAAAAACATTTGTTAGAATTACGTGTTTCTCCATACACTTATGATCCAACCAATCATCTTTCTTCTTACTCCAATGAGATTCCTTAAAAAAATCTACAAAGTGAGGTATCTCCGCCTAATTTCATGGAAATAACAGTTAAATATTGTATGTGGAGAAGTAAATAAAATATGTATTAAAATTTAAGTTAGAAATTGCAAAAAATGCATCACCTTCGTGGACATTGTCGCTGCAAATGACTTTGACCTGCAAGAATTATTCCATGGCAAAGAGGAACGTGCTACCATATTTTGCTCTGATCGTATACAACATGAAACCAAAACAAAGGGTGAACATAAAGTAAAGTAGGAAAACAAAAAGGAAAAACCAATAAAGTAAAGTAGGGATACTGATACAAGAAGTTAGCACGTCTTTTACCCATACTCTATAGTGCTTTGATACTCTACACAACAGCTTTCTGCACCTGCTGCAATTTCACATAGGCTTCTCTCTTGCAACCATACTGCTGCATGCTGCTAAGGTAGATATATTACTCTATGACACACTTCGTAACTCTACCTGTATCACTGCACAGGTACTACATATAGTTATACACTGTATCACCCCCTAACCCATATACACACAAGCATATAAGAATGCACGTGCATTATATTACATAGATTTCTAGTACCTGCACACAGAAAACAAACATAACCCATTCATACATGCTCAATTAATCATTTATACACTGACACTTCTTCATGTTATACACATGTATCACACTACTCACTCTGCAATCTGCAGACACTGATACTAGTTGTTGCCTTACCCCGCATCTCTGCTACAACATAATACACACACACTGATACTTTCAAGTCATACTGCTACAACACAATACACACACACTAATTTAACTTCTTGTACTGGTTTTTCCTTTTTGTAATAGAAAATAGGTTACAATCAGTTTAAAGTAAATAAACATCATGTATTCCCCAAAAATTTGGACATGGTCAGTGGACGTGCCAAATAAGAAGCATGAGAATTTCATAAATAAGTGGTTAGGACTTAGCGTGGTATGCCACCTAAATGTATAACATGTATGAGTGGCTAGGGCATATAGTTATGTTTCTCATCATTAGACTTGAATCACAGAGGTTGCATCTTTAGTCCACTTTTTGTTCATGTTCTTGACCTCTTCCAACCTTTTCCAAACTATAACCAATCAACCTGTCTAGCATTTGTTTGGCTTATCCTCTGTTGTTTGAAAGACTGCATTAATACCAATATACTTATGGATCTGTGTACCTCGTGAAAGGGACACATGGATTCAGTTTGGTTTTATAGGAGGAGTATACTCATGTTGGTCACTTCTAGGCATGAATCCAGTTTGGAAAAAGGAAAAGAAAAAACAGTATATCATGAGTTAAAAGGGAAAGAAATATAGGACAACCTTCATAGCTGACCACAGTGGACAAAGCTTACTAATACTCGCTAGTGATTGGGTGGATGGCTAATATTAGGTTGACTAAAAACCAGTGGATTAAGGTTATCATTTCAAAATTTGGTGGTTTTAGCTTAAAAAAATATTTTTTTGTTTAACTTGGACAAGTTTAACATTCATGGAAGGGCCGAAATATGACTTTAAACTTTAAATCCTTTATAATTGGGTCATATTTACAAGTTAGGCTGCACAGTTGTCTTGTACGTGTGTTTTTATAGCACACATTATTTGGTTTTGCAGGAATTAACTTGTCACATTAATGTTATTATTATGAAAGGTAGCTATTAAGACAAATATAAAATCTATAATATTTATGTTGCACGAATGTTGCTTTCCTACCGTTGGGCATATTCAAATATCAAGGTGTTTATGTTGTACAATTATTGAGCAATCAGAAACTTTAGCCTGGTATCCAGAATTTTAATATATTTTATGTCATTCAAAAAATTCATAAGGTAGAAGGAAGATCTTATCCTTATTTTAAACCATTTTGTCTATGTTGCACTTATACTTGACCGAATGTTATATGGTACTGTAGTTGGCGACAACATTAAAGGAACCTAAATCAGAAGCTAGTAAGAAAACAAAGAAATTTGAGAAAATGTAGCTCTTGTCAGACTCTATTTATAAGGATCCCTTAAGAAATATGGAGGGATTCTTTATTGTACGGGAAAATCGCAATATGCTCAAAAGCTTTACCTGGATGTGCATATGCATACTGAACAAAATCGACATAGTTTGCATAAATCAAATGAACCATGTATTCATGTGGCAATGACATGGAGAATAATCAAATGAACCAAGGTTCCAAGTTAACTTCAAAGAACCCTTAAATTGGATTATACCAGAGAACATAACATTTGGATTGTACCAGAGAACAAACATGTATATATAAAAAAAATCATAAAAGTAGGAATAAAGTAATCGGGCATCATATACCTTAAATTTGGCATTTGTTGTCCAAATCCGATCAATCATGTACTCCCAATCCTCTTGTGAAACGCCTTTATATGAGTTGTTTCTGGGGTTTATGTCATCCTTCAACAACTTCTTATAATGTGCATGCATGCGACTCCTCTAATCTTTATATCTCAGCTGGCATATTTTCGTAATAGTCTGCCTTACGACTTCATCCTCATCATAATTTTTGATCTCAAATTTATCCTGCAAACATGTACTCAATAATATAGATTATTAATCAACAATAAATGGAAATAAACCTAATTATATGAAGTAGTAAATATATCCACCAATACCCGAACTCTTTGAATAATTGACTTCTTTAGGATGTCATCCCAATATATAACGTCCTGAAATGGTGTAGCAACTCGAACTTCAACGTCAATCTAGTTTGCAAGAGCATTAGCATTATCCCCAACTTGAGCCCTTTCCCTGGCGGGGATTGACACTTGAAGCTTGCCGATTTTTTGTACCATTTTCTCTACAACTTTACCACGCGTCTTACCCCGTATATTTTTCTTTGGTGAACCTTTACATCAAAAAAAATAGCCTTAAGCTAGACAATAGATAGACCAGATTTCTATTTCAGACTTCATTAAAATCAAATATGATTATATCCATTAGATTACCTGAACCACTAGCTAGTGACTCCATAGGACTAGGCTCATGCATTTGAAGGTTATTGGACCACTCAGCAGTGGTTTCTTCAGGTGTCGAAACAAGACGTGATGATTTACGAATGGGACCATTGTATACGACCAAAACATACAAAATACATAAATATTAAGACATTATTAGTAACATAATTTAAACACAACATATCACTCGAGGTTCATATCTTATATATAACCTTTTCCTTTGGTTGATTAGAAGGCACATTATTATCATCATCACTGCTGGATGAACTAAGCAAATTATCACACTTGCCCGGTCGATACTCATCACCATCTCTCTCACTTACATTTCTTTTGCTATTCTTACCAAAACTTGTTTGGATGACCATCTCAAATTGAGTTAATAAATTTGAGGCGCGAAGCAAACCCAAAGCATCTAATTTTCTTTGGTTACTAGCAATATTTTCATTTCTTTGCTTCTCATATGCTGACGTCATCTAGGATGCTTGTTCGGGTCTTAAATATACTCTACTTTCTGATTTTTCCATCTATGACAATAAAGAAACAAATGAGTTCCACAATGTAATTCCAATTTTCATTGTATGCATTCCAAATGTGTGAAGTTGGAGGCATTTGACACATAACAAATGTTATTTTAGACATTCTAATGCAATAAGTAAGAAGCCTAAAGAAACTGAACAATATTGTGCAAGCTGTAATATCAAGATATAGATCACATATTATCGTATAAGATACATTGCTCATAAGATATTTGATTGGAAGCTAATATACTCCTACATATATGGATAAGTTAAGCTCCTACCATACTGCAGTTGCATTTTATCTTATGAGTGTAGGGCCTTTATCTTATTATTGGCTCTTCTTTCCTTATTCCATCCCAAATTTATAATACTTATATTGATACTGGTTTGTTACTGTTGTATTTTACTTTTAAACAGGGTAAGCAAGGAAAATAGGGTTGTCGGGGTACTGGATAACTTTGTCGAGGGGGAAAAATGGACCGTGTGTTTGGTTTATCAAGCAAATGCTAAATACAGACAGTTAACTAATTTTATGTTAAAATCTGAACATCTCTAAGGCATATACCTAATTTTATGATAACTTTGTCGAGGGGGAAAAATGGACCGTGTGTTTGGTTTATCAAGCAAATGCTAAATGCAAACAGTTACCTAATTTTATGTTAAAATCTGAACATCTCTAAGGCATATACCTAATTTTATGTTAAAATCTGAACTTCTCTATGCATATAACAATTTTCCATGTAATATGTTTATAGCTTGCCCATAAGTCCCATATGCCTATTATCCTTACATGCATCCTAGGATATGATATCTATATGATACATATGATACCATACCTATTCATGCCCCATGATTCTAATATCCCTATAGGAGACATGGATACTTATGTACCCATATCCCTATTATAACCTTATATCATATAGATTTTTATATCTATGCATATACCCATTATCCATATTACACATGTATCAAGTATTACTCATAAACTCCTACATATTTACATATACATATATTATACTTTTCATATCACTGACACACACAATCGTTGTATCACTAGGACACTACCTATTAGTAACACAATCTATATGCAACACTATGATACTCTAATCCCTTATCCTCTTCCCTTGACACACAACATGCCTATATACCCACACACTCATATACACACTGCTGCTACTTTCTAAACCGGACTCAGATTTCTCTCCACTGGAACACTCACAGAGATAGAATACATACAGAAATCTGTGCACCCTCAAGTGACTGAACTCCAATGCATATGTGTGTACATATTCCTACACACATGGATCACTATGTACAGTCGCAGACCTGGGTACACACACAGGAATCTGGATGCTCAAAGTTACTCATAGAATCCTTACCGTAACACCTAAATACTGGTACACAGGTTGCCCACATATATGGTTCAGGTTACTACCTATCTACTGATCACACATCTACCTACACACACACCCCTTCACTGGAATGGTATATCTCACATGTACATTGCTGCACACAGGTGCACAAAGGCTCGATTTGGCCTTGCTGTTACTGATACTAGTCTACACACAAAATTAGTTCCTATAGGACTAAGCACAGGCCACCATTCCTCATTATACACATACAAATACTTTAACATTGGCAGCACACTGATTTACACTATCATGTGTATCTCCTATACTACCTGCTGGAACATACATTGACACATGGATTTTCCTAACTCTGCTACACCTGTGGCACTCACTGGTACACACACACATGTTTTACTTAACAAAAATGCCTAGAAATCGGCTTTTGAAAATAAAACTTGAAAGAGTACAAAAAGTACAAATTGTTCTGGGAAGTATTGCTATGGAAGTCTGATCTGAAGGCGATCACTTTGTTCCTTGGACCATACGATGATGATGAAGATCACTGCTAGAAGATGAACAGCTGGAAGAACTAAGTCACCAGAAAGGTATCGACACACTTGGGCACTGATGGCGAGGTCGAATGCTTTCCTGCTTTGCTTCACTCTGTTCTGGAAGAAAGGTTGAAGAAGAATGCTCTGGAAAATCAAAGTCTCTGGGCTCTGATCTCTATGTATTCTCTCATGTCTCTCTGCTTGCCCCTCTCATATGAAAAAAAATAAGTCTATTTATAGACTTGGCTTTTTGTGCGTAAAAACTCAACGAAGTCTTATTTTTACGCTAGTAACTGCCACCCATGACTGAAGTTATCCTCTACACACGTTGACACGTGTCCCATTATTTCAATAAGAATAGGATGCACGTACACACGTTCTTCGAAATTTGAGGCATGAAAGCTACGTAGGCAAACCACATTCCAAAGTAGTCAGGAAGGATAGGGCGTAAAAACAACCCAAATATACACTGAGCGTAAAGTAGTAGACTAGGCGTAAAATAGCCCTAAAATGCACTTCTCGCGTAAAGTGGTTGATAAAACAACCTTGAGCGTAAAACGTAGCCCAAATAAACTTTATGCACATGTCAACTTTGAGCGTAAAAAGCTCATATAATATTCATGCGTAAAAGAAGCCATCTTGTGAGCGTAAAATAGCTCAGTCTACATACTAAACGACAGCATGGGTTTCTGTATAAAACAAATCCCTTCGAATTCTGTGTTATATGCTGTCAGTAGATCTGTATCTCAGACCCATTATCATTTTGCATTAAATACATGATTTGACAGCCTGTCTCTAGCGTAAAATAGCTGATCTGTCCCTGGCGTAAAGTAGCTGATTTGTCCCTGGCGTAAAGTAGTTGATTTGAGTGTAAAGCTCTATCTCATTGACTCATTCTATGAAGCACTTTTTACGCTCCTACATGAACCCCTTCAAAGTTTTCAAACATTTTCAAAATTTTGAAATACTTTGAACAGAAGCGTAAAATTCGGGATTTGACCAGTCAGCGTAAAGTTTGGGATATCCAGCGGTCAGTCGCGTAAAAATAGGGATATTCAATAGTCGGCGTAAAAATAGGGAATTTGAACCTATTCAAAATATCTATAAATAGAGCTTTTCGAATTCGATAAAGACTTATCTCTTTGCAATCCCAAATCTCTTTGCCCCCTTTCTTCGAAATCTCTCCCGCTTTAACTCGATGGCTACCAAGAAGACCGCCGCCGGCAGCAAGGGGAAGAAACCCGCCGTCGATTCTTCATTGGCCGACCGTGCGCAAACTCCCATTCGGTCATCGACACCACTCCGACAGTCCAATCCTGCCGTAGCTCCACCTATGAAGGGTAAGACCCTATCTTTTGGCCGGAACATTCATCGGAGAAGAAGAAGACAAACTTTCAGATTTCACGCCCACGTCATTCGTGTTAGCGTAGAAACTGAAATAACAAAATACGCCCACGTTATACGTGTCAGCGTAAAAAGTTAAGAAATACGCCCACGTTATACGTGCCAGCGTAAAATTCGAATTACGCTCATGTCTACTCATGCTAGCGTAAAATTTAAGAAATACGTCTACGTTATACGTGTCAGCGTAAAATTCGAATTACGCTCATGTCTACTCATGCCGGCGTAAAATTTAAGAAATACGCCCACGTTAGCATATGCTAGCGTAAAATGAAGAAACTTTGTAAAACAAAGACCTTTTACACTTTAAAACTTTTAATCAATTTTAGTAAGCGTAAAAGTCAATGTCTTTACTCATAAAACTTCAAATTAGATTTCTCACTAACTTGATCTTTTTTCCTTTTGTCAGTAGATTTACAAACTCATCCTCTTGAAGAAGTTTTTGGCTCATCAGCGGGCATGGTGGGCTCGAACTATCTGGAGGATTTATCTCATGTCAAATTTCCTCAATCCAACCCCGAATACCCTGCAGCGAGAGCACAGCTGATATCTGCCCAAGGAGATAGGATGTTATTATCTATGATCGACGGGGAAGTGCTGGTGTCACTGGACAATCAATAATTCTTAAAACCAGCCTTCTTATTCGGGGATACGATAGATTTCAAATCGCAAACTCATCCCAAAAAGGAAGCTTGGGTATTTAGATCTGGAGAAAGGGTGATGTATCTCCCTGACATGGACAAGGATTATCCTTTATCTGCTTTCTTCCATGCTAGCCATCACCGTCAAACGTTGTAGAATTTAACTCCCAATAGCTATGGTAGACCGGGTAGGATCATTTTCAGAAGAGAGAGAGCAAATGACATAGGTTATCACATTAGCACTCCCTATGGTGGTGTCATTCCATTTTTGGGTCTATTGTCCGGGTTCATACCGAGTGAGGACTCACTTCTCATCCAGCCTGTACAAATTCCCATGTTCATAAATAAATTCCTAAGGGAAGGAGTCTTATATCCTCAGACCAACCCTAGGCTGACAGGGTGGCTAACCCCTTACAGTAGTAACTGGATTCAGATCAGTAATTGGGTCATGAAGCATTTTAAAACAGAATTAGACGATATTGGCCTGTATGAAGCGGTGGCCTCTACCAGTTATGGCATTCCACCGAACAGCAACTTATTCGTAGCTTTACTGGAGTTGTATATGAGTTCGATAGAAACTTTTGCAACTCCACACGGCGAAATGGGCCTTGCTTTGCATGAGATGCAATTCATCTCGAAGCTGCCGATGGGCGAATCCCCTTATGAAGAATACATTCCTTCCAATCGGGAATTAGCAGAAGTTCGAGAGAAGAGCCCTGAACTGGTGTAAGTCTATGAAGAACTTATGTACCATTATCTGATTTGTACCAGCATGTACGAAATTGGGTCACATTTGGCATACATAACCAAATAGATAACCTATCTATTTTACCATGAAAATAGAGTGTCCAAGACTGAAAAGAGCAGGTTTCGAGAAGACAAAACTCAAACCATTAAACCTTGCTCAATAATTCCTGCAGATGTAATCCAAGAGTTGATGGCTTCACAGAAAGCTCACGACCAATATCTGTCTACCAAAACCGGAGACATCCCTGCTTGGATTGAGGCTTTAAGCTACCTGAGACAGGGTAGTCAGAAAATGTCAAAGAAGGCCTTGTTGGCTGGCTTCTTATCCTTATGGCTACGAAGATGGGTCGTGCCAGGGATCAGTACCGTGGACAGGATTCACCGCAACGTATTGTGTCCAGCGGTACATTTAGTATTCAAAAATAGAATCAACCTGCTGTCAGCAATGGTATGCCGAATAAATGCAGGTCTACGGACTTTCGGTGAAGAGCTGATTAATAATGCTCCTTACCGAGACAATTTTCCAAGGGTGGAGCTACCCTACACCTATCTGATGGGTTGGTTACTACACCACAATTTTAATTTGCTGCCACCGGGCTCTGAGGATGAAGCGAGGATTTTTCTCCAAAAATTTAGCAAATCCATATGGAGAGCTACAACGGTGACAGACACCCGAGCAGCATTAAATTACTCTCACGGCTGGAACTTCTTCTACACAAGGCCACCAGTTCCAGCCGACTGCCTTGGCGTGCAATTTGAAGATAGAGTAGATAAATCAGCTTTATTGCCAAGATCTGTCTTCCGATGGCTGGCGTACATCAGACCCTCCTATCTGATGTACAGGAATGAAGATTACTGCACGTTTGAGCCTTACCTACCAAGTAGGTTCGCTCACCAGTTTGGATATGACCAACTTCACGTTGGAAATCCTTCCACCAGCTTCTATTATTATGGAAAGCTGATTGACGGTGCACGAGCATGGAGATATTTCAGCACTGCATGTACTGGTGCTAGATTCCATATATCTACAGCCACTAGCACAACTGAGCTACGTATACTTCACTCGTATGCTCGTTTTTATACATCCATTCGCTCCTTCGAAGACGGTTATAGAAGTCTGCGATGGGCCCAGGAGAGAAATGTTGAAGAACCCATCAAAATAACTCATGACATACCAAACAATACTTCTGCTATAGATAAATTTCTGGCAGTAATTCCTAGAGGAGCTGGGGAGATAGCTGCGGGACCATAGTTATTGGAAAAACCCGCAAATGAAAGCAGACTACAGCTGCCACTCTTCCAGTGAAGTCTCCTGAGAAGAAGAAGAAGAAGAAGAAGAAGAATACTACTAAAGGGCCTTCCAAACCCAAAGCCTTTATTCCAGAAGATAACATTTTGGTCGAAAAGGACCAACTTATTGCTTCCCCTTCAGTCTATCCGGGAAAAGGGCCTTCAATACCTCAACCAACAGCAGCATCAGAAGTTATAAAATTTTTATCTCCTGGACACCTTAGCTCCTCACTCCATTTATCTTTTCTACGAAAGGCACAAGTTACGGAGGATGCTACTGCTTCACACATTGCTAATCGAGACCGTATTCCATCAGATGAGCCGGCTCTCAACTTTGACGATGATGAATGGGATGGTGATTATGATTCATACCTTGAACAAAACGCACATATTCCAGGTACTACGCAAAACCTATACGAAATTATGTATCATGATTTTTTATATTAACTTATTTTGCTCATTTTGCAGATATCATCATTGTACCAAAGCCTGTGGCTCCTTCTTCTCCTCAAGAAGATATCTATGAGGAAAACGAGGAATCTGAGGAAGAGGTTTCTTCTTCAGACGAAGTAGAAGTAATCCAGCTAGAAGATGAGCAACAAGAAGTACAGAAAGAGCTTGAAACAGAGGTTGAAGCAGAGGCTCAGCCCGAATTATCTTCTCGTATTGATAAACGAGAAAAAGAACAAGCTGCAGAAAAACCAACTGCAGACTATGAAGCAGCTGTTGAAGGAGGAACTGGCCTCGATGAAGAACTTGAAGTACCTCCAGAGCTTGAACAGCCAGAAGTCAAAGGAGGTGATGAAGGCATAGTCAAATTACCAACCGAAACTGAGGATATTGTGATAGCACCCTCTGCTATTACTACTGATCATGTAGAAGTTTCGGAGAAGAGTATGCCTGAAACTATTGATCCTGTAGAAGTTCCAGAGAAGAGTATACCTAAACTTGAGTCAGCTGCCACCACCGTCATTCCACCTGTACCTATCATCGCCACTGAAACTCTAGTAGTTTTAGCTCCAGAAACGGGTGGAGTAACTAACATTGAAGACATTGATTCCGAAGCTTCTAGGAGTCAGTTGACTATGGTAGCAGTAACTACAATGGCTTCATCTCAACCTGCTATCAGAGCAACTACATCTGCAAGTGTTGAAGACACAATCCCTGGAGCTTTTAGGGATCAAATGGCTGTGACAACAGTAATAAGAATTGCTTCATCTCAATCTGTTGTCACACCAACAGCATCTGTTCCTAGTCTCCAAAGAAGAGATCTAGTAGATATTGCCGCAACGCCAAGTTCAAGCATAAAAATGAATCTCCTAGTTAAGATTCATACTGAAACTTTTTATAAAACTTTGGCGACCCTGATTAAGATGGTCCTGAATAAGGGCCTCAGTTATGAGAGCTTGAAAGCGTCTATGGCTCTTACTATCAGGAACGTTGCTATGTTCAATAATACGGGGAGAGCAGCAACATTAGAGTAAATTATGGAGGGTCTTGAACAGCCCATCCGAGAATATCTTAAGCTATCAAGTGAGACTGTTGAAAGTCTCATACAAGAAGAGTATGACGCCTTAACGGCTGATTATCTTGAACGGGAGACAAGATATAATAAAGCTCTCTATGATTATAGTATAAAGGTTGCCAGAGAGAAAGCATTTTTAGCTGGAATACAACCCGAGATGGATGGTCATAGAGCAGCCTATGACACCTTAAACCAGGAGATTCAGCAGCAAAATGATAAAATCCAAGAAGTTGAGGCTGAATTAGCTCGGTTAAAGGCAGAGAGGGAACAGATAATCGCTGCTCGAAATCAGCACCTTGCTCAGGGCTCTATTTTAGAAGAACAGGCCTACGGAGCCGAATTAACTATCAAGACCCTTGATGAAGCCAAGGATAATCTGATAATCAGCTTTGCTGGACTTTCTAATCTTTGCACTACCGATGCTCGACATGCTGAAGCGACTAAGAAGGTATTGAGCTCTCGTGATAGGCGCCTGGCAGAACTGCAAAAATTACTTCAAGATGTTTCTGCTCCACCTTAGGAAAATAAGGAGCTTTTGTAACTTTTGATCTTATCCAAAAAATGAATAAAATATTTGTTTTGTGATCCTATCATTTATTTTGCAATTAAACAATAGGCATGAGATAGAAAGTACTTATCAGAGGTAATATGGACATGATAAGTTTTTGAAATTCAATAAATTGTATCTATCCAGAGGTAATATGGACATGATAGATAATAAAATCTTATTTTCTGTTTAAAGTATAAAATACTATCAGAGGTAATATGGACATGATAGATCATAACAACTCAAAGAAAAAAAAATAGATTAATATCTATTCAGAGGCCAAATAAACATGATAGATAGGAAATACAAGCATATTTAATATTTATTCAGAGGTTATGATAACATGATAAATAACAAATCCAACTTTTTTTTATCAACTGATAAGATAGAAGATTTAAAATTTTTCTTCAAAGAGACAAATAATCAGCTTAACCAAACATTAGTGGCTGGAAAAATAATAAGACAGATGTTACTAAGAGTATACGTCAATATTGATGGAAAGAATGAATGAAAAAATGTTTCTTTCGGAAAAAGAGAAGGTCAATTCAATTCCTCAATTGAATGAATGAATCTAATGTAATGAATGAACAGGTCTTTTCGGGAATGAAAAGTTGTTTTCAATTTCCAAGACCGGTTCGTTAATAGCTTTCTCCTATAAATAGATGAGAACTCTTTGTAAAGTTTCATTCTTATTTCCACTCCTATATTGAAAATGTCTTCTAAGGACGTGCAGCAAAAGAATGAAGTCTCCATGAAGGTTGAAGAAGTCATCGAGACGTGCCCCGTTGAGCCAGTTGTGTCAAGCCCAACTGATATATGCGAAGGTTCTTCTACGCCCAAGCCACAACAAGACATCCTCGCTTTCTTAGTAGAGCCAGAGAAAACTCCTAAAGAAGAGGCGCTGAGGATGGCCGCCTGCAAGTTTTTTGTGAACTCAGGCAACAATGCCTTCGATGCATTGGCCGACTATGTATTTAATAAGGAAAGCAGTGGTCCTCGTCCTTAATCCTTTGTTCAGAACAAAAATAATAATAAAAGAAATTTTATTTTCATTTTGTCTTTTTTTATACATAGTACTTCTTAAAAAATTTGCCATTGATCGACATCATGAGTAGATCTCCATTGGGCTTGGATAACGGATAGGCCCCATTGGAAAACACGGTCTCGATTACATAAGGGCCTTCCCATTTTGCTTGGAATTGCCCTTTGCTTTTGTGAGTCATCACCATCGGTCTTCGAACAGCTAATACCAGCTCGCCAACCTTGAATATCCTCTTTTTAACTTTACGATTGAAAGTTCGAGATATACGGGCTTGATATAGCTCAATATGTTGTTGTGCTTGATGACGCTTCTCGTCCAATCCTTCAAGTTCTTGGAGTCGTAAGCGATCATTATTCTCAATAGTTAGCTCATTAGCAATGGCTATTCGAAGAGATGGAATCTGGATTTCCAATGAAAGGATAGCCTCACATCCATAAACCAGTGAGAATGGTATAAAACTAGTAGGAGTTCGGACTGTTGTTCGATAAGCCTATAAACATTCTCCAAGTTTCTCATTCCAATCACGTTTATTAAAAGAGACAAACTTTTTGAGAAGTTTGATGATTGTCTTGTTGAAAGCTTCGGCTAAACCATTAGCAGCTGGATTATAAGCCGTAGAAGCCAGATTTTGAATTCGATTCTTATCACAGAACCGATAAAATGCCTGACTGGAAAATTGTGGTCCATTGTCATGAATTATCCGTCGAGGAATCCCGAAACGATAAATGACATGGTGTTTAATGAAGCTGATCACATTAGATATTTTCACTTCAGTAAGGGGAACCGCTTCTGCCCACTTAGAAAAGTAATCAGTTATAGCCAATATAAACCGATGTCCTTTAACAGAATAAGGGTTAATCGGACCAATGATATCCATACCCCACGTTTCGAAGGGCCAAGAGGCTGCTGTAGGATGTAGGAATTCAGACGGTTGATGAATAAAGTCAGCATGAATCTGACATGCTTTATATCTTCTGGCATAATCCACAGCATCTGCTATTATGGAAGGCCAATAATACCCCATTCTTCGAATGCGATCTTGTAACTTCGAACCTGGTTGATGAGCACCACAGACACTATCATGAGCCTAACGGAGTGTCTGTTTGGCTTCACTCTCGGAGAGACAGTGTAATAAAAGTCCATCATATGAACGACGATATAGCATATGTAAAGACGAATCATAATATAATCGAAATAATCGTCTCTTAATTGATGCAGCTTCTTTTGGATCTTCAGGTAAAATCCTAAGGACCGCATAATCAATGAATAGACTTCTCCAATCCCTCTGCTGGGAACTTGACTCTGTAGTAAAACCCTGTTCAATATACAGATTATTTTTGACACAAAATAAGTCTCGGTCCAACAAAATAATTGTATTTTTCCTTCGAATTAGAACAGCCAAGTCTGCAGCTAAGCTAGCAAGAGCATCAACTTCCACATTCTGAGAGCGTGGTACGAATTCGATGAAGAATCCTTTGAATGAAAGGACCAACTCGATTACCACTTGATGATAAGGGATGAGATCAGGATTTCTGACTTCATAAGTCCCTCTAATTTGATTAACAATCAATTGAGAATCTCCATAAGCTTCTAGGGATTCAATATCCAATTGTTTTGCTACTTGGAGACCAATCAATAGAGTATTATATTCTGCTACATTGTTGGAGCATGGCTCATTGAGAGAATAGGCACGGTATATGACCATTTTATCAGGAGAAACCAAGACGATTCCTACCCCAGAGACAATATTACCTTTAGGTCCAACCCGTGATGCTCCAACAAAATATAATTGTCAGATGTCATCCTTCAAATTCAAGTTGCAATCCACGACTTCATTTGGAATATCCTTATATAACTTCGATGTTTCAGGTATAGGGTGAGCAGCTAAGAAATCAGCTAATGCTTGACCATTCACTGATTTTTGAGGTACATAAACCATGTCAAAAGGAGTGACCAACATCGCCCAGGTAGCTAACCTAGAGTTAAGAATGCTCGGTTTTCTCATTAATATTCGAATAGGATTTATTCTGGAGATAACATGAATAGTATGTCCTGTCACATAATGTCTTGTCTTTTGGACAGCAAAAACCAAGGCCAGACATTCCTTTTCTACAGGAGTATACCTGTGTTCAGCTCCGACCATCATTTGGCTAAGATAATAAATTGCTTGTTCATGCCCCATATTACTTTTTTGTGCAATAAGAGCACCAAGTGAATGATCAAAGGCTCAAACATATAGCAAAAATGGTCTTCCTACCACTGGAGGTACCAGAACAGGTGGATTTGTAAGATAATACTTGATGTCATTGAAGGCTTTCTGACACGCTTCATCCCAAACAAATGATACACCCTTCTTTAATAGACGGGAGAAAGGTTGACATCTCCCAGAGAGATTAGATATAAATCTCCTGATATAAGCTATGCGACCCTAAAAGCCACGGAGTTCTTTCAGATTACGAGGAGGACGCATTTCAAGAATTACTTTAACCTTATCAGGATCAACATGGATACCCTAAGAAGTAATGACAAATCCTAAAAATTTGCCACTGGAAATCCCTAAGAAAGACTTAGTAGGGTTCATTTTTAATTGATGTTGACGCATCAATTCAAATACTGTCTTCAAGTCTTGAATATGATCATCGTTTGATCGACTCTTAACAGCAATGTCATCTACGTAACATTCAATTGTCTTCCGTAGATGTTCTTGAAATATGTTGCTCATAGCCCGTTGATACGTGGCACCGGCATTTTTAAGACCCAACGGCATAACCGTATAGCAGTAAACCCCAAGGGGTGTACGAAATGTAGTATGCTTCTCATCTTCTGGATGCATCTTAATTTGATTGTATCCTGAGAATCCATCCATGAAAAACATGCGTTCAAAACTACATGTATTATCTATCATGATATCGGTAATCGGAAGTGGAAATTCATCCTTTGGACAAGCTGCATTAAGATCTCAAAAATCTATGAAAACTCGGACTTTTTCGTTCTTCTTCATAACAGGAACAATGTTGGCAACCCAGTCCGGGTGTTGTTCTTCACGAACAAAGCCACATGTGATCATCTTTTTGACTTTTGCCTCAATTGCATCCATCATATCTGGTCGAAAATGCCGTTGTTCTTGTTTTACAGGCTTGGCATTAGGAAGTATATTGAGTTTATGAGTAGCAACTTTAGGATCTAGACCCGGCATATCCTCATAACTCCATGCAAAGATATCAATATATTCTTTGATCAGTTTTATCAACTCTTCCCTTTCTTCCTCAGAAATGTTTTTACTAATAAATATTGGTTTGGATGTAGTTCAATCTCCAACATCAATCTGGACTATTTCATCCTCTGTAGGTGGCTGTCGCTGTTCAAAACAAAGTTCCTATTGAGTGTCCATCTGTTGAGCCCAAGGATCATTCTCAAATGGTTCAGATTCACCATCAGTTTGAACCATGTTCACGGAGAATATTTGCTCAGATTCATCATAATAACTTCCTCTAACATATGAGGAGTGAGACATATCAGATTCGATGAATTAGTTTTCTTTCGAATCTGATGATTGTGAAGAGTTAGAAGAGAATTCTTCTTGTATATCGTCATTAAACATGTGGGATGGGTCATACCCAACCCGTGATGAGTTTTCTGGTAAAACAGATTACAACATAATGGTAATCGTCTACCTTTGCCTCGATTGAGACCTTGCATAGTCTTTAAATCATATCCCATATTCTGGATAATCTTGAGAGATTGTTGACTATATTTGTCAATTCGGATTTTTTTTTTAACTTTATCTCTCAGATCATCTATCTGAGCAACATGGATATTTTTAACCAGGCCAAACACAATTTGGTACTTATTTTTCTTATTAGACAGAATCACGAAATAAGATTCTTCGTGATGTCTATAAGTTACACAAGCTTGCGATGAAGCGACTACAGGAAGAAGATAGGGAGAAGATGTTAGGAACCTTTGAGCATAAGGTCCAACATCGACATAAGGAGGAAAGGAATTTTCCTTATGGTCAATGTATAAGGTTTTCTCTGTATCTATGTCATCTTTATACTGATGACTTTGATCATCAGAAGATAAAGTCATTCTTTTAACAAATTTGACAGCCATATACTCAAAAAGGAAATCTTCATTGATATTAGAAAGTACCGAATGATCAATATTTACATCATTTACAATTTGACTGCTACGCTTCGGATTAATCACTAATGGACCATCATCTGTCTTTTGCGTAGACTTGTCAATATTGGCGATCAATGGTAGTTCTGGATCATTCGTACGAGAAGTACGCCCTTTGACCTTAATCATAAGAGGTTGATTGTTGACAGGTTGGGATTGGATTCGCCCTTTGACTTTGATCTTTAAAGGTTGCTCTTCCGACGGATCTTCATTAATAGACTGATCTTCGGCTATGTCTAATATCTCTTTCACATGCTCTTGCTTGTAGAGCATTGAATCAGAAAAATAAGCTTCGACACCCTTGAAAGGATTGATATCAGCAAATTCAGTCTTCACAACCCCTTGGGAATCCACGTACTTGAAGCATTGGTGGAGAGTTGAAGGCACGATAATATGTTCATGTAACCACGGTCTTCCAAGAAGGATGTTGTAGGATACGTCTGAATTAATAACATAGAATGTTGCCATGGTTCGAAGATCACCAATCTGAATCTTCAAACGAATCTTCTCCAGTGGTTTACTCTTTCTAGAATTAAAACCAACGATTGTGGTACAAGTGTAAGTCAAGTCACTAGTAGGAATCCTCAACGATCTTAGCATACTTTGAAGAATCATGCTAATGGAAGACCCAGGATCAATATAAATCCTGTCAATTTCAGTGGATTCAATATATCTAGTGTAGCACAAAGGCCTGTCACGCTTATTATGCTTCAACAGCATATCTTCTTGTGTGAAGGTAATATTAGGAATTACCTCCATCATACTATGACATTGTGGGCATGACACTGGTATATTATCAGAAGTCTTGAGTTGAGCTAAGCAGGAGTCAGCTTGCAGCAAAGCTTCACTCAAAGTTTTGTGACTTTCTTTAGAAAGGCAAAGCAACTCGAAGATAGATAGTATAGCCGGAGTATTAGCTAACTGGGATAGAAAATTAAATTTATAGGGTTTCATCACTACCCCCTGACTGGAAGCAGACTTCAACGGGACGTCAAAGCATACTGCTTTCTGTTTCTCCTTTTCAACCACAGATGGTTTAGCAGGAACAGGAGACGATTGAGTTGGTAGTATTTCAACATTCTCTGCTTTTTTGTAGGATCCCTCATAATCTTTATGGTACTCTTTCCCAGATCTTGTACCAGCAAAGGTTTCTTCTTCAGACTCAGAAGAAGGAAGTACCATATTACAAGATTTAGTTTTCTTTCCCTTAGCCTTCTTCTTACGAGGATTGTTATGAGGAACCTCGGAACCTATTCCAATAGTGGATTTTTGACTTTGAATTTGTAAGGGAAGTCATATTCCTTTGTCATAATTCAAACCTTCTGCCTTTTGAAAGTCATAACCCATCTTCTTCATGAGAAGGACAGATTACTTACTGTACAAGTGAGTAGGCAGCGGACTTTTAACAGGTGGTTCAACAGAGAAAGAAGAAGAGATCTCTATACTTACAGGAGAATGAGGAATAGAAGTCTCTGTAACTACGAAAGAAGAAGGATTCGGGATACGAGGAAAAATCCCTACAGGAGCTTTTTTATAAGCAGCAAAGACTTGTTGTGCCCTGTATAAGGGAACACTATTCATGGCTAGCCACTGCTGATGAGTAAGCTTGAGCTTGATAGGAGGAGCCAGACTTGGAGGACATATGTTCAATCCTCTCGGTCTATCTTCCAAAGGAATGCCATCCCATAGATGATCCAAATCATCAGGATCTGGAATAACATGAGAAATTATGTTGCAGGTTTTGACTTTCTTACCTTTCCTGGATTTTGAAGTTTTACCCTCATCTTCCATTTCAGGTACTAAGTCAGGATGTACCCACATAATTTCACCATTCTTTAATGTGAGAGGTAGCAATCCTTTATTTTCCTCTTTGGCAGACGGGATATTCATAATCTTCATCGTCGCCTTCGGAATTGGGATAATCCCATCTGGTATTTATTGAGAAGTAAAATCTCCGAATTGAAGAGAAACCATATTAGTTATAACCGTATGCTCGTCGTTAGTTAAAGAGATGACATTGGCATTAATCAGCTCTTGTATTTTCTTTTTTAGGACATAACAAGCCCTGGTGGGATGATTTATGTATCTGTGATAGATACAATATTTAGGATTGTCAGTCAGATTTACCTCATTAGGCCACTTTGGCTCCGGGATCTGGAGTTTGCACTCATCACCAGACATTGGAATATCCCTGGGATATCACTCTCGTCAAAAAAATATTCTTCTTTTGGCTTAGAAGACTCCTGATTATTCGTCATCATTTTATTTTTGGAAAGATTAACCATAAAGGTGTCCTTTCCTTTTGCATTACGATTGCCAAAATTATTACCAGGATTACCTTTCTTTCCTTTATCTTCTGAGGCAAAAATTATCCCGTGTTCACGAGCCAACCAACTATTGGTATCGGCAGAAACTGCTGCTATAATAAACGAAGCCCAATCTGTGAATTGGAAACCCGTGAAGACAGCAATGGATGGTCGCAGATTCATCTTGCATGTATCAATTAACGCTGAATCTGGCATACCAGGAGGCATCTTTAGAGTCGCCTGTTAAAAACGTTCAATGAACGTCCGAGTATCTTCCTTCTCTTTTTGTTTGATTTCTATCAAGGAGGACATGTTCATGTCCATACCTCCTTCATAGAAATGAGAGAGAAACATTGCCTTAAATTCGTCAAAAGACGAAATGCAATTGTCGGGTAAACTACGATACCAGTCGTAAGCTGAACCCGTCAAGCACCCAATAAACACTCGAGTGAGAAGAACATCATTTTTCTGCAGATGTACAGTCATAATATCAAAGTAATTGATATACTGACTAGGAGAAGCCTTTCCATCAACCAATACCATTGATTGTGGCTTGAATTTTGGTAGAAAGGGTACATCATTCCAATGAAGAGGATAAGGTTACTTAATCCTTAACCTCTGGAGCTGATCCTTGTGCTTCAAAACTTTAAACTGTGCTTTGAGCTCACGCACAGCTTGAATGGCTTCACTGTTTAGAGGAAGCATATTTGATTGAATGGTTGTTGGATGTACCGTAACCCCCACCGGAGATGGTACATCTTCTGGAATGATGGGATCTGAAGATATATAATTTTGATTAACAGCAGGCTCTTGAATATTCAAAGGTATATCAGCCCCTTGACTATCTTGAGTTTGTGCTGCTATTTGTACTGGTGTTACTATTGCTGGTTAAGCAGTTTGATGAGCTGTTATTATCTGGTACATGCTTTGCATCATGTTAAGCATGTCTTTCAGTGATTGCTCAACGGCTGTGAGACGTTGTTCTGTATTAGCAGATGACGTCTCTGGTTCATCTCCAATAGCATAGGATTCAACCTCTCTTGAAGATACAGAGGGATTAGTATAGAGGTATGAATCGACACTATCAGTTTCGGACTCAAAAGATTGAATACCCCCAGCTTCTGAATCAGAAGTCTGTAATTGTCTTTGTCTTCTTGATCGTGTATTCTGATATACTCCTTCAAAGGAATCAAGAAGTCTGTTAAATTATTGTTGACCTGGAGTTTGGGACGTATTCCGTCTAGGACGTCTTCCTCTGTTGGCATGAGATGCCATGTTGACTGACGCATATGACAACTCATGTTCTTGGTCATCATCTTGTTGTTGAGGTGCATTAAAACTTAACCGGTCAAAAACTGATCGTTTAGAAGCCGAACAACAACACTTAATTACAATTTGGTGACACTTACAATGGTGATTTTCTTGGACGAGTGTCACGAGAAATTGTCTATTTTTACGCTTTTGTATTAGCAATTCACGTAAATCAGAAGGAGTAGAGGAAGTAGTCTTCTTTATTACATTTGGGGTAGAAAAACGTTTAGTCCCTCATGTATAAAGAAGATTACTGGCTGCATTCGCAGAACCAAACTGTATATTTTTACGTGCTTGGAGTTGCATACGTAAATCCTGAGATTTTTGAGCACGAAGGACTCCATCTTCATTGCGTGTAATTTGTAGATTTGGTACCTTGCGTACAGCAGTATAAGAAGGTTGTTGGTTGAAAATAGAAGTTTTACCAACTTTATTTTTATGCTTCATGCATGTAGGTGCATTCACTTTAGATGCAGAAACATCATGGTAAATTTTATCTACACTGTCACAGACAGGAGATTTACCTTTACGCATAGAGCGTAAAACATGAGTATCTGCCATATCATGGACGGGAGATTTTCCTTTACGTGTAGAGCATAAATTTTGTGTGTCTACCACGTCACAGATGGGAGACTTAGTTCTACGCTCAGAACGTAAGGCATTGGAGTCTGCCACGTCACAGATGGGAGACATATTTTTACGCTCAGGGCATAAAACCTGATTTTTATGCCCAGGGTGCAAAACCTGATTTTTACGCCCAGAGCGTAACACTGGAGAGTCTGCCACGTTACAAACGTGAGACTTGTTTTTACGCACATGGCGTATCACTGAAGTAGATATTGCCTCATCACAGATGGGAGTCTCTACAACAGGAGTAGGAAGGATTCCTTTGCCTGCAGAGACAGTAGGGATATCCGAGAATGCCTTGGATTTGGGAACCCAAACATTTCGCGCCTTCTGTGATTTTTGAACATTGGAACAGCGAGTGCTACCCCCAGTCCGGAGCATTTCTTTATAGACAGTCTGGTCGAAGTGCACAACCAGAGTCTTCTTTATCGATCCGATCGACACATCATCGTATTGAGCAATTGCCTCCTCATCGGAGGAGAAGGTCATCCCCAGTAGGGTCGCCATTTTGTTTCACTTAACAAAAATGCCTAGAAATCGGCTTTTGAAAATAAAACTTGAAAGAGTACAAAAAGTACAAATTGTTCTGGGAAGTATTGCTATGAAAGTCTGATCTGAAGGCGATCACTTTGTTCCTTGGACCATACAATGATGATGAAGATCACTACTAGAAGATGAACAACTGGAAGAACTAAGTCACCAGAAAGTTATCGACACACTTGGGCACTGATGGCGAGGTCGAATGCTTTCCTGCTTTGCTTCACTCTGTTCTGGAAGAAAGGTTGAAGAAGAATGCTCTGGAAAATTAAAGTCTTTGGGCTTTGATCTCTATGTATTCTCTCATGTCTCTCTGCTTGCCCCTCTCATATGAAAAAAAATAAGTCTATTTATAGACTTGGCTTTTTGTGCGTAAAAACTCAACGAAGTCCTATCTTTATGCTAGTAACTGCCACCCATGACCGAAGTTATCCTCTACACACGTTGACACATGTCCCATTATTTCAATAAGACTAGGATGCACGTACACACATTCTTCGAGATGTGTGACATGAAAGCCACGTAGGCAAACCACGTCCCAAAGTAGTTAGGAAGGATAGGGCATAAAAACAACCCAAATATACTCTGAGCGTAAAGTAGTAGACTAGGCGCAAAATAGCCCTAAAATGGACTTCTCGCGTAAAGTGGTTGAGAAAACAACCTTGAGCGTAAAATGTAGCCCAAATAAACTTTATGCACATGTCAACTTTGAGCGTAAAAAGCTCATATAATATTCATGCGTAAAAGAAGCCATCTTATGAGCGTAAAATAGCTCAGTCTACATACTAAATGACAGAATGGGTTTCTGTATAAAACAAATCCCTTCGAATTTTGTGTTATACGCTGTCAGTAGATCTTTATGTCAGACCCATTATCATTTTGCATTAAATACATGATTTGACAGCCTGTCTCTAGCGTAAAATAGCTGATCTGTCCCTGGCGTAAAGTAGCTGATTTGTTCCTGGCGTAAAGTAGCTGATTTATGTGTAATGCTCTATCTCTTTGACTCATTCTATGAAGCACTTTTTACGCTCCTAAAACACAGACACAACCTATGCGTACTGCTACTACTAATGCAAATGTTTCCTACATATAGACCCCTCTCCCTCTACACAACACAGATTTGAAACACACAGATTCTAAAAAAATTTCCTTAACCTACTAGATGCTTCTTAGTGAAATAGGAAGCATCACACACATGCCTCTGCCTTAATTCCTTTTCTTTTTAGTATTCAGATAGGATTTCTCTTGGCTTCATCGGGAGGCTCGCATAGTTTGTTATGTCAACTCCTCCCCCTTGGCCAATTTGTACTATGCTGATGACACCCTCTTATTCTTTGAGGATAATCTGTCAAAAATCTATTATATTGTCTTTTTACTGCACAGACATGACACTCCCCTCTCTATACTGCACACACAGGTTTGTTGATCACTCTCTCTCACTCATACTCACATTGTCATCCCCAGTTTTTAGAAACAGGAGTATTTTTTTCATTTTTCATTTTTGAATAATTTTGAAATTATTTATTTATTTATAATATTATTTTGGGGTTATTTGAGTCGGGTTCGAATTTCAGTTCAATCCGACTTGAAACGGGGACCCGGGGTAGTTTTGACTCTAGTGGACCCACCCATTAGTTAGGCATGGCCCACATAGTAATATTTTTGGTTAGTGTGTTAGAGTAAATTTTTATGGATATGTTTAGTTAATTAGAGCATTTAAAACTAGACTAATTTAGCCTCAACCTAAGCCTTTCCTAATTTAATTCATTTAAACAAGTGGGGGTGTTTTAGACATTCACAAAATAGGGACACCTCACCCATTTGGGCCGACCATGGAGGGTAGGGGGATAAGGGGTGAGTCATCATCTCTTCCATTTCATTTTATACATCTATTTTCTCTCTCATGTTCTTCCCCAAATTTTAGAGAGCAAGCCCATTGATTTCTCCACCAAATCAACCTCTCCTTCCACCAAATCTTCTTCATTTCTTCTCTGCTCCATGAAAGAAAGGAGCTAGCCAAGTTTGGGAGGATTCGTAGCTCGTTCGTGTCCTTTTGGAATCTCTACGTGTCGGTGTCGTATCGGAAGGCTTTTTCCTTTGAATCTCTCTCCCGGAAGGTATAATCTCTCCTCTAAACCACCCCAATATGCATATAGGTTGATTTTTGACCCGTAGGAATAACTCCCATGGTTGTGTCTCCATTTGTGTCCGTTTCGTGTCCTTTTGGAGACTTTTAGAAGTGTCCTATGTGTAGGTTTGTGTCCTAGTGGAAAAATTCCTATTGGGACACATGTAGATTAAATAGATATTGTTTAGATGTTGTTTAGATATTAAATTCCAGATTTCCTATTGTTTAGAGATTGTGTTTT
Source organism: Iris pallida (assembly GCA_029216955.1). Taxonomy (NCBI): domain Eukaryota; kingdom Viridiplantae; phylum Streptophyta; class Magnoliopsida; order Asparagales; family Iridaceae; genus Iris; species Iris pallida. Next base: position 29,597,274 of record JANAVB010019800.1, on the reverse strand, counting down.
CCTAAGTATCATATTGTATCATATTATTTAATCTATGTGTATATATATATATATATTTTTTGTTATATATGTTATCCTCTAAATATGTATATGTATATATATTATAGTGTATGGGTGATTTTGTGAAGAGGATGGGGGCATGTAGGTTCGGCCAAGGATTTGAATTGGTGAGTGTTTGTTGTGTTAGAGTGATTGAGTTGTGTGGTGTTGAGTGATTGTTTGCGAGGGTTAGAAGGGTTTTGAATATGAGATATAGAGTGGAATAGTTGGTGTTAGAGGAGGAAGGAAAACCCACCTATACTGATGTCCTAACAGCAGCATTTGGTGCCCCATCCAGTCCCTAAAAACTCCCAATAACAGCCTATTAACCTCCACTTGTTGGCTGTCCATGACAGTCCCATAAACACCCATATAACTGTCCTTAACAACCCTCTAAAAACCTGTCATTTTGCCCCATAGTTCATCCCCCAATCACCCTCCATTTCAGCCACTTCCAAGCACCTAGACAGTCCTAAATAACAGTCCATACATGCCCTATCACAGCCCCATTAAACCAATCAAATCCAGTCCTAATGGTTGTCCCTAACTAGCCCTTAACAGTCCTCAACCTACCACCCCATTCTAGCCTAAAAACTACACCACATCAGCCCCCTAGATAGCCCCATAAACCCCCTATAGCAGTCCAAAACCAATCTCTAAAAACCAGTCCATTTAGTCTATTAGCTGTCCATATTTCACCAACTATTCATCCCATGTTTCACCCCCCAATTCAGTCCCCATAACACCCTATATTCATGTCCAATATCAGTCCTTAAACCACTCAAACACAGCCCAATAAGCCATCCCAAAAACCTGTCCTTTGTTACCCCCAAAATCAGCCTTCATGAAGCCATGACAGCCCCCTACAAAAACCCTTCACCTGTCCAAAATTAGTCCTTAAACTTAGCCACATTCCAGCCCAATATCAGTCCTATTTTAGCTATGTGTGGGTGTATAATTGCCCATAAATGTATTTGTGTGAGTGAACCTATATGCGTAAGCTTGTAGTGTGTGAGTTTGTGTGTATGTGTGAGCCTATAGAAGTTAGTTAGGAGCCTATAGGTGTTAGCCTATATGTGAACCTATAGGAAAGAGCCTATATGTGACCATGTGTGAGTGAGTGTGTGTATGTGAGTTAGAGTGTGTGTGAGTGTTGAGGTAAATGTGAGAAGGGTAAGGGTAAGGTAATTGTTAGATAACCAACCTATGTTCTAAAATAGGTTAGATACCTAGGATATCCATATTTCTTGGTAGGTAAACCTTAGATAGGATAGTATCTAGCTACCCTAAGGAGCCTAGGCTAGTATCTTGGGTATTAGCAGGGTTTCCTTTGTATTGGGTAAGGTATCGGGATTACCTTGGTAAGGGTAATATAGGTTTTGTCTAGAACTATGGTATTTGAGTTTAGAGTTATAGGTATGGTTAGAACTTAGTTCCCTTGGTTGGTAATAATCAAATATAGTGCTCCTAGACTAGTTTTGACGTCGGTTGACCATTTTGACCAGAAGTCAACGAAAGTCAACCGAGAGTCAAACTTGGCCTTTAAACGACTAGATTTGACGATAACCAAACCAGAGTTGACCAGTTGACTGAAAATCAACTGTTAGTCAACATTTGACTTGTTTTACCTAGGGTTGACTCAGTGTTGACCAGAGTTGACCAGAGTGGACTTTTTGACCAAAAGTCAATTGTAAGTCAACCTTTGACCCCATTTGACCTAGTTTGACTTGGATTGACTCCCAGTGACCTGGTTTGACCTAATGTTTGACTTAGACTTGCATATCATGACTAGATTAGCTTTCCTTTCATTATTAAACCATGTTTGACTCATAGTATCTTATTTTAGGTCTGTGATTACTCTGAGCGTCTGTTCACCTTATCAGCTCAGGACCACAGGCGAGTACATTCACTGATAGTTTTTATTGTCTTGATATCTGCTATATCGAATTCAGTTATAGTGTCTTACTCGATTCTAGACACGATAGTTCACGGACTAGTATATGTTGGATCATGACATGGGATGTTGTTCCTAGGTTTTTATGGTATATTGGTACATATTGTCTTATTTTCATGTATTGGTATAGACACCAATTTCAAAACGGGACTTGCTACCCTCTTATGGAATCCTGTGTCATGACGTGTCATGTCCAGATCCATTTTACTATTCGGGGATGGGGGAGTTATTAGTGGTTGTGTGATCAAAAATTCCCACATGGTTATATGGTACATACGGTTCATAGCTATACCCTCGCCTCACGACGGGTAAAGCCTTACCCTATATGGTTCATAGCTTTCCATGGTGACCGGCCTTACCGTTCTATTATATACATTGATCGTAGCCGGTCGGATGGAAAGCCTGAATATATTTTCCTAAGCCGATCACATAACACATTAATAATTTAAGGCACCTTTTATATTTATTATCGTTGGAGACTAAGTTCTGTTCGGAAGAATGATTACAATCCCGGTCCTTGTTTGGTTAAGGGTTGTAACTCGGCTTCCGAATGGTTCCCAAGTCGCCCTATATACATACATATTATCGTCCTTTTCAGTACTCACATCTTGATATATATTTCCAGTTGATTTTGTCTTGTATTTCATTATACTATCTCTTATAGAATTTTTCAATTCATATGGAACTGCTGTTGGTGTTTGTACTTGCTCATTTTCCTGACAGGAAACCGTTGACAAATTTTACAGATAATTTAGAGGCAGATTGCCCGACCTACTATGGGGTCGAGTCTGACGGAGTAGACTTAGACTGTGGCTTGTTGGTAGAGCCACTAGACTTTGCTCACCCTGAGTAGCATAGCTAGTTAGGTTTGCCTGGCCTGCGAGCCAGCTAGCACTTTCAGTTGTAGTATCTTATATTTTTCTGTGACTCTGGGTTTTTGTGTATAGCTCTGGACTTGTGTGGATCTTGGACTTATTTTCTGCTTTATCTATCATATTTCCCTTCCATGCTATCTACCTTAGTTTTATATTTGTGATTGAGACTGTATTGCTATGTCACCTCCATTCGGAGAGTATATACTGTACAGGTACCTTTATCTGTTTTAGTTGTAGTATTTTACAGACCCTATATACAGTGTTCTACCGCCGATACTGCGGCGTAGGCTGGACATAACCACGTACTCGTGCCCCTCTTCAGGGTGCGGGTCGTGACACATTTTTGTGGTGGCCCATGCAGGTCAGTGTCACAATTAGTGCTATCTCGTAATGGTGCTCGACTTAGAGTGCTAATTACGAGCCTGCGACTAGGACGTAGGATCTAGGGTATGATAGGAGTTACTCAATAACATTTTAGGAAATTTCTGATCTTTTGATTACCATGACAACTCTTCTTGCATTTGAATTCAATTGTCCTTCTTTGATAATATCTTATCATGTTCCATATTGATATCTTGGGTTCAATTCATTTCAGGATGACGATGACTCGTTCTCAGGCTGCAGGGCCTAGTACAGTTCCAGAGAGGTCAGATCCGGGAGGTCTTCCACCTCCGGCTATGGGAGTAGCAGCGGTAGTTCCCGGAGGTCTTCCACCTTCAGCTGAGGGAGCTGTAGTTGAGGGAGCTGCCACCTCAGTCCCTGCCCTTCAGGTAGGAGCAGCAGTAGCGACGGTTCCGGGAGGTCTTCCACCTCTAGCAGCAAGATCGTCCATAGTCATTCCTGATATTCTTCCACCGTCACCTCCGCTACCGACAGATACTCAGGAGATGATGGCCCTTCTGCAGCAGATGTTGTAGACTCATAGCGCACAGGCAGAGTTATTACGACGGAGCATGGAGAACTCCCATCAGCTAGCGATGGCAGCAGTGGAGAAGGGTGTACCGGCTACAGTTCATGGAGCACCAGTACAGCAGCAGGGTCAGGAGAGGCCCGATACGTACCTTAATTTTAGGAAGATGAACCCGCGGGAGTTCAAGGGTACCGAGGGTATCCTATACGCAGACGACTGGTTGGAGGATGTCCAGCGGAGTCTGGAGTTGGCAGAGGTCCCGAGAGGACTGTGGGTGACATCTGCAGCGAGCCACTTTTTTGACATAGCTCTGACTTAGTACCTCACGGATCCGCGTGTGTCAGTGAGAGGTTTGTCTTGGGAGGACTTCAAGAAGTTCTTTAAGGAGAAGTTCTACCCGGATGTAGCCTTGATAGCTTTGGAGGGGCAGTTTGCCAGTTTGGTGCAGGAGAACTCGTCGGTGGACGAGTACGCAGCAGAGTTTTTTCGCCTGATCAAGTTTGCACCCAGTCTGATCCAGGATGAGGGGTGCAAGGCCCAAAAGTTCCGGAGGGGTCTTATACATGCAGTGCACACTCATACCTCTGGGAGACGTGATGCGACCTTCGAGCAGATCGTGATGGAGGTGCAGATTGCAGAGGAGGACTTCGACCTCAAGCCGAAGAGGGGTAGTGACGTTCTCGGAGCTAGCTCGAGTGCAGGGCCGGCAAAGCACCCACATTTCCAGTAGAGGCAGTTTCAGCAGCAGCAGCCTCAGTTCCAGTTTCAGTAGGCATCGATGTATGCCCAGCAGCACCAGGGACAGGGCCAGAGACAGGCCATCCAGTGTGCCTTCTACAAGAAGATGGGGCACACCCGAGAGGCTTGTAGGATGAAGCTGGGAGTCTGTTTATTCTGTGGAGCTCCACACCACCAGGTGAAGGACTGTATTGTCCGTGCAGCCAGACAGGCAGGCCAGGACAGCGTGCAGCAGGCTAGAGGAGGCCAGCAGGGGCGAGCTTTCGCCATGACAGTTGAGCCCACTCAGGCAGTAGCAGAGTAGATAGCAGGTTCCAACCTTTCGAATCTCCTTTCCGCATTTGCCTTCTTATAAGCTGTCTTGAACTTCGATTCTATCTGTTCTTTGATCGTTGGATGAAATTTTGTTCTCGTGATGTGATATTCTTCTGAGATAAGTCGTATGGGCTAGGTCATCTTGATTATAAGATTTTAGAATACTCTAGGGTCATGCTAGCAGGCATAGTGAGGACAGATAGTCGAATTACGGACGTATTTCTCGGGTGTAGGAATTTAAGTTTTTTGCTGCCAAGCTAGCGGCAATGCAAAAATTTTAAATACCATAATTCTAGAGGTATGTACTGTAGTTGAGGACTCTATGATTATCGTAGTCTTGCTCACTGGTATGACGGAGATTCTGAGTATCATGATGATTGGACAGACGCATACGATTATCGATGTGCATGATTTTTCAGTGTTTACTTTATTTTAATTTTTGAGGATGAATTCTTTTAAGGTGGATAGACTTGGAGTTTCTATTTAAGAGTAATTTTAAATTTTTATAATTTTAGTCATTAATTTCATGCTTTGATTTTTGAGATTTTAATCATTTTAAATTTTAAGCCATGACTTGTGATTTTGATATTTTACTATTGTTTGGTTTAATTTCCAGGACGAAATTCTTTTAAGGTGGATAGATTTGTCACCCCCAGTTTTCAGAAACAGGAGTATTTTTGTCATTTTTCATTTTGAATATTTTTGAAATTATTTATTTATTTATAATATTATTTTGGGGTTATTTGAGTCGGGTTCGAATTTCAGCTCAATCCGACTTGAAACGGGGACCCGGGATAGTTTTGACTCTAGTGGACCCACCCATTAGTTAGGCATAGCCCACATAGTAATATTTTTGGTTAGTGTGTTAGAGTAAATTTTCATGGATAGGTTTAGTTAATTAGAGCATTTAAAACTAGACTAATTTAGCCTCAACCTAAGCCTTTCCTAATTTAATTCATTTAAACAAGTGATGGGTGTTTTAGACATTCACAAAATAGGGACACCTCACCCATTTGGGCCGGCCATGGAGGGGGGTAAGGGGTGAGTCATCATCTCTTCCATTTCATTTTATCCATCCATTTTCTCTCTCATGTTCTTCCCCAAATTTTAGAGAGCAAGCCCATTGATTTCTCCACCAAATCAACCTCTCCTTCTACCAAATCTTCTTTATTTCTTCTCTACTCCATGAAAGGAAGGAGCTAGCCATGTTTGGGAGGATTCGGAGCTCGTTCGTGTCCTTTTAGAATCTTTACGTTTCGGTGTCGTGTCGGAAGGCTTTTTCCTTTGAATCTCTCTCCCGGAAGGTATAATCTCTCCTCTAAACCACCCTAACATGCATATAGGTTGATTTTTGACCCATAGGAATAAGCCCCATGGTTGTGTCTCCATTTGAGTCTGTTTCGTGTCCTTTTGGAGACTTTTAGGATTGTCCTATGTGTAGGTTTGTGTCCTAGTAGAAAAATTCCTATTTGGACACATGTAGATTAAATAGATATTGTTTAGATGTTGTTTAGATATTAAATTCCAGATTTCCTATTGTTTAGAGATTGTGTTTTCCTAATTATCATATTGTATCATATTATTTAATCTATGTGTACATATATATATTTTGTTATATATGTTATCTTCTAAATATGTATATGTATATATATTATAGTGTGTGGGTAATTTTTTGAAGAGGATGGGGGCATGTAGGTTCGGCCGAGGATTTGAATTGGTGAGTGTTTGTTGTGTTAGAGTGATTGAGTTGTGTGGTGTTGAGTGATTGTTTGTGAGGGTTAGAAGGGGGTCTGAATGTGAGATATAGAGTGGAATAGTTGGTGTTAGAGGAGGGGGGAAAACCCACCTATACTGCTGTCCTAACATCAGCATTTGCTGCCCCATCCAGTCCCTAAAAACTCCCAATAACAACCCATTAACCTCCACTTGTTGGCTGTCCATGACAGTCCCATAAACACCTATATAACTGTCCTTAACAACCCTCTAAAAACCTGTCATTTTGTCCCATAGTTCAGCCCCCAAGCACACTCCATTTCAGCCACTTCCAAGCACCTAAACAGTCCTAAATAACAGTCCATACATGCCCTATCACAGCCCTATTAAACCACTCAAATCCAGTCATAATGGCTGTCCCTAATTAGCCCTTAACAGTCCTCAACCCACCACCCCATTCCAGCCTAAAAACTACACCACATCAGCCCCCTAGATAGCCCCATAAACCCCCTGTAGCTGTGCAAAACCAATCTCTAAAAACCAGCCCATCTAGTCTATTAGTTGTCCATATTTCACCCACTATTTAGCCCATGTTTCACCCCCCAATTCAGTCCCCATGACACCCTATATTCATGTCCAATATCAGTCCTTAAACCACTCAAACACAGCCCAATAAGCTATCCCAAAAACCTGTCCTTTGTTGCCCCAAAATCAGCCTTCATGAAGCCATGACAGCCCCCTACAAAAACCCTTTACCTGTCCTAAATTAGTCCTTAAACTTAGCCGCATTCCAGCACAATATCAGTCCTATTTTAGCTATGTGTGTGTGTGTGTGTGTGTAAGTGCCCATATATATATTTGTGTGAGTGAACCTATATGTGTGAGCTTGTAGTGTGTGAGTTTGTGTGTGTGTGTGAGAGCCTATAGAAGTTAGTTAGGAGCCTATAGGTGTTGGCCTATATGTGAACCTATAGGAAAGAGCCTATATGTGACCATGTGTGAGTGAGTGTGTGTATGTGAGTTAGAGTGTGTGTGAGTGTTGAGGTAAATGTGAGAAGGGTAAGGGTAAGGTAATTGTTAGATAACCAACCTATGTTCTAAAATTGGTTAGATACCTAGGATACCCATATTTCTTGGTTGGTAAACCTTAGATAGGATAGTATCTAGCTACCCTAAGGAGCCTAGGCTAGTATCTTGGGTATTAGCGGGGTTTCCTTTGTATTGGGCAAGGTATCGGAATTACCTTGGTAAGGGTAATATAGGTTTTGCCTAGAACTATGGTATTTTAGTTTAGAGTTATAGGTATGGTTAGAACTTAGTTCCCTTGGTTGGTAATGATCAAATATAGTGCTCCTAGACTAGTTTTAACGTTGGTTGACCATTTTGTCCAAAGTCAACGAAAGTCAACTGAGAGTCAAACTTGGCCTTTAAGCGACTAGATTTGACCAAAACCAAACCAGAGTTGACCAGTTGACTGAAAATCAACTGTTAGTCAATATTTGACTTGTTTGACCTAGGGTTGACTCAGTGTTGACCAGAATTGACCACAGTTAACTTTTTGATCAAAAGTCAACAGTAAGTCAACTTTTGACCCTATTTGACCTAGTTTGACTTGGATTGACTCACAGTGACCTGGTTTGACCTAGTGTTTGACTTAGACTTGCATATCATGACTAGATTAGATTTTTTTTCATTATTAAATCCTGTTTGACTCAAAGTATCTTATTTTAGGTATGTGATTACTCTGAGCTTCTGTTCACCTTATCAGCTCAGGACCACAGGCGAGTACATTCACTGATAGTTTTCATTGTCTTGATATCTGCTATATCTAATTCATTTGTAGTGTCTTACTCGATTCAAGACACGATAGTTCACGGACTAGTATATGTTGGATCATGACATGGGATGTTGTTCCTAGGTTTTTATTGTATATTGGTACATATTGTCTTATTTCCATGTATTGGTATAGACACCGATTTCAAAAGGGGACTTTCTACCCTCTTATGGAATCCCGTGTCATAACGTGTCATGTCCCGATCTATTTTACTATTCGGGGATGGGGAGTTATTAGTGGTTGTGTGATCAAAAATTTCTATATGGTTCTATGGTACATACGGTTCATAGCTATACCCTCGCCTCACGAAGGGTAAAGCCTTACCCTATATGGTTCATAGCTTTCCATGGTGACCGGCCTTACCGCTCTATTGTATACATTGTTCGTAGCCGGTCAGATGGAAAGCCTGAGTATATTTTCCTAAGCCGATCACATAACACACTAATAATTCAAGGCACCTTTTATATTTATTATCATTGGAGACTAAGTTTTGTTCGGGAGAAGGGTTACAACCCCGGTCCTTGTTTGGTTAAGGGTTGTAACTCGGCTTTCGAATGCTTCCCAAGTCGCCCTATATACATACATATTGTCTTCCTTTTCAGTACCCACATCTTGATATATATTTTCTGTTGATTTTGTCTTGTATTTTATTACACTGTCTCTTATAGAATTTGTCAATTCATATGGAACTGCTGTTGGTGTTTGTACTTGCTCATTTTTCTGACAGAATACCGTTGACAAATTTTACAGATGATTTAGAGGAAGATTGCCCGACCTACTATGGGGTCGAGTCTGACGGAGTAGGCTTAGACTGTGGCTTGTTGGTAGAGCCACTAGACTTTGCTCACCCTGAGTAGCATAGCTAGTTAGGTTTGCCTGGCCTGCGAGCCAGCTAGCACTTTCAGTTGTAGTATCATATATTTTTCTGTGACTCTGGGTTTTTGTGTATAGCTCTGGAATTGTGTGGATCTTGGACTTATTTTCTGCTTTATCTATCATATTTCCCTTCCATGCTATCTACCTTTGTTTTGTATTTATGATTGAGACTGTATTGCTATGTCACCTCCATTCGGAGAGTATATACTGTACATGTACCTTTATCTGTTTTAGTCGTAGTATTTTACAGACCCTATATACAGCGTTCTACCGTCGATACTGCAGCGTAGGCTAGACGTAACCACGTACTCGTGCCCCTCTTCAGGGTGCGGGTCGTGACACACATATACACAAACACTGATCTTGTGTCTAACAGGACATGCACAGGTTGCCCACATCCTCACTGGACATAACACACAGCTGCATCTATTACCCGTACACACACACATATATGTGTGGCACACAACCTACACACAGGTCTTACAGTTGTGCATACCAATCTGTGCACAGACATTCCTCACTGCTGTGTACACAACCATGTTGTACACTGTACACTCATTTCTCACTTATCCACACTAGTAGAGACTCTACACCATAGAGCCTGTACAAGAATACACACTGTCGGAGCAGTTTGCTTCTGATGTCCCATTATCACTGATACTAATGTCCCCTTGTCACTGTACAAGAATACACTCATTTCTGAAAATGATCTGGTATCAAAAAAACACATTTATGTGAAGGCAAAACAATATTGATATTCATCTCAATCACTCTATTCACAAAGCATTGTTCCAAAAGACATAAATCATTCTTTGAATATCAAAAGTAACAATAGATAATCTAATCAGGATGTAAAATGAAGTATTGTTCCAAAAGATAGATAATATTAGCTATTAAAACTGTTAATGATACCATGATTATATCTCCATTGTTCTAAAATAAATAATATTTATATTCAAAACTCAACATAAACTAGATATCAAATTCAATATCAGGGTCAATATCATAATCATAAAGTATGTGTTTATTATTTCATCATCCTCTCTAATATGGGCCATTATTTCATCCTCATTATTGTCAAGATGCAAAGCCATATCACTTAGAATAATCTCAGGATCAACGCCATTCCTATTATATTGGACATTAGTATCTTCAATGATATGTGGAATAATTCCAGTGCTTTTTTTCTTTTTGGAATGCATCAGTAGACTCTGAAACTTCTATTGAGTCAGGCTCATCATCATCCAACTCTGGTACATCCAACGTACCCCGATGCCGAACCCGTTGCACGACTTGCCAATTTGCCCCTAATCGTGTATCATTAACGTAGAAGACTTGAACCTGACTTGGTAGTACAAATGAATCGTCAGAATACCATCGGTGCCTGACATCAATGCTAAGGCAATGTGCATCTTTGTTTAGTGTCCGACTTCCGCTCATGTTGAAACATTCAGACTAGAACAAAACAACTTTATGGCCATACATGTATGTCAGCTCCCAAACTTTGCATAAATATCCATAAAAGTCTATATTTTTTCCTTTATGAGCTCTTTCAGAGACTAAACTACTATTCTGACTCTTACGACGATTATCACAGTCCCTTGTATGGAATCGGACGCCATCGCAAATACAACCTGAATAAAGAGTTACCATCACATTTGGACCATTTGCCAATGCCCACATTTTATCAGTTGCTTTTGGGGACTTTTTTTTGTAATTGATTCATCTACATACAAAACATATAAAGGCATATTAAGATAATATTAGTTAAATAGTATCTAAATATATGTTATACATCTTACATGTTTTTTGAACCATTTTGGAAATTTTTGTCGTTGTATTTGAGTTATATCACCTTCACTTGAATTTTCTAATAGCATCTTGTGTTCCCTACTTGAAGAAATTAAACTAATAAGTACCAACAAATCAATAATCAAAAGGCTTTAAGAAATGAATGCATGTAAGGATGTTAAATAACATACTCTAGGTATGGCTCAATCTCGTCGGTGTTGTAAAGCACAAACCACTTAGCAATTTCGTATTCCTTCTCTAAGATATCAGGAGACTTTATTAATCGTCTAAAAGGATGAACATTTTGTGTGAATATCGTTAACCCATGTCCGCGCTCACTACCATCAGCATTTCGTTCTTCTCGATTAAATAATGTTTCGACATTGCTCAAGTACATTGAACAAAAAGTCAAGCTCTCTTTGACTATATAAGCCTCAGCAGTTGAACCTTCTGGCCGAGCTCGATTGGTTACATACAACTTAAGAGTTCTAAGAAACCTTCAAACAAACACCAATTAAAATAATGAAAACATGTTCAACTTAAAATTTGCATTAAGATGGTATAAATTACCTTTCAATTGGGTACATCCAACGATATTGCACTGGCCCCGCAAGGATGGCTTCACGTGGCAAATGAACAGCCAAATGCACCATCACATCGAAAAAAGCTGAAGGAAAAATCTTCTCTAACTTGCAAAGTATTAGAATAATGCGTTCTTCTAACTTCACTAAGTCATTTTGCACCAATGTCTTAGAGCACAACTCCTCAAAAAAATTGCCCAACTCGAACATTATAGTACATACATCCTTGTTAAGGTAGCCACGCATCCCGATTGGGAGAATTCGTTGTAGAAGGATATGACAATCATGGCTTTTTAAGGTTGAAAACTTTCCATTTTTTGTGGTCACACACCTTCATATGTTTGCAGCATATCCATCAGGATATTTGATTGACTTTAAAAATTCAATAAAACCTTCTCGCTCTTTTGGCGTCAATGTGTAAATCGCTGGGGGCTTGATCAAGGATCCATCGAGAGGCCTTTGTACGTGCAATTCTTTCCTTATGCCCATGTCCTCCAAATCAAAATGAGCTTTTGTTGTATCTTTGTTCTTTCCGTCTATGTTCAACAACGTTACAAGCAAATTTTCACATATGTTCTTCTCTATGTGCATGACATCAAGATTGTGTCGGAGCTTCTATTTCTTCCAATATGGGAGCTCAAATAGGATTTTTTTTTATTTGTCCAATTCAATTCTGCTTGGTCACAAGGTCTCTTTTTGTTCTTATGGTTCTTCCCAAACTCGACATATGATAAGCAATCCAACTGATTTAGTATCTTTTCCATTGGTATCTCCAAGGATTTTATTTGGTGCTTAACCTTACCATTAAAGGTCTTACTCCTTCGCCAAACATGATTCTCAGGTAGGTAACATCGATGCCCCAAGTAACCAATTTTATTTCTCAAAACTTGAGATGATGCATTCTCATTGCATGTGGGACAAGCCAAATAACCCTTTATACTCCACCCAGACAAGTTACCATAAGCAGAAAAGTCATTTATTGTCCATATTATAGCTGCATGCATTCGGAAAGTCTGTTCTCTAGATGCATCATAAGTGAGTATACCATTTTCCCATAAATTGTTTAGCTCATCAATCAATGGTCGCATGTAAACATCAATATCTCTCCCAGGTGCTTGTGGACCAGGAATAAGTAAAGACATCATGAAAAATGGATCCTTCATGCACTTCTAGGGTGGTAAGTTATATGGCATAACTATTACTGGCCATAAACTTTAAGATGTACTCATGTTTCCGAAAGGGTTAAACCCATCGGTTGTCATTCCTAGTCCTACATTTCAGGATTCTCGAGCAAAATCAAGAAAATTGCTATCATACTCCTTCCACTCGGCACTGTCGGCTGGATTCCTTAGTACCCCATCATTCATGCGCTTCTCACTATGCCATCTCATGTCTGTAGCTGTCTTCCTCGACATATACAATCGACGCAACCTTAGTATCAATGGAAAGTAACGCAATATCTTATGGGGGATCTTTTTCCTATTACCATCATTTAGCTTGTATCTAGACTCTCTGCAGACTGGACAATTTTCTAAGGCCGCATTCTCCTTCCAAAAGAGTGCACAATCATGTTGACATGTATGAATTGCCTCGTACCCCAAGCCCAAGTCACGTAAGAACTTCTTAGCTTCATAAATGGACTTTGGAACCAAATTTCCTTCGGGTAGAAGGTCTAATAATATTCCTATAAGCATGTCGAATGATTTATTGCTCCACTTGTTCATTACCTTCACATGAAGCAACGTAATCACAAACTTCAACAAAGTATACTTCTTACACCCTGGGTACACCTCACATTGTACAGCCTCCAACAGTTTATCAATGTTATGTAGCTCCTCCCTCTGAGTGGTATCATCCTCCCATTCATGGCCCATATAAGTCCCCGTACAATAGTCTTGTACTAATTCAATAAATTCGTCTTGATCGTCTTCTTTCTCTGACATTTTAGTATAACCTTCATCGTCTGATACTTGATTTTGATACTCGGTTAGAACTTCTCCATGGTACACCCAATTCTTATAAGATAGCATCATTCTATGTTGAACTAAATAATTCTTCACAACTTCCTCGGTATGCCACTCGAGGTTCATGCATTCATTATATGGACATCGAATCCTACCATTCTTGCATACTTTCTGCATTGCAAATTCAATAAAAGAGTTCACCCCATCAATATAGGGCTGACTTATTCTCTTTCTAAGTGTCATCCAACTCTTGTCCATGTTTGCAAGAAAACATAAATCAGAAAAGAAAAATATATAATTATTCTCTATATGTCCTCTATTTTGATTTTTTGGGTTAGATCCAATTAGCAGTTATTAACTTATGACCAGATAGCTCATTGAATTTGGAAAAGAGAGATTGTTCACTCTCATAATAGCATTTTACCCCCTTTCTTAATTGACGCTACACCTTGGAGCTATAAGTTGCCCCGAGGTCTTGTTTCTGGTTTGGTTCCTATGTAAGAGAGTAATATTTGCCACTGAAAAATGATATGTAATATATAACTTACTGAATGCAATTTAGTAAAACTTCCTTGTTTTGTTAGTTGGTGTAAACTGTAAACGGCTTGTGTGTGTATGTGTAATATTATTTTTGGGTTCTACATGGTTGGAGTTAGATCGTAATAAACCTGATGTGCATCGAAGTTATCATGTTATTAACTGAGTTATTAATACTGAGCTCATAATTGTCCTTCAGTATTTTTTATCTCAAAAGCATACACGCGATAATCGCAAGAGTAAAAACTGGTGTATCCATGCATAGATCACGTAGCATGAGATATTTATTAAGTATTCGACTCATCATATCCTATAAGTAAGACATGATAAGTGCGTGCTACTCAACTCTTCATGATGTTCCTTACACTGTGTGTGTTTGCTTCTTGGTTTAATGAATCCCGACGTGCCAGCAAGAGAAAATCCAGTGATGGTTCCTACCTTCTTGAACCAATTTGTATAGGTAGAGAGTAATTATCCTAGTGGAGGGTTCATGGTGCCTAGATGGATTTTGTCCTTGGACAAACATTCACTACAAGAAAAATGACGATTCTTGACGGTTTATAAGTTGATGGTCGTGAAAAACCGTCAAAAAAAGGGGTTATCTTGACGGATTTAGCCTTACGTCAAGAAATGCCTTATTTTATGTTAATTTAGCAATATTACAGTATAATAGTTGATGGTTTTAGATGATCCGTCAAGAAACATTAATTTATTTATTGACGGTTTGGTGATAATCGTCAACTAATGTATGTGTAAAAACTTGGCAAGATTTTTTTCAGATGCCATTCTGGTAATTTTTTCAAAAATTTTAAATTTTTGACGGCTTTGGTTCTTTTTAATCGAGGAACCCAGAAAACTTTTTCCCGATCACCCCTTACTTTCCTCCTCTCTCTCCCTAACCATCTTCTTCTACTCCTCTCCTTTTTCCTACAGAGCCCCCCACTCCTCTCCACTAAAGAGCCTCCCACTCGTCCACGAGACGTGCATGGGCGGAGTCGAGCAGCTCGTCGAGGTCGCTGACCCTAGTGGTGTAGGCAACGTCGTAGTCCTCGAGGAGGGGGCCAGCGGGGTGCTCCTCCTCGAAGAGGGCGATGTGGTACTCGTTCTCGTTAAGGTCCACGGTACGTCTGTCGTGGTTGAGGGAGCGCCAGAGGAGGGTTTTGTGGCCGAGGCCGAAGACGAGGATGTTGGATGGGGAACGGCGGCGGAGGTCGGCGGCGACGGTGCAGAGGTCCTGCTCGGGCATGTGGCTCGCTCCTGTGGTGAAGACAGAGGCGGCGTAGTAGACGAGCACATCGGAAAGGATGGGAGGGGCGGCGACGTCGGTGGCGTTGACGTGGGAGAAGGGGGAGAGGGGTTTTGATGGTGTCGTAAGGAGGTGGTGGCGGCGAGGAGAGTAACAAAGAGGGAGGCAAAAGTGAAAATGGAGATGAGTGCGACGACCAGGAGACGGTGCTCGTGCCAGCGGAAGAGCACTGTGAGCGAGCCGAAGTGCTGCTGCTACTGCTGCCCCTGTTCTTGGAGCCCATTTTGGTATAAATTTGGTATTTTAGATATTTGATTTTGATTCTGAATCAGTAAAAATCAAAATAAACTCTGTAATCCCTTTTTTGTTCATTGACCCCCAGGTGTTTGACGAAACTCCTGAACCGGGACTCGATTTTATTTTGGACATGAAACTCCTGAACCGGGACTCGATTTCAATAGCAAAGCACACATCTTTCACGTATAAATTTATGTCATCCTTCATTAATCACACAATCGTTGTGCTACACGGACACAGGTACGACACGACACGGCAAGGACACGACGACACAGATACGACACCTTATGTGTTTTGGAGTGCCGGGGAAGTGTCCAATACGGTGCACGTTTTTGGAGTTTTCGTGTTTCCTGGACACATTGTGGTTGAGCC
Organism: Iris pallida; assembly: GCA_029216955.1. Classification (NCBI taxonomy): domain Eukaryota; kingdom Viridiplantae; phylum Streptophyta; class Magnoliopsida; order Asparagales; family Iridaceae; genus Iris; species Iris pallida. The sequence continues at coordinate 29,581,232 of JANAVB010019800.1, read as the reverse complement.
TAATATTATGTGGACTAGAGTTTCTGATACTGGTTCTAATTGGAAGCTAGCTACATGACTATATTCTTTCAACTTGTGACAACATGACTTGCCAAACATTATCAAGACTTAAGAAGGAAAGGGACGAGGCAAGAGCACTTTTGGCTCAGGCTGAAAGACAAATTCCTCTCTCAGCAGCCTCTGCTAATGCAAATGCTGTTGTTAGCATTGGCAAAAGAGGTTCTTGTTCTTCAAACAGCTTATGCATTTTTTTTCTAAGGTGTTACGTTATCCTATTTTAAAGGTTTCGTTGTATCATACTTGCAGCTGTAGAGGATGAAATTGGCCCTGATGGAAAGAGAATACGTCCTGGTATCAATCCTGCCATGATTGCTGAACTTACAGAATATAATGCTTTGCTCTCAGGACAGAGGAAAAACGTCAGGTATTTATGTATATATAAGATAATTTTTCGATCAACTTTTGTATCCTTTTTAAATGGTATTTTCATAATAAGCTATGTATATATATTCTTTAGTTATTTACATCTCATGCTTGTTCTTTTTAATATAAGCATATAAATGGGTTAGAAATGGTATACTTGCTATTTATAATTATCTTTGTTCATTTGAGTAATGATGTCAAGCAAGTACCTAAATAATTAACGCCATTGCTAGTGCTTGCACTTTTGCAAACTGTAGTGTAGTCACTTAACACAAAATTTTTTTCTTTTCTTCTTATTTAACGTCAGATTCCACCGACGTTGGCACCGATTGATGCACTGGAGAGATATACTCAGATTTCTAGTCACCCCCTTCATAAAACTAACAAACCAGGCATTCTTTCTACTGGTATTTATTTTCCATAAATAAATTCTATTTATTTATTGTGTTTCTGAGAAAATTACAACTGTAGGAATCTGATCTAGAAGATGATCACTTTATCCCTTGGATGATGCGATGAAGAAGGCTCGAATCTCGAAGAACTTTGACAGCAACTAAGCAATCTCTCTGTTCTCTCTGAATTGAATGTTGTGTCTGTTGAAGGTGGAGAAACTATTTTTTATAGAGTTCTGGATAACTGCTCTGGGCATACGCTCAGTCAGTTACTTGACGTGTGCATAACTGCAGGGACGCGTGACGAATTTTGGTGGAGACACGTTGGAGTGCGATTGAGAGTATTGGAGTATATCCAGAAGAGATTGATGGCATGAATGCCACATTGTATAACTTCTAAGTGAGTGGGTAACCGAATACAGGACACATGAGAACATGTGTTGACTGTACATTTGAAGTTCTCTTTTGGAGAAGCATGCCTAGCATACTCTGTCTTGTTTGAAGAGGAGTCATATGGAGTCTATACGCTCACTTGATGAGGAGTCGTATGAAGTCCATACGCTACCTTTGTGAGGAGTCGTATGAAGTTCATACGATGCCTTGATTAGGAGTCGTATGAAGTCCATACGCTGCCTTGATGAGGAGTCGTATAAAGTTCATACGCGGCCTTGATGAGGAGTCGTATGAAGTCCATATGCTGCTTTGATGAGGAGTTGTATGAAGTCCATACACTGCCTTGATTAGGAGTCGTATGACTGGGGAAGTAGACACATGATTGTCCTCAATCTTCTCGAATACGCCATATCTCTTAATAACTGATGAATATCTCTCGAGCGTCGTGTTGCAGATATGACGGCTGACAGGCTGTCAGATCTGACAGTAATGATGGCGGTGCATTTATGATGGCTAATGAGCTGTCTTCGTAAAAGACGAAATTAACTCTCGAAAATCCATACGACGATTAATTCTCCTAAGACAACTGTTCTTTGCACGAAAGACGAAGTGTCAGATTCATTGTCCACTGAGTGTATGCTGTGCTGTCAGTCGAGAAATAATAATATATTCACTGAGCGTATGACTTTTGTACTGAGCGTATGGCCTTTAGCTGAGCGTATAGCCTTTGGATGAGCGTATGTCCTTTGGTTGACTTAGTCTTATGTCAGCGTGTCAGAATTTTTCACACCCTACAAGACCCCCTTCAAAGTTTTCGAATTTTATGATTTTCAAAAGTTCGAAATTACTTTGAATTCAAAGTGGGAATGAGTCTTGACACGCTGGCATGAGTTTGTTATCTCCTCGATATCAGTGCATATCTCTAGGGATTCTGTATTTTGAAAATAATTGCCGTTTGGGCTTCTCTTTCTCCTATAAATAGGCCTTTAAGAACTGACTTCTTTTCTTTACTTTTGCCTTCGTCTTTGAGAGAGAAACCAGAGCTCGATTTTTCTTCTTCTCTAACCTAATCTTTGTCAATGGCACCCAAGCTCGACGCTGCTGCGAAGGGGAAAGGCAAGGCTCCTGCAGAGCCGTCTCGACCCGCCGTTGCGACCACTAAGAGAACCGCCGAGCAGCATCTTCCACAGAGCGAACATCCGTTGAGACCCCTCTATGGTGAGGATGGGAACGATGAACTGTAACCATCCCCTTTTTAGGGCTCTGGTTAGGACAAAATCAGAAAATGTATCCCTTTTTAGGGTCAATACGTCAGAAAATACACTTTCCTCTTTAGGGTTTAGTAGTATTCCATGTTTTTCGTCTATACGAAAAATATGTTTTGAGCGTATTTCTGTAAGATACGCATATCTTTGATAGAAATGTCAAAATATGCTAATCTGAAGGAATACGCTATGTCAAGTCGTCTTGTTGAGATACGCTGACTCTTTTATTAGCGTATCTTTAATGAATGTCTTGCTAACCATTCACTGTTCTTTAAAGAATTCCATACGACTGCTTGCTTTGGTTTGAACATACACGTAGCTGAGTGTATGTGGAACTTAGAATCTGTCATACGCTTAGGATAGACTGAGCGTAGGTTAATCCTTGAACTTGACATACGCTTAGGATGGACTGAGCGTAGGCTGAGCTTTAAACGTGACATACGCTTAGGATGGACTGAGCATAAGTTGAGCTTTAAACTTGACATACGTATAGGATAAACTGAGCGTAAGTTGGTCTTTGTACTTGATATATGCTTAGGATAGACTGAGCGTAAGTTGGTCTTTGAACTTGACATCCCTTTGTGTTAAGGATTTTTAGCCTCTTATTTCTCCTTTGTAGTGGATATTCTGGCCCAAGAAGCTCAGTTTGAAGGATGTGCAGGGAGCAACTATAAGAGTGATCTATCCCATGTCTACTTTCTACAATTTGATGAACCTTCTACAAGGATAGCCATTCTGAAAAATCAAGACAGCGAAGCCCTGCTGAGTCTGATAAGTGGTCAACCACTGCAGAGTATGGACAGTGTTACTTACTCAAAACCGGCATTTTTATTCGGGGATGCTATTGACAAAGACTCTCAACCAGCCTCCGATAAAGTATCATACTTATATTGCCGGAATGGCGATGCGACCCAGCCGATGTATTTGACTGGATTGTCTAAGAGTATCAACATAGCTCGCTTGTTCCATGCAAGTCATCAAAGGCACATGAAGTGGGATATTACCCCAACCCGTCAAGCAAAAGCTGGATGGGTAGGGTACAGACAGGAAAGATTTTGCAGTGGTACTGAGCCGCATGTTTCAGTTTTACGAGGATTATTGCCCTCCATAATTTTCCCTGAGGATTCTACACTTCTGATGCCAGTTAGAGTCCCAATATTCGCAAATGAATTTGCACAGCTAGATAATGTTGTCTATCCGAAGCAGTCCATGAGACTCACTAGTCTCGTGAATCCAGAGAATACCAGATGGACTGCTCTCATGAGATGGATTCTGAGAGATTATGGAAATCAGTTGAAGGCAATAGGCATGTATGATGCCATTAAGTGCACTGCTTATGGTTTTAGGCCGAACCCAGATTTGTTCCTGGCACTGGCAGAAAGGTATAACTACCGTACTGGAACTTTTATGACTCCGAGAGGCGAGATAGGATTCGCTCTTCACGAAATGGCGTACATTTCTCAGCTGCCGACAGGAGATCTACCATATGAGGAGTATATCCCGTTTATTGATGAAATGAACAAAATCTTTGATGCCAACCCGCTAATTCTTCATGTATTTGAAGAATTAATGTGCCACTACAGTATCTGTAAGGCCTTTTATAAGGCAAAAGATGTAGATTCAGGCTGCTATACTTCGAAGTGGATGGCCTACTTATTCCAAGGTCGTACCGAAGAAACTCAGAAGAAGAAGAAGACCGAACAATATATTGGTCGTTTTAAACCTCTGAGTCAAGCTGAAATTGACAGATTAATCCGGGAGACCACCCATGATGACATCATCATTGAAGAAGATGAAGGCACCTATAAAGCTGGTGATAGGTTAGAGACCTACATAAAGCAAGGTGGCCGGTCTTTATCTAGTGATGGTCATCTGGCTGGATTTCTATCACTTTGGCTGAGAAGATTTATAGTACCCGGCACCTGTTCGACAGATAGGATGCACAGAGGAATCGTATTTGCAGTGGTCCGTCTGACATTCGGGTTCAAGATGGATTTGCTAACGGCGATGACATGCCGTCTGAATGCTGGTTTAAGGGCATATGCAGACAGAATGTTTAACCTGGTGAAGAAGAAATTAACAACATTTCCTCGGATAGAAATGCCCTTCACATATTTGTATAGCTGGCTGCTCCTCCATTTCGAATCTCTTATGAGTGCTGGACTGGCTAGACCAGATGATACTTTCTTAGAAAGATACCGTCATACTCCCAAGTGGAAATATGATACCTTGACAGACTGCAGGACTATTCTGAATAGGGGAGAACTATGGAGTTTCACCTGTGTTCCTCCGCCTATCGGTTATGAGACTATGCCTGCGAGGATGATTGATGGCACTGGTGCCATTGAACTGGATGATGTTCAGCATGAATGGCTGAAGAGAATTAGACCATCTCTCCTGGTATGTCGTCATGACGAAATTACTTATTTGGAGCCATATCTTCCGAGTAGATTTGCTCGACAATTTGGCTATGATCAGCTGCATGTAGGGAATGCAACGACATGCTTCAATCATCAAGGCGGCTTGATCGATGGTGCTAGAGCCTGGATATATTATGTTGCCAAAGGCACTGGAGCTACCTTTACAATGCCAGATCTGGTGAATCATCGGAAAGGAGCTAGGATGTTGACGTCTTATGCCAAGTTTTATGTATCTGCGAATACATTTGATAAGAAATTTAGCATCTTGGGTAAGAGCTTTATTCATGTTACTAAGAAGTCAGCCAAATCGACTCTGCCAGAAAATTGTCATGATCGGGAGGATCCTCTCGCTACCGACGAGATTTATGAAGAAGTCTCAATAGGAAATCTCTTTCCTGATGAACTTCATCAGCCACTGCACGTACCGCTTGGAAATGTCGAGAAGAGTGTATCTGCTGAGGATACACCGAAGAGAAAGCGTGGCAAGGGTACTTTCGGGCCCGCTCCAAAAAGAGTCACTTGAGCAGAAGGTCGTAGTCGCGTAGGGATTACTATCCTGGAGAATTCTCCTACTTCGAGTCAACAAACAAAAGATGCTGACGAAGAAGGTAGTGACCCCAAAGAAGATTATCCTACCATTCCACTAATGAAAAGGGTAGGAAAAAGAAAAGTGGTAGTTTCGAAGACTAAATCTGTAATTTGTCTTGATGCAGAAAGCCCCACCAATCGTGCTGAACGATTGGCTTGAGAGAAACAAACCGTCCTTGCTCCTCAGCAAGGAGTTGAAGAGGGATCTTCTACTGCCGAGAAGATTATTGAAGTTTCTTTCCCTGCACCTTCGGAAGTGTAGCCTACGCAGGATACTAATATAGAACCTGCTGCAGAGGATGTGCTAGAAGAATCAGCAGCTGAGCCATCTCCTGATCGAACAACACTGGCTGCCGAGGATCTTTCCAAGGTAGTGGATGAGCATGTCGAACCATCTGAAGAAGAACAGGTTGACTATGAACCTTTGTCTCATTCCTTTGAAGATGAGGATATGGAGATTGAAGGTGAGTCACTAGCTGAAATCCGTGTCGATTAGTTGAAGACGGTCGACCAACATTCGGGGTTGACTCCAGAGCCAGAGAACCTTCTAGAGATAGAAGTCCATGTTCCGAGCACTTCTGGGGCTGGAAGCAGTGAAATAAGACCAGTGTCAGAAGACACTTTGAATAGACTGCGAATAGGGCTGAACGATCCTAGAGAAACAGAGTACGAGCCCGCTTCAGGTAATAACTTATTCAGTATAGTTTTGTCTTTTCTTGCTTTTTATTGTCTTTAATTCTGATCAAGCTTCTTTGATTCCAAAAGTTGTAGGAACTACACCGGCAATGAGCTCGACTCATGCTCAACCTGTTCGGACTGAGGTTGGTGAAGGAAGCTCGCATTTACAATATTCTCCAAAAGCACATACCTCTGTTTCCAGAGTAGAGTCCATTCCGGCCTCTTCTTTCACAATGGCAGCAACTCCTGGTTTTGAAACAGGGATAGCAAGGACAATGGCGATGTATTCAGATATTATTTATTCATATCTGGATACATTCTCCAGGCGATTCATGAAGGACGAGACTATGCCTTTTTCAAATCTTCGAGCGGCGATTAATTTCCCACTCTTAGCTTTGCGACAGGCTGGTTATGAAACTCAGTGCACTTTCTTTGAGCATCTCCTAGATGATTTGGAAGTAATTATCTATAAATACTGAGAGATCAAAAAATAAGATATTAAATCTTTGACTGTGGCTGAGATTGCTCAACTAGAACGTAAGGCTCAAATCCAGCAGGCTGCTTTAAAAGAATTCCTCGCTTTATCATCTGAGAAATTAATGGCGAAGGATGAGGAAATAGTATCGACTCGTCAGAAGATACAATGTCTGGAAGCTGAGGAAATGTCTAGAGCTGAAGAACTTCAAAAGCTAAAAGAAGAATTAGCTCATCTCCAGGAGCGTATTGCATCCGCAGAAAAGAAGCAATCTGATATTATCACTGCTCGTAAAACCAAAGCTACCCGTTATCAGGTCTTACAGCAAGAGCGGGAACAGATGCAGACTGATCAGATAGAAGAAACCAATCGTCGCAGTTCTATTATTATTAATTTTGACCAACAGATAGTTGTAATTGAAGCAACAGAGCAAATTCGTAAAGCTCATGAAGAAAAGATGAATAATGTACTTGCTCATATTCAGGAGATTATTACTCCTTCTAAATAGATTAATACTCACCTGTAATCAGTATTTGATTTTGACTGAAGAAATGAGCATTTGACTTGATTTCGTTTTTGTTATGATGTTTTTTTTAGAAAATATGTTCAGAGGTAAATAATACATGACATATTTTAATGGAATGAAATATACAAATGAATTTTGTAATTTCATCAGATGAGAGAAAATTGAACACAGATATAAAGATATCTTTGGACTTAATTTTCCATGATCTTTGGACTCAGAAATCAAAAGACTAGATATCATTTTTATAGAATAGAAAATATGATACTGAGATAGAAAATTCAGAGGTAATATGGACGTGATTTTCTATATGAGATCATTATTAAATCCACTGGGGATCTAATAAGACAGAATAACAAATTATCTGGGAAGATGATATGTGGTAGAATATCAATTTTCGCTGGGGATAACGATATCGAGATGACATTTGTAGGGAAGAATAAACTCTAAAAATATCATATATCAACGAGATTTATACATAATATTTCTTTAAGAATTTGCCGTTGATAGGCATCATCGTGACTTTACCATCCATAGAGGTAAGCTGATATGCTCCGTTTGAGAAGACTTTGTTTACGACGAATGGGCCTTCCCATTTCGCATCGAACTTGCCTTTGCTCATATGTGTCATAGTCATTGGACGCTTGACGGTGAGAACAAGTTCTCCTTTTCGATATGCTCTGACTTTCACCTTCTGGTTAAAAGCTTTTGAAATTCGGGCCTGATACAGCTCGATATTTTGTTGAGCATACAATCGTTTTTCGTCTAGAGCTTCCAGCTCTTAAAGTCGAAGATGATCATTGTTCTCTGTTGTAAGTTCATTGGAGATTGCGATTCTCAGAGAAGGAATCTGGATCTCGAGGGAAAGGACAGCTTCGCACCCATATACCAAAGAGAAAGGCGTACACCCGGTCGCATTGTGAACTGTGGTGTGGTAGGCCCATAAACATTCACTAAGCTTCTCGCTCCAGTTGCGTTTGTTAGAAGAAACAAACTTTTTCAGGAGTTTGATGATGGTTTTATTGAAAGCTTCCGCCAATTCATTAGCTGCTGGATTATATGTTGTAGAAGCTAGGTTATTGATTCGATGGTCATCGTAGAATCGAGTAAATTTCTGACTGACGAACTGTGGTCCATTATCATGGATAATGCGCCGAGGAACACCAAATCGATAGATGACATGATGCTTGACGAAATTGATAACGTTAGAAGTTTTGACTTCGGATAGCGGGATTGCTTCAGCCCATTTGGAAAAGTAGTCGGTTATTGCTAGAATGAAACGGTGTCCTTTTGATGATGGTGGGTTGATGGGACCAATAATGTCCATGTCCCAGGCCTCGAAGGGCCATGATGCCACTGTCGGGTGTAAGAACTCTGACGGTTGATGGATAAAGTCTGCATGGATTTGACAGGCTTTATATTTCCGGGCATATTGAATGGCGTCAGCCACCATCGTGGGCCAATAATAACCCATACATCGGATGCGATCTTGAAGTTTAGGACCTGTTTGATGGGCTCCGCAGACACCATCATGTGCTTCACGGATAATCTGTTGCGCTTCATCACCAGCGATGCATCGGAGGAGAAGACCATCATAGGTCCGACGATATAATGTCTTTGTCGTATGATTATAATAGAATCTAAGAGATCGACGCCGGATAGACGCTGCTTCGCTCGGATTATCGGGAAGTATGTCATACAATACAAAATCTAAAAATGGACGTCTCCAGTCTTCGTTTATGGCGTCTGTTTCGTTGGAAAAGACGTATTCCATAGTAGAATCGGAAGAAGACGAGGATGCTCTGTCAAACCTTAATCCAGTGTTAAGGTTGGAGGAATTAAATTCATCAGGTTTAAGAGAATTTTTGTCTGGGTTATGGGAAAAACCCAAAGCCAAATTATTCTCAATATAGAATAGCTCCCGGTTATAAACCACTATCACTTGTTGACATCTAACTGGTATGGCTAGCACAGCGGCAAGATTAGCCAGAGCGTCGACTTCTGTATTACAGGCTCGCCGAACGTGTTCAATAAAGAAACCTTCAAAGGAAGAGGCCATGGAGAGTGCTGCTCGGTAATAAGGTATCAAATCCTGATGACGGACTTCATATGTACCTCTGATTTGATTGATGATAAGTTTGGAGTCTCCGTAAACTTCTAAATACTGAATATCCAGATGTTTAGCAAGTTAAAGACCGATGAGTAACGCATTGTATTCGGCTACATTGTTTGAACACGATTGATCCAAAGAATAAGCCCTCTGAATAGCCAGCCCTTCCGGGGATACAAGAACAATCCCGACTCCAACGACAATATTGCCATTGGGACCCATTCTAGACGCTCCATCAAAGAATAGACGCCAGGTAGGAGTTTCTTCAGAAACATGATTTGAATCCATGACTTCATCTGGAATCTCATCGTATAATTTAGAATCCTCTGGAACTGCATGAGCTGCCAGGAAATCAGCAAGAGCCTGTCCCTTAACTGACTTTTGAAGAATATAATGCATGTCATATTGAGCTAATAAGATTCCCCAATTAGCTAGTCTAGAGTTGAGAATACCGGGTTTCTTTATCATAATCCTGATAGGATTCACTCTGGAAATGACATGAATCATTTGACCGATGATATAATGCATGGCCATCTTTGTTTTTCTGGGCGAGTAATGCACCGAGAGAATGATCCATGGCTCGAACATATAGAAGGAATAGTATTTCTGAGACGGGAGGTACCAAAACTGGAGGGCTCATGAGGTACTGTTTGATATCGTCAAATGCTTTTTGACATTCTTCGTTCCAGACGAAAGATACACCTTTCTTCAGAAGTTTATTGAACGGTCTGTAACGTCCTGATAAATTAGAGATGAATCTCCTGATATAAGCAATTCTTCCTTGAAATCCTCGTAGCTCTTTTAAGGTGCGTGGAGGATGCATCTCTTGGATGGCTTTGATTTTCTCGGGATCCACGTGTATACCTTTAGCGGTAATGACGAAGCCGAGAAATTTACCACTAGAGACGCCCAGAAATGACTTAGTAGGGTTCATCTTAAGTTGATGTTGACGCATTAAATCAAAGATAGTCTTCAAATCTTGGATGTGATCCTCTTTTTGTCGACTCTTGACTGCAATATCATCAACGTAGCATTCGACTATTTTTCGGAGATGTTCACGGAATATAGTACTCATTGCTTGCTGATACGTTGCTCCAACATTTTTGAGACCAAACGGCATCACTGTGTAACAATATGTACCGATCGGCGTTCTGAAGGATGTATGTCTCTCGTCGTCTGGAAACATTTTGATTTGGTTGTACCCCGAATACCCATCCATAAATGACATTCGTTCGAAACCACATGTGTTATCGATCATGACATCGGTGATTGGAAGAGAAAACTCGTCCTTAGGACAAGCCGCATTGAGATCGCAAAAGTCTATACAGACTCGAATCTTGCCAGTCTTTTTGAGAACAGGAACAATGTTAGCCACCCACTCAGGATGTTGTTCCTCTCGGATAAATTCGGAAGCCATAAATTTGTTGACTTCAGCCTCAATTGCATCCATAATGCCTGGACGAAATCGTCGCTGTTGTTGTTTGACTGGTTTAGTATTCGGCATGATATTAAGTTTGTGTGTTGCGATCTTCGGATCTAGCCTCGGCATATCCTCATAACTCCAGGCGAAGACGTCGATGTAATCATGAATAAGCTTGATCATGTCTTGCTTCTCTGTTTCTGAAAGACTTTCGCTAATGAATATTGGTTTGGGGGATCCCTCTTCACCAACATCAATTTGGATCAATTTATCTTCAGTAGGAGGTTCTCTTTGCTCGAACCTGAATTCCCATTGGTTGTCTAATCTTTGAGCCCATTGTTCCGATTCAGGTGATATTTCAAAATCAACTTCACCCTCATCATTTTCCTGTGGACCATCGACGGAGACCATATTGGTGGATAGAGTAGAACGATGAAAATCGCCAATACTTGTGTCGGAATTGGAAGAACCAGATCGTTCGTCTCCATCAGATTCTGGATCCTCATGGACTGTGTTGATGAAAGGGGCAGGAGTAATATAACCCAATCCACATTTTGTCCTTCCGTATTTCAAAGGAGGAATTCGAACAGGCATTCTTCTTCATTTTCCTCTACTGAGGCCAGTTCTGAAATCATAGCCCATGTTCTTGATGATGTTTTTAGATTGCTGGCTATAGCAACGTAGTTGTAACCTTCCGGTATCATCGTTTTTGTCGTCATCTTCCAGATTAATAGGATTCTGGGGCCCCTTGCAGAAGAATATTGGAGTTTCTCCTGATTTTCTAATTGGAACAAGGAAGTATGAATTTTGGGCAGACTCCAATAATACTTCTGTATGAAGAGTTTGAATAACTCATATAGTTAGTGGCTCTAAGCTATCTAGCAAATGTAAATAACTTTGTACATAATTACAAACATCAATATACTGTAAAGGAGATGCTTTATTGATATCAGATGCTGTATTTACAGAAGAAGGCTGAGCCTTAGTAGATTTAGTCAAATTAATGACTAAAGGGGGAGAAGAAGAGCGAGCAGAAGTTTTGTTTCGATTAAGGTCGATAACAAAAGGCTCAGAGGAGGTGAGCTCCCTTGAAGAGGATCGTGGATAAGTAGTGCGTCCACTGACTGGGATGACTAGAGTATCTGGTCTAGCATTAGAAGATGGTGAGAGAGTAGTGCGTCCACTGACAGGGATTATCAGCGAGCTTTGTGGAGCTTGGGAAGGCAATGAAGTAGTACATCCACTAACAGGAATTATCAGTGGGCTTTCTTCAGATGATTTGGTAGACTGTGGATGAGTGATACGCCCTTTTACCGGAATAACAAAGGTGTCAACTTTTAATGTCTCATCATCATCCATAGCTTGTAAGACTTTTGAATATTCATCTTTGTACATGCGAGAGTCACTGTAGTAGGCTTCGACTCCTCTGAAAGGATTAATGTCCGCGACTTCCTTTTGAACCTCTCCCTTTTCATCAATGTATTTGAAGCACTGGTGAAGAGTGGAGGGGACTATATTATGTTCATGGAGGAAAGGTCTTCCCAAGAGCAAGTTGTAAGATCCAACTAACTCGATCACGTAGAACATGACACTCGCTCGGAAATTGCCTATTTGTATTTTTAGGCAAATTTTCCCCAGAGGTTCACTCTTGCCTTGATTGAACCCTAAAATCGTAGTGACTGTCTTGACTAGACGATGAACTGGAATCCGTAAGGCATCCAAGAGACTCTTAGGTATAATACTTAGAGCTGATCCTGGATCAATTAGAATACGGTTAACCTTTATCGTGTCAATGTACCCAGTGAAGTAAAGAGGCCGATCATGACGATTATCCTCTAGAAGCATATCATCTTGGGTAAAAGTGATGTTCGGAATGATTTCCAAGACACTGTTACAATGTAGGCAAGTCACCGGCTCTGCTTCCGGCTTCTTCAGATGAGTCAGGCAGGAGTCTGCTTGCAGTAGAGCTTCACTTAACGTTTCCCGAGTTTCCTTGGATAAACATAAAAGTTCGAAGATGGACAACCTGGCTGGAGTGTAAGCAAGTTGAGCCAGAATGTCAAAATTATATAGTTTTTGCAATCCGGGAAGGAGAGACTTCTTGATTGGTTTGTCGAAGCGGGCAGGTTGCTTCCCTTTGTCGGCTGTTGTTGGTTTAGAGGGAATCGTCTCAGCAGGAGCATTTGAAGATCCTTCGTTGGATATGGGTGCTAGAGTTGCAACCGGAGGGACATCAGAAGTTTCTTCAGGAATTTCAGCATAATATTTCAAGTATATTTTTCGTGACCGGGTTCCGGAGAGAGCTTCAACTTCAGGCTCCGGTTCAGGGTCTATCGAAACCATATTGCAATCCTTCATCTTGTTTTTGGTTTTTTGGTGCTTGATAAGAGCTTCAGTCCAGAAACCGAGACCAACACGGGATTGATTATGTCTCAAAGTGAGGGCTAGAGGTGCTCGGAGTCCTTTGCCGGAATTCAAACCAGGAGCAGTGGCTAGATCATAACCCATATTCGCTATTAATTCACAAGATTGTGAACTATATAGATGAAACGCAGGTTTGTATCTGTCTTCGGATTGAGGTATAGTTTCTGTCGCTATTAATTCACGAGATTGTGAACTATATAGAAGTCATATGGCATGACTTAGTCTTCCCAGGTTTCTTTTTAGACAGAGGGGCCTTCTGAGGAGAAGAAGAAGACGTCTCGAACTCTGCCACTAAATCGGGGTGGATCCACATAATCTCTCCCTTTTAAGTGGTGACGGGAACAAGTCCTTCATTCTGGGCTGGTGGAATATTCACAACTTCAAGAATTGCTTTGGAGATAGGGACAATCCTACTTTCCACCAATAATGGAGGGAAGTCACCGAACTTTATCGAAATCACATTTGCTATGACTGTCTTGTCTTTAGGTGTTAGTGTCACAGCTCCTGATTTGATCATTTCTTGTATCTTTCCTTTTAACACGAAGCAAGACCGGATTGTATGACCCAGCATTCTGGATGGTCCGTCTTGTTGGCTTCATCAGGCTTTTTTATCTCTGGCAGTTGTATCTTGTTACCTTTAAGTAAACATTCGAAGATGCCTTGAACATCGTCATCGTCGAAAGAGTATTCTTCCTTCGGCCGAGGAGGTCTCTGCTGTTGATTTGTTGGGGCTGGGGTAGCTTGTGCAGATATTACCTCTTGATTTTTGCTCTGGAGATTGACTTCGAGAGTCTCTTTTCCTTTGCGATTGTTGGGTCGTGTATTATTGCTAGTACTTTGACTTGATTCATTGGGAGTCATGTGTACCCCCAGACCTTTAAAAGTCTCGGCACTGACTTCGGCAGCTTTGGCACTGACGATGAAGGAAGGCCAATCTTGGAATTGGGTGGATCCTGTCCACATACTGATGATTGGTAAGAGATTCGACTTCCAAGTGTCGATAGTGACGGCATCGGGAGTTCCGAGAGACATTTTTAGAGCTTCTCTTCTGAATCTTTCAATGAAGCTCTCAGTGCTTTCATTATTTTTCTGTTTGATTCGTATAAGAGCTGACATGGTTATGTCGTTAATGCCTTCATAGAATTGTTCTAGGAACATCTGTTTGAACCCGGCAAACGAAGTAATGCACCCATCAGGGAGACTTCGATACCATTCATAAGCAGTTCCTTTAAGACAACCAACAAATACCCGAGTAAGGAGGGCATCGTTCGGTTGCAACTGATCAGTCATCACCTCAAAATGATTGATGAACTGACTTGGGGAGGTGGTCCCATCAAAGAAAGAAATGGTTGGAGGCTTGTATTTTGGGGGGTACGATACCTTCTTCCATTGTATAGGTTAAGGCTGCTTGATACCTAATCTTTGTAAGCCATCCTTTTGCTTGAACGCTTCGAATTGAGACCGGAGATTTTTTAACTCTTCAGTGACTGCTCCAGAAGATTGCAGTGTCGTTGCTTGTTGGGCATAATTGGTAGGAGGGACTGCAGCATATGTACCACCCCAGCTCCGGACTGACTTGGAGTGGGTTGTACATGAACATTAGACTGTACCCCCGAAATAGTAGAAGGTTCCAGGTTTGGGGCAACAGGAGTATTTAATACTACTGGTGGTGCTGTTTGTTGAACTTGCTGGATTTGTTGCTAAGTTTGCATAAGAGTATGCATAGCAGTCAATATATCCGCCATGGCTCGTAATTGTTGTTCCAAGAAAGAAATCCTTTGTTCATGAGCCTCAGTGCTAGTCGAAGGTTCGTGATTGCCATCTACCATATAGGTGGTAATCATTCGAGGTATCGCCGATGAAATAGTCTGTTCCGAATCGTCGCTATGAGAGTCAGCATCTTTCTCGGGGCTATTCACGGGAGTTAATACTGGGAAGTTAGACTCTCCTAAGAAATCCTCCGTGGTCTCAGGATTATCACCTGGATGAGAAGAAGAAGAGACATTGGTTGAAGTTCCGATTCTGGATCTGGTGCCGAGGTAAACACCGTCTTCAGAATCAGATCGTATTCTACCCCCAGTATTTTTGGAGGTCATGTTGATGGAAGCATAAAGAGGTTCATCTTCGTCTGATATTGGTTCATGTTGAATCCGTTCGAAGACAAATCGCCTTTTCGGTGAACAACAACACTGGATGACAACCTGAGGTTGGAAGTTACAACCATGCTCTTCATGACGAATATGAGCAATATCAGAGACAGATGGAGTGTTGATTCTCAGCTTATTTTGCAAATGCTCCCTGAGATCTGCGAAAACGGACTGGGAAGTGTTTGAAGATGGTTTGTGTAGAAACTTGTCTTTTATTCTTCTGTCTTTTTGGTTCTTGAGTGTATAAAGACCGATTGATCTGAGCGATATAGTTCTTAGCATATTGTGCATCAGGGTCCATTATACTTGTCTCAGTTTGATAAGGCTTCTTTATGTCAGAAGTAGAACCGAGACGATTCCGGTTAAGCTTATCACGAAGGTCCATAGGAGGTACAACCTTGGTATCAGTCCTGGATACTTGTAATTTGCCTTTCTCGGGTCGAGAAATTTTGAGAGAAGGAAGATGAAAATTATTCCGACTAGGAGTCGGTAATAATCCATCTTTAGAGGAAGTAGCCAAAAAGCGTTTTCCTTTGTTTGATCTAGTAAGAGTACTAGTCAAATTAACCCCAGAGGTAAAAACCTTAGGAGCAGAGGAGTTGACTAAAGAGTCGTTCTCCTTGGTTGGCACAAGATGTGCGAGTTGTGGGGGAATCATTTGTACATTCTGTGAAAAAGAACCCCCAGCCTGGCCTTGAGAGATAGTCAAAGGACTGGATTGATTGGCACACACTGAATTCGAAGAATTCTTGTCATACGCTGTCTTTTGACTAGCGTATGGTTGGTCAAGGGTTGCCATACGCACAGAGTCATTAATGTCTAAAGAGCCGACTGCTGTCGTAGGAGTAGAAGAAGAAGAAAAGACTTTGACATGTCCAGAGATGGGTTTCCTTGGACCCGCTGACTTGGCTAAAGAGCCCATTTTGTCAGCGTGACTAGGACAAGCCACTATTGCTGTATTCAGAGAAGCCGAAGCGTGCTTTGCTGAGGTTGGAGGCGTGTTCTTATCAACGTGAGAAGTGACAGAAACATCTCGGGCCGCCGGAGAAGACTTAGGGACATAGACAAAACGTCCCTTCTTCTTGGCAGAAAGAGAAGCGGAGGACGCAGTTCGACCCTCCTTCGCTTTGAGCATTTCTTCATAAGCAGATTGGTCGAATTGTACGACCATCGTCTTCTTCATCGAACCGATCGACGAAGTATCGCATTGAGTTGTTGTTGTCTCGTGACAGGAGGCAGCTTTCCCCAGTAGAGTCGCCAATTTGTTTTCCATAAATAAATTCTATTTATTTATTGTGTTTCTGAGAAAATTACAACTGTAGGAATCTGATCTAGAAGACGATCATTTTATCCCTTGGATGATGCGATGAAGAAGGCTCGAATCTCGAAGAACTTTGACAGCAACTAAGCAATCTCTCTGTTCTCTCTGAATTGAATGTCGTGTCTGTTGAAGGTGGAGAAACTCTTTTTTATAGAGTTCTGGATAACTGCTCTGGGCATACGCTCAGTCAGTTACTTGACGTGTGCATAACTGCAGGGATGCGTGGCGAATTTTGATGGAGACACGTTGGAGTGCGGTTGAGAGTATTGGAGTATATCCAGGAGAGATTGATGGCATGAATGCCATATTGCATAACTTCTAAGTGAGTGGGTAACCAAATACAGGACACATGAGAATGTGTGTTGACTGTACATTTGAAGTTATTTTTTGGAGAAGCATGCCTAGCATACTCTGTCTTGTTTGAAGAGGAGTCATATGGAGTTTATACGCTCACTTGATGAGGAGTCGTATGAAGTCCATACGCTACCTTGATGAGGAGTCGTATGAAGTTCATACGCTGCCTTGATTAGGAGTCGTATGAAGTTCATACGCTGCCTTGATGAGGAGTCGTATAAAGTTTATACGCGGCCTTGATGAGGAGTCGTATGAAGTCCATACGCTGCTTTGATGAGGAGTTGTATGAAGTCCATACGCTGCCTTGATTAGGACTCGTATGACTAGGGAAGTAGATACGTGGATGTCCTCAATCTTCTCGATTATGCCATATCTCTTAATAACTGATGAATATCTCTCGAGCGTCGTGTTACAGATATGACGGCTGACAGGCTGTCAAATCTGACAGTAATGATGGCGGTGCATTTATGATGGCTAATGAGCTGTCTTCGTAAAAGATGAAATTAACTCTCGAAAATCCATACGACGGTTAATTCTCCTAAGACAGCTGTTCTTTGTACGAAAGACGAAGTGTCAGATTCATTGTCCACTGAGTGTATGCTGTGCTGTCAGTCGAGAAATAATAATATATTCACTGAGCGTATGACTTTTGTACTGAGCGTATGGCCTTTGGCTAAGCGTATAGCCTTTGGCTGAGCGTATGGCCTTTGGATGACTTAGTCTTATGTCAGCGTGTCAAAATTTTTTACACCCTACAGTATTCATCCTTCAAAGGTATATTTCTCTCGATACATGTTTTTCTGTCAACATCTTTGTTTCTTTCTCTGTTTGCTTCATTGAATTTTTTTTCATGCTGCTATGGATCTCTATAAAAGCAATAATTATGCAGAGTGAGTGATATTTACATCTAGGGAAAATGTACTAGAATTATCAGCTGTTGAAGATGTGAAAAGAGTTTCTTAACTTTGTATAAAACTCTCAGGATGATCAGCTCATACGTTAAACAATCTTTTAGTTCTCATTTCAAGCTGTATGAGTTGGCTTGGCCAACATTTCACCATGCTGACTTTGGGATTTTGTTATTTGCGGAGTGATTCTAGAAACTGAATAATGTGAACAATGTTGTCAAGCTATACTTTCAAGGTATATTCTAAATTTGGTAATTAATTAGGATTCTTACATGGTACCTCCAATTGTTTAGTTATATAATGCTAGATGTACTGCTACCGAGACAATAATATCCTCATCTTGGATCACCATGATTACCTCATGCCGTATCTAGTACGTATCAGTGCATATGTACTACTACTGCTATAATGTTATTTAAGTTTAGTTGGTTCAAGTACTACTACTTTTCCATAATTGCACTACCAAATAATACTTTCATGAAGCTTCCTAGTTGGCTACAGCACATGAAAAACAAATAATGGTTCTTTTTCTATATATCTAGAAGGGAAACAAATAATGATTCTATTTCTCTATCTTTTTTCTTCCATGTAGATATACAATATTGACATTGGAATACAATTGACATTAGTAATGGAAATGGAAATGGAATTTGAATTGAAAGAGGGTGTTGTGTTGCACACTTTACATCATTCTCTATCACTGAAAACTACTGACTTGATACCTTAGGTGACAATGTACACCTATATGTGTTGGAAGGTACAAGAATTTGCATGTATGCATAAACTGTGTACTTGTGTGCTGTCCTAGTTGGTACTTCTGTATGTGCACGAAGATTATGTACAACAGTACAAATGGGTAAGGGTGGAAGTGAGAGAGAGACGAGACAGTTTGGTTTGTGGCCAAACCCTCTGAACACAGGCTGTCTGCACTAGAGTATTTGAGATTCTTGTGGTTTTTGTACATAGGTATGCATGGCTGGACCACTGACACCCATATGTGCATACCCTGTATGTGGGTTTTCTGATACTCCAATTAGGTGAAATCCTTGAGATACCTGCTGTGGAGACTCTTATGGTGTCTGAACATATAAGGGTTGGGTTCAAACTGTGCAGGAATTGATCCCATCTGTGCAAAGTTTAGGGAATTCAAATGACCCACATATGCCGTTATTGGGTTACTGTATGCAGGAATTCCTTCATGAGTATAACATGTATGCTGCTGAGCTGATGGGTTCTCAAATGAAGCATTCAATGGGTGTTGTGCTGATGGAATCCCAAATGAAGCATGTCCAGTGGTTACATTCCCAAATGATGAATTTAATGGAGAAAAATTCATCCCAACTGATAGTGGCTCATGTGCTACTCTTGGTTGATGGTTAGGTTGCTGGGATAACACATGTCCTTGAGTAAAGCTTGGATGCCCATGATTCTGATGGTGAATGTAATCAAAACTCTAGATATATTGTGTTATTGTCGGGGCACAATTTTTTGATGAAAAAATGAGAATATGAAACAATTGTAAAAATAATGTTCTAACGCAACACTTCTAGGAAGGTTCCACAAGGATAACGAAGATCTAAAAAGATATCGTTATGATATTACGAGAATCTAAAAAGATTTCGTAATCACAGTAATCAGATCGTAGTACTTCTAAAAAGAAGATACAATCAGAGTTACTGGCAGCAACGAAGAAGGTGGCTGGTGATAAATGGAAGAACTCCTGCTGGGGTGAATGATCACCGTTGCTCAAAGCTTTATTCGCCCTATGCGAACAGCTTCCAGGAACCAGCAAGTTCGTCGGAGAACTTGGAACACTCCTGCTCTTCTGACTCCTCGGACGGACACGAACTCCCATGCAAGAGCAACGCTGGTGTGGCGCCTTTCCTCTCTCTCTCGAAGGCTGCAGTTCAGAACTGTGTTAAAGAACACGTCTGAAATCTCTGTTTACTTGTGCTAAAGAATACTTCATAAACTTTCTGGTGGCTTCTTTTTTTGTTCTGTTCTGTAACCTGTGAGAGAGGAGGAGGAGGCCTTATATAAGCTCCTGCAACAACTGCCCGGTTAGCACAATGTTAGGGACGTGGTAGTAACCACCCCGAACATGGAGCAACCGCTCAGAACATGCAAGGACACGTTCTGCTGGAAGTTGTGCCACCAGCGTAATTTACACTTTACGCACACAGCCCCTTTTATGCACCCTACGCACACTACGCACTCTACACACACTACGTACGCTGCGCACACTGCGCACTCTACGCACGCTGCGTACGCTGTGCGTACTGGGCGTACTGGGCTGCGTACTGGGCTGCGTAACTGGGCCTGCGTAACTGGGCTCACGTAACGGGCCGCGCAACGTGGTCGCGCAAGTGGCTCGCACAACTTAAGCGTACTATGCGCCTAGCGACGATGCTGACGTGCTAAGTGCAAAGTGCGCCAACAAAATACCACATTACGCCTCATGAGCCCTTGAGCCCGAGTCTGAGCCCGAGTCCGAGTCCGAGTCCGAGTTCGAGTCCGAGTCCGAGTCGCTAAGCCCCAACGGGGCTTAGCTCCTATGGAAATAAATTTCCCCAGAGCAAAAAGCATGAATGCTTTAATTGTTGATTTTAGCCTTTTTCCCATTAGAAAAATAATCCCACATGGCAAACCCATGTGCACCTCCACACCACATGTGTATCTCTAATAATAGCAAAGCTAATATATAGAGATACAAACCATTTGTTTTTTTCGATGTGGGACTAAACCTTTCTAAAGAAAAAACCAAAAACCCAACAATCCCCTACATATCTCTATATATGGATATAAGTGTTCCCCACAGTAACTGTCCATCATGCATTAGGAGAGATGTCACTTACGACTTGAATCTTCCCGCATGGGTCAAAAATCAAACTATAATACAAGAATGGACTAAGCCTTGAATTCTGCATCATAGCTGAAATTCTTTCCACTTATATAATGTAGTTACATGTACTTCTGGCTACACATTAAAGGCCCTGTGCCAGCCTGGTTTCAGTATATAATTTTGGGTGTCTACAAGTTTACCCTCAAGAGACGGCCTGATATCTCTGTCATACACTATAGGTGAGTTCATTATAAAGAGACATGGCATGAAGCGCTTTGCGCTTCCCTTGCGGTGCTACGCCGCTATGACATGGCTTAAAGCCGAGGCCTTACCCCGTACCGGGAACCTCATCGTAGTGTCATACTACAGTAGCATGAGTCAACCGCCTCTTCGTAGTGCCAAACTATCCAGCATGAAGCCTTAGGCTCCCTTGCGGTATTACGCCGCAATGACATGGCTTGCAAGGCCGAGGCTTTATCCCTAACCGGGTACCTCATGGTGGTGTCGTGCCACTGTAACATGAGGAACTCCTCCTCTTTGTAGTGCTGACTACACCCCTCTTTATATTTAACATACAACATTAGGCTAACTGCCTATTTGCGGTGCTACGTCGCTGTGACTTGGCCTGCAAAGTCGAGGCTTTATCCTATTCCTGGGCAGCATCCCACATATAGGAACCTCATTGTGGAGTCACCCTACTGTAGCATGGAGTTTCACTCCTTGTAGTGCTGCTCTACCGTGCTTCATGTAAAGCACTCCAGGCATTCACTCTGCCTGAGAACTCATTAAGGCAATTAAGCCAACCTTCCCACAGGAACCGTTTTCCGCAGAAAACAATAGTAGACAACAGTAGTTATAGGTCCGTAACCTCTCCATGCCCAATAGAACATGTACCCACCGTTCCTGATATTCTTCCGATTAGTGGTCCTTCCTTGAACCAAAAGCTAGATGCCTAGTAGATAAATCTTTGAACTATTAGCATAAAACTTTATGGTAGGAATACAATAATCCAATATCAGAATGCCTTCAAGCCCATTTTACAAGCTGTGTCATTGACCAGCTAGTGCTTGAGGCCCTTGGTGAACGGATCCGCCAGGTTCTCCTGACTCCGAACATCAATCACTGCAATAACACCTCTCTTGATAAGATCGTGTACTGCCCTGTGCTTCAACCGCACAGTCCTCTTCTTTCTGTTGAAGAGGTCATTTGATGCCACCGCCGCAGTCGCCTGGTTGTCCAGTATATCGGTATCGCCGGTATTTGCGCCCCAACCAATGGAAGATCATACATGAGCTCCCGAAGCCATTCTGCTTCCTCGGCTGTGGTATCTAGTGCAAAGAACTCAGATTCCATGGATGACCGCGAGAGCATAGTCTGCTTCTTCGACTTCCACGATATAGCAGCTCCACCCATTGTAAAAATGTATCCACCTGTGGACCTCTCGCTCTCCACCTCTGAGCACCAACTGGCATCACTGAAGCCTTCTACTACCGACGGATCTCCGCTGTAGTACAGTGCATATGTCTGAGTCTTCTTGAGATATCTCATAACCCGTTTCACAGCTTTCCAGTGTTCAGCACCTGGGTTGCTCGTGAATCGACTCAGCATTCCCACGGCAAAAGCTATGTCAGGCCTTGTGGCAGTAGTAGCATACATCAAACTTCCCATTACGCTTGCATACTCCAGCTGCCTGATGCTTTCCCCTGAATTAGGCTTCAGCTTCAGATCATACCTGTACGGCGTATCGATCCCTGGAAGATCCCGATACCTATAACGAGTGATCATTTTCTCAATATAAGACTGTGACAGCGCTAGTCCAGTGTCTGTCCGGATGATCTTGATCCCTAAGATCACATCAGCTTCCCCCAAGTCCTTCATACTGAACTTGCTTGAGATGAATTTCTTTGTCTCTGTAACACAGCTAATATCCGTACCTAGGATAAGCATGTCGTCCACGTACAGACAAACGATCACAACTCTTCCATCAGCGAACTTCGTGTAAACACACTTGTCCGTATCGCTGACCATGTAGCCATTTGACCTTATAACTTTGTCAAATTTCTCATACCACATCTTGGGAGCCTGTTTAAGACCATACAAAGATTTCACCAACTTGCAGACTTTGTCGTCAAGAACCCTGATGACAAATCCCTCTGGCTGTTGCATATAAATCTCTTCGGTCAGCTCGCCATTTAGGAAAGCCGTATTCACATCATCTGATGTATCACCATCTTATGTATTGCTACGAGAGCAATCAACATTCTGATGGTGGTCATCCGGGCTACTGGAGCATACGTGTCAAAATAGTCAATCCCCTGCTTCTGAGAAAACCCCTTGGCTACCAACCTAGCCTTGAACTTGTCAATAGTTCCGTCTACTTTCATCTTCTTCTTGAATATCCATTTGCATCCGACGGCTTTCGCTCCTTCAGGAAGATCAACCAACACCTAAGTGTTATTTGAGGTGATGGAATCAATCTCATTGTCAATCGCCTCCTTCCAGAAAACTGTGTCTCTGGTCTTCATCGCCTCATCATAGGTAAGCGGATCTGCTTCCACATGATAGGTGACAAAGTTACTTCCGAAGTCCTTCGGCCTCCTCACACGCTTAGCTGACGGCTCAGCTTGTTTTGGTTCAACCGTTGTTTCAACAACAACATCTTCTTGGACCACATCTTCATTGAAGACTTCAGTTTCTTGTGTACCCTCATTATTCTCCGGAACATCCGGAAGAACAATATTCTTGTGCCTTGCAAACTTGTCTTTAAAATATTATGTATCGCGAGATTCAATGATATGATTTGACTCAATATCAAGAAATCTCCGAGCATCATTCTTCTCGACATACCCCAAGAAGATCGTCTTTGTAGTCCTTGTCCCAAGCTTCTGAATCTTTAGATCTGGAAGCTTGACATACGCCAGACACCCCCACACTCGAATGACATTCAAGTTAGGTCTGACCTTGAACCAGAGTTCATGAGGAGTAACGTCTGAAGTTGCATGAGGCACTCTATTTAGAATAAAAGTGGCCGTCAATGCAGCTTCTCCCCAGTAGCACTTAGGAAGGCCAGCAGTCAACAACATTGAATTTATCATTTCTGTCAACGTCCTGTTCTTCCTCTCAGCTACTCCGTTTAATTGAGGAGAGTACGGAGCCATAGTCTCATTGACAATTCCATGTTCCTTACAGAACGATGCGAATTCATGAGACCTGTACTCCCTACCTCGATCACTTCTTATCCTGTTGAGTTGTTGTCCAGTCTACCGCTCAGCTTCGGCTCTGAACTCCTTGAACTTCTCAAATGCTTCGTCTTTAGCCTTCAACAAGTAGACGAGCGCATACTTTGAGAAGTCATCGATGAAGTTTATGAAATACTTCATCCCGGCCTTTGTAGAAAACTGTTTGAAGTCACAGATATCGGAGTGAACCAACTCCAGAAGATCTGTACTTCGATTAACCCGAGGAAAGGGTTTCCTTGTGATCTTCGTTTGAGCACAAACTTCACATTTCTCTACCTTACCCCCACATTTGGAGATAAGTCCTGGACTAGACATTCTGTTTATTCGTTTACAATGAACATGTCCTAGCCTATTATGCCACAACTCAAGAGTATAAGCAGAATGAGTGACTTCATTAATTACATTAATTACATTGGACTGATTTACAAGCTGAATCTTGAACATTCCTTCGGTATAAAAAGCTTTCCCGAAATATGTTCCCTTAATAGACATCACCATCTGGCCAGCATTGATGTACATCCTGAGGCCTGCATTACAGAGTATGCCTCCCGAGACCAGGTTCTTGGCGATAGCAGGTACGTGCTTTACGCCTTGAAGCATCAGAGACTTCTCCAAAGTCAGCTTCAACACCACCGTCCCGATCCCGAGCACTTCAGCTTGTGCTTGGTTCGCCATTATAACCACTTCAGAAGTAGGTGTATAGGTGGTGAACCACTCCTTACTGGAGCAGACATGGCAGGAGGCTCCAGTGTCTACCCACCAGTCAGAGTCAGTCCTTACTGCATCAACCTGTGCAATCATAGCAACTACGTCAGTGATCACAGATACCTTACTAGGCTCTTCTTGCTCTGATTGCTTGGTCTTTGCTTTACACTCATTCTTAAAGTGGCCCTTCTTGCCACACTTGAAGCAAGGCATTTCTGACTTTGGCTTCTTTTTCTTGATAGAAGTTCCCTTGACTTTTAGATTGTCAGGGTTCTTCTTCTTGCTGTGGAAAGCCGCCTGCTTTCCCTTTGGTTCCTTGGTCTGAACCAGATTGGCGTTAGCCAATTGCTTGGACAGTGTGTCCACCTTCAGTTGAGTCCGCATCTGGTCCTCAACATAGATTTCCTGTAGGAGATCTTCAAGGGTGATCTCCAACTTCTTCCTATACATGTTTGCATAGAACTTGCTCCACCCAGCGGGGAGCTTTGAGACAATCCCTCCAACAACAAACTTGTCGGAGAGGGGCATCGCCTCGTCTTCCAGCTTCTGTCGTAGTTTCAGGAACTCCTTTACCTGCGGCAGCATAGACTTTTCGTCCTCAAAGAACCACTTGTGATATTTTTCAACCATAAATATTTTACTGCGGTTCTTGTCTTCTTCGTAGAGTTTTTCTAGAGACTCCCATATGTCTCTAGCGATATTCTTCTTAGAACAGGATTCTGCTAGGGAATCCTCCATAGCATTCAGGATAAGCAACCTGCAAATGCTATTCTCCCTTCTCCACTTGGCCTGAAGTTTAGTAGCCGTAGAGATTGCGGCGGCAGACCCTATATCTGGAACGGTAGGTTCCTCTTCAAGAAGCACGTGATCCACGTCTCTGAGTTGAAGAGTGAGATAAACCTTCCTCTTCCAGACTTGATAATGCTCTCCATCAAACTTCTCTAACTTACAGAAGTCAGTGTTTAGGAGTGAAGCATTAATGTTTTCCATCGTAGCAATAAAGCTTTGAGATTGTTATTACCGGGACACAATTTTTCGATGAAAAACTGAGAATATAAAACAATTGTAAAAACAATGTTCCAACGCAACACTTCTAGGAAGGTTGCGCAAGGATAACGAAGATCTAAAAAGATATCGTTATGATATTACAAGAATCTAAAAAAATTTCGTAATCACAATAATCAGATCGTAGTACTTCTAAAAAGAAGATACAATCAGAGTTACTGGCAACAACGAAGAAGGTGACTGGTGATAGATGGAAGAACTCCTGCTGAGGTGAATGATCACCGTTGCTCAAAGCTTTATTCGCCCTACGCGAACAGCTTCCAGGAACCAGCAAGTTCGTCGGAGAACTTGGAACAATCCTGCTCTTTTGACTCCTCGAACGGATACGAACTCCCGTGCAAGAGCAACGCTGGTGTGGCACCTTTCCTCTCTCTCTCGAAGGCTGCAGTTCAGAACTGTGTTAAAGAACACGTCTGAAATCTTTGTTTACTTGTGCTAAAGAACACTTCGTAAACTTTCTGGTGGCTTCTCTTTTTGTTCTGTTCTGTAACCTGTGAGAGAGGAGGAGGAGGCCTTATATAAGCCCCTGCAACAACTGCCCGGTTAGCACAATGTTAGGGACGTGGTAGTAACCACCCCGAACATGGAGCAACCGCTAAGAACATGCAAGGACACGTTCTGCTGGAAGCTGTGCTACCAGCGTAATTTACACTTTACGTACACAGCCCCTTTTACGTACCCTACGCACACAACGTACTCTACACACACTGCGTACGTTGCGCACTCTACGAACGCTGCGTATGCTGCACGTACTGGGCGTACTGGGCTACGTACTGGGCTGCATAACTGGGCCTGCGTAACTGGGCTCGCGTAACTGGGCTCGTGTGACGGGCCGCACAACGTGGTCGCGCAAGTGGCTCGCGCAACGAGCGTAACTTAAGCGCACTATGCGCCTATCGACGATGCTGACGTGCTAAGTGCAAAGTGTGCCAACAAAATGCCACATTACGCCTCATGAGCCCGAGTCCGAGCCCGAGTCCGAGTCCGAGTCGCTAAGCCCCAACGGGGCTTAGCTCCTATGGAAATAAATTTCCCAAGAACAAAAAGCATGAATGCTTTAATTGTTGATTTTAGCCTTTTTTCCATTAGAAAAATAATCCCACATGGCAAACCCATGTACACCTCCACACCACATGTGCATCTCCAATAATAGCAAATCTAATATATAGAGATACAAACCATTTGTTTTTTCCGATGTGGGACTAAACCTTTCTAAAGGAAAAACCAAAAACCCAACATATTGTGTTCTTGGACTGCTATCTAAAGGGGAAAAACATAAATGGGGTTTATTGAATTGCTAGAAAGAATGTTTACAGACATCTAAAGGAAAGCTATACAAGAAACTAATGAACTAAAGCTAAGTAATTCCATACTTTTTCCATGTCTTTCTCTTCTCATTAACTCTATTTATATTGTCTGATACATTGGGTTTTTGTTACAAGTTTCTATTACAGACAGTTAGCTAGCTGGCTGTGGGACTCTGGCAGTTGGAGTTGATGAGTGGATATGAGAGGGATGTGATCCGATCTGGTTTGCTACTTTTTTGGTTTCATTTTGTATAATTGGATTATGTTTTGTGGTGACAAGTGATGGATGTTTGTGGTTTAGATGTTTAAGTGGTATGGAAACAACAGATGTGGGATATGTGTACTTTGTGGTTAATTGGATTATGTTGTGGTTGGACAAGTAAAGAATACATGTGGTGGGATATGTATTGAAAGTTTTTGTTGTATGAAAAATACAGTTTATTAATATAAAATTTGAGTTTTATAGTAATTTGATGTGTGTAGCTTCTGGATTGATATTATATGTGTTTGACTAATATTATATATAATTCTTGATGGAATTTTGGCAAGCTTCTCTTGACAGTACTTTGGATAGCTTCTCTTGACGGTTGTCAAACGTCAATTTTAATTCAAATCATGCTGCATAATAGCCTATGAATAAATACTTTTCTTGACGGCTAAAAACCGTCATCTAGGTCGGAGTCAAGAAAAGTATTTGCCTACATTGACGGTTTCTAAAAACTGCTATCTTGACGGCTAAAAACAGTCAAGAAAAGTACTTCATATGACGGCAAAAAACCGTCAAAAAAAGCCTTCCAGCGACCGTCAAGAAAGAGGGGCCCTTTTCTTGACTCTGGCCTACTTGACGGATCCGCAATCGTCAAGATACCCATTTCTTGACGAGGAATCAGCGTCAAGAAAAGCCCTTATTCTTGTAGTGATTTGTGGGGTCCTTGTACTCAGTCTTACACAGGATGAAATTAGCGTAGAATTGTTGGTCATGCTGGCACATTCCTTACAAGAATATAATTTTTTTTAAATGAACTCAGCTGAGTAACCATGTGGGTTTCTCTCTTTGTATCGACACGGACACAGATACTTCATAAAGATAAAAATAAATTTATAGAAAATAAAAAGGAAAATAAAACCAAAAATTATACCATTCAGATGTACATAAATCTAAAAATAAAACCCTAATATATCAACTAACATTATATCCAAATCAAACCCTAACAAAATTGATTGAGAGAGAAAAACCCTAACAAAATCTAACCTAACAAAATTGAAGTAGAGACAATCATTTCACTATAGTATATGTATAAAATAAATGCCAATCATATTCTCAACTCTAAGAAAATTAACCTACAAAAATATTAGGGAAGAAGCTCACCACCAAAGGAAAGGATCTCAAATCTCGATGGAGGAGGGAGTGCGCGCAAGAGGGAAACCCTAGGAACGATTTTGGAGAGAGAACCTCCAGGGAGCGCCGCGGGAGAGAGAACCCAGGGAGCGCCGTGGGAGAGGGAACCCAGGGAGTGCCGCAGGAGATTTGGTTTCTTTTAGAGTTTTGTTTGATAGTGTTTTTAGGTTATGGTTCCAAGTAAAAAATTATATAAGTATATTTTCCTACATAGTTAGATGTCGATGTAGAGAACTTACCTTTCCGTGACAAGTTAATGTGTGTCGCTGAACATTTGTTATCTTTTCGCGACAGGTAGATGTAGTCGCTGAACATGTGTTACCTTTCTGCGACATGTGCATATCGCAATATGTAGAGAATTTTTGGCGGGTCTAACTTTTGGTTTTCCTCCGGTCAAATTTGGGTGGATTCCGCAACATACTAAAATGGATGTCGCCAAAACATGTAAAAAATAGCTTTTGGGGACATAATAGGTCCTATGTAACTAAAATATTTCACTAAAAATGCAATTCCTTGTAGTGTACTCTCATGATCACACGACCTCCATGATAAAAACCTCTTGTACAGGTAACGTAATTTGACTGGATCCTTGTGTATTGATTATGGAGGGTGAGTAGGAAATGGTTATGTGATCAAATACCATCTTGTACAAATCTTGTGAATGTCTGTTATGCCCTCACATATAATAGAGTCCTATTTTATTGTAACCTAACCTGTTTACATAACCATCTAGTGCTCTAAACACTTATATTACTTTCAGTTCTTATTTCATATACAAATTGTCTCTTGTACTCAGATTTGTCTATTTACACTGTTCTTGTACATGTCTTACAGTTTTCATTATAGTTTACTATACTGCTTGCTTTATATATTCTGTCATGATATGATCCTGTTTCAGTATTATGTATTCGCACATGTCCTGACTGGATCTGTTGAAAATATTACAGATGATACTGAGGACTTCTGCACAACCTATTTGGGGCCCACCTAGACGACACCTGTGAGTTGGACCCACAGAAGGATCTAGATCTAGCTGAGGACATCACTCCTATTGCTTAGGCTAGATTAGCTAGGCTTTACCTTATTTCATTATATTATTTGTATTTGACATCTGAGTTGTATTATTTCTATATGTTTGAGACGTTGTGTCGTTTAGACACTTAGACTTTTTCTCTTCTGTTTGTATGTTCTCTTTGGAGATTTTATATCTATCATATCGTGCTATTTTTATTTTAGATTTGTGATTGAGTTGTACCATATGTGATTTGTCCTCCGTTCGGAGAGTATATCATATTGTGGTTAGTTGTGATAGTGACCTAGAACATTGTTCTACCGCCGAAATTGCGGCGTAGGCTGGACGTACCAAGTTCTCGTGCTCCTACACTGGGTGTAGGTCGTGACAGTACGTAGAGCTCTGGAGTATGAGCGCGGATGTACTGCAGAGCAACCAGAGGGTGATATCTTCCATGGATTCCTGACTGCAAGCATTAGAACTGGGAGTTCTGCCTGGTCCACCGCTAATGTCCACTACTCCAGCCGTTTCTACTCCACCGCTGATAACTTGCATGCCGATATTATTCTCAGATCAGGTGACGTTAACGTCGGAGATGTATGAGTATTTGATGGCCAGAGGAGATCTTCCTCCTCCTCCTGTCGATGATCGTCAGCAGATTTTGTTTTAATAATTGTGTGTTGGACTTATTTTTTCGTTCTGGATACTTGATGAAACATTTCCCCATTTTTCTATTTGTTTGTATAAACAATGTGTTGGATGATTGATTCTTGTTTATGCTATTGCTGGATTGATTCTTGTTTATGCTATTGTTGGATTCTTGTTGTTATTTATATTGTTGGATCTCATATGCAGGGTTAAATTGTTCTTATTTTGATTTTGTTGTACTTTTTTTAATTTTTCTTCAGATTAGCGACATTCACCGACGTTTTGCGATGACATTAGTACATCGTTATTCAGTATCCGAACGTCGCTAACTGCTTATCGGAACATCGCTAACTAAGTATCGAAACGTCGCTAACTAAGTGTCGGAACGTCGCTAAACGTCGCCAACATGCGGACATGGCAGCCAGTACCAAGCGTAGTGGAACGTCGCTAATGCTTCGCAAATTGGCGACATTATACTGCTCAGTCGGTATGCGTTGCTATTTCAACAATGTCATTTACGTTGCTAAAAAAAAGTTGCCATTTTGATATTTTGCGACGTTTTGACCATCTGCGAATATGTAAAAGGCGGCGTCATTTTTTCGTCACTAACTAGTTTTGACGAGTTTTCTGCCTAATTAGCGATGTCATTTGACCTCACTAATATCACTTATTCCACTAGTGGTATCCACATCCCTTGTTTTCTACATCCCCAAGAATCCCCATGTTATCAACCGTTGGATCTCGTTTAAGTCTTCTAATCTTAACCGTCGATTTAAACCATTAAAATCAATGGTTAAGATTAGATGACTTAAATGAGATCCAACGGTTGATAACATCGGGATGCTTGGGGATACAAAATATTGGGGATGTGGATCCTTCCTCATATATATATATATATATATATATATATATATATATATATATATATATATATATATATATATATATATATATATTTAACCGTCGATTTAAACCATTAAAATCAATGGTTAAGATTAGATGACTTAAATGAGATCCAATGGTTGATAACATCGGGATGCTTGGGGATACAAAATATTGGGGATGTGGATCCTTCCTCATATATATATATATATATATATATATATATATATATATATATATATATATATATATATATATATATATATATATATATATATATATATATATATAATATATATATATATATATATATATATATATATATATATATATATATAACCGTCGATTTAAACCATTAAAATCAATGGTTAAGATTAGATGACTTAAATGAGATCCAACGGTTGATAACATCGGGATGCTTGGGGATGCAAAATATTGGGGATGTGTATCCTTCCTCATATATATATATATATATATATATATATATATATATATATATATATAATAAATATATATATATATATATGGTTCTCCACCGTCATCAATGGCCAGGCCACAGGATTCTTCCGTTCTACACGGGAAGTTAGACAAGGGGATCCGCTCTCTTCCACCATTTTTATCATTGCAGCAGAAACCCTCAGCAGAAGCCTTAATAGTATGCCTAGTATGCCCGGTTTCAACCACTTCCACACCACCACCGGTTGTCCGCTTATCACCCACCTAGCCTACGCCGACGATATCCTCATTTTCTCATCCGGAGACAGCGGTTCGATCGACGTCGTCTTGAGCACGATGGCCAGATACACCAACTGCTCCGGCCAGCACGTCAACAGCAACAAGGGCGTCATTTACACTCACCACAAAGCAGACAGAACCCGCTCTAATCTGCTCGCCAACATGACCTCCTTCAGCACGGCATACCCCCCCTTCCTCTACTTTGGATGCCCGCTCGTGTACGGTAAGGCGAACTCAGGTATATACGAGCATCTTGTTGACAAGATCCGCAAACTCATCGCTGGATGGCACAACGCAACTTTATCTCCAGGGGCAAAATGATACTCATCAAGCATGTCCTTTCATCCATCCCGATGTACATCCTGGCCGTTTGCTTCCCACCCTTGAAGGTGCTTCACTCTCTCGAATCCCTCTTCGCCAAGGTCTTATGGGGTCATTCCGATGGGAAGGACAAACATCACTGGGCTGGATGGGAGTCGATGGCCAAACCTACTGATGAAGGAGGTCTGGATTTCAGCAGACTGGCCCACATCGTGGATGCCAGCTCCATTAAGTTATGGTGGAAGTTGCGCATCGAGTCCTCCTTATGGACGAGGTTCATGAGAGCTAGGTACTCCAGATTCTCCCATCTTTCGGAAGCATGCACCAACAACAGATCCTCTTCTTCGTGGCGTCGCCTAGTTCGGGGCCGTAGCATCGCAAAACCTCTCATCCTTCTCCAGTTGGGAGACGGTCGCTCCCCGGCCTGCCTGGAACGGTGGATAGGCACCGAGATCATTCATCCCAACACCCTTACTCCGCAAGGATGTGAAATTAGAGACCTTTGGGATGACATTTTTGGATGGAATTGGAGGAAGGTCAGAGATTGGATGGGCCAGTCGGCGACCAACCGTCTTCTTGCGGCTAATCTGCATATATCAAAAACTCGCGACACTTGGAAATGGTCTCCCAACCAGGATGGGACATTCACCTTGGCTTCCGCCAGACTCGTTGTAAGAGAAAGAGGAGTACCGAACACCGTTTATGCCAAATTTTGGCAGGCATGCCTTCCCATCAAATGGTCTATCCTCATCTGGCGTGCTATTCGCCGGAAGATTTCGACTGACGACATCATCAGAACTATGGGATTCAGCCTCGCTTCAAAATGTCACTGCTGCGAGGAACACAAGCCGGAATCAGCAGAGCACATCCGTCTTTCGGGAGATCTGGTCGCGGGCATATGGTCCAAGCTTCACAATAGTATTAACATTGCTCAACCGACTGGGAGCTTCTACGATCTCCTGGACTTCTGGAGCCGCTCCCACGGACATCAGATCGTAGCAGCCGCCGGTATTTGGGTACTTTGGAAAAATAGGAACAAATTCAGATATGAAGGGCGCCAAATCCACCGTACACAATTATACAAAGAGGTCATCAGACAATGCTCCAAAGTCCGGAGGCGTTGCTCTCACGTCTCCATCGAGTTCCGGGAAGCCCTGGCTTAGGCCGCCCCCCCTCCTTTTGTGTGTGCGCGTCTCGCACTCGTTTTCTTTTTTGTTGTTTTTAACGCTCTTACTTGTATAGGCTTCGGCATTTTGCGCCTATTTCTTCTATAAAAGTTAGAGTTCTCTTTATATATATATATATATATATTTTATATATATATATATGTGTGTGTGTGTGTGTGTGTGTGTGTGTGTATGTGTGTGTGTGGGTATGTGTGTGTGTTTATATATAGCCAATGACCCTTTTGCCTAGCGGTAGTGGTGTGGCATGCGGTCCGAGTGGTCAGGAGATCGATTCTCGGTTGGTTGCGTTCGCCACAATTACCTACTGCAAAATATATAGGGTGACAATGGAGTTAGTAGTTTAGTCCCGCATCGGTTAGGAGGTGGGATAATATGGTGTAGATAATTGGGATTGGTTCAGACAGTATATTAGAATTCTCTTTTTAAGCATATGAGCCCAATTCAATATCGCATCTCATGGCCAACTCCGGTTCAGGAAGTCCTAAAATAAGAATCCTATTATGATCTAAAGTATGATGTTGACCTAATATTTTAGGTATAATAGGATTTTTATTTTATTCTTATTTAGGCCAAAATTAACTTGAGAAGATGTAAACCCAAGAGAATGCAACCTGAGAAGATGTGAACCCAAAATCTTCCTTAAAAAGTGGAATGTTGTAGTTAATTAACTTGAGAAGATGTGAACCCAAGAGCATGCAACCTGAGAAGATGTGAACCCAAAATCCTCCTAAAAAGTGGAATGTTGTAGTTAGATAGGACGGACTCTTAATATGATTGTGTAAACTAAGAAGATATGATAAGAGTTATGTTGTGTTATCCAGTTCCGTATCTTGTCATCAGCAGATTTTGTTTTAATAATTGTGTGTTGGACTTATTTTTTCGTTCTGGATACTTGATGAAACATTTCCCCATTTTTCTATTTGTTTGTATAAACAATGTGTTGGATGATTGATTCTTGTTTATGCTATTGCTGGATTGATTCTTTTATGCTATTGTTGGATTCTTGTTGTTATTTATATTGTTGGATCTCATACGCAGGGTTAAATTGTTCTTATTTTGATTTTACTGTACTTTTTTTAATTTTTCTTCAGATTAGCGACGTTCACCGACGTTTTGCAATGACATTAGTACATCGCTATTCAGTATCCGAACGTCGCTAACTGCTTATCGGAACGTCGCTAACTAAGTATCGAAACGTCGCTAACTAAGTGTCGGAACGTCGCTAACTAAGTGTCGGAACGTCGCTAAACGTCGCCAACATGCGGACATGGCAGCCAGTACCAAGCGTAGTGGAACGTCGCTAATGCTTCGCAAATTGGCGACATTATACTGCTCAGTCGGTATACGTTGCTATTTCAACAATGTCATTTACGTTGCTAAAAAAGTTGCCATTTTGATATTTTGCGACGTTTTGACCATCTGCGACTATGTAAAAGGCGGCGTCATTTTTTCGTCACTAACTAGTTTTGACGAGTTTTCTGCCTAATTAGCGATGTCATTTGACTTCACTAATATCACTTTTCCACTAATGGTATCCACATCCCTTGCTTTCTACATCCCCAAGCATCCCCATGTTATCAACCGTTGGATCTCGTTTAAGTCTTCTAATCTTAACCGTCGATTTAAACCATTAAAATCAATGGTTAAGATTAGATGACTTAAATGAGATCCAACGGTTGATAACATTGGGATGCTTGGGGATGAAAAATATTGGGGATGTGGATCCTTTCTCATATATATATGATAACATTGGGATGCTTGGGGATGAAAAATATTGGGGATGTGGATCCTTTCTCATATATATATATATATATATATATATATATATATATATATATATATATATATAACCGTCGATTTAAACCATTAAAATCAATGGTTAAGATTAGATGACTTAAATGAGATCCAACGGTTGATAACATCGGGGTGCTTGGGGATGCAAAATATTGGGGATGTGTATCCTTCCTCATATATATATATATATATATATATATATATATATATATATATATATATATATAAAAATATATATATATATATATATATATATATATATATATATATATATATATATATATATATATATATATATATATATATATATACAGAAAGCTTCTCCTACGGGAATAACGTACGGGACAAACTTACGGGATGAGAAAATATACGTATGGTTCTCTTCTTTATTTCTTTCACTTTAAAAATGTTAGATCTCTCCTGTAAAAAAGGAACCTATCTCTATCTTAAAGATAAGTCTATTTATTTTTTAAATAGTGAGAAATTTATTTATTTATTCAAAAAATAGAGACATAAAAGTTAATTTTATAATTTTTTAAAGTAGAGATGGATTGTTTTAAAAAAAAATTATCTTTAAACGTAAATATCTTTTTAAAATGTTATTCAAAAATATACTTAATATTAATGTTAATTTTAATATTATTTCTCATGTTAGTTTTTTGGTGCTAACTTTGTTGTTGATATTAATTTTAATTTTAATTTCAACATTAACATTAAGTTTAGTTTAACATTAGCATTAACATTAATATTAATATTAACATTAATATTAACATTAATATTAATATTAACATTAAGATTAAGATTAAGAATATAATTTACAATTAAGATTAGAATTTAAATTTAGATTTAGATTTAAAATTATTTAAAAACAAAATTAAATTTAAATTTAAATTAAATTTAACATTAACATTAACAATAAAATTAAAATTAAATTAGATTTAGATTTAAATTTAAATTTATTTAAAAAAAATATTAAATTAATTTTAACATTAACATTAATATTAACATTAATAATAACATTAATATTAATATTAACATTAACATTAAAATTAAAATTAACTTTAACCTTAAAATTTAAATTAATGTAAAAATAAAAATTAAAATTAATATCAACATTAATATTAAGATTAACATTAAAATTAATATTTTAAATATAATTTTTAAAGGTATATTTATTTCTAAGGATAGTTTCTTTTTTTAAAAAAATATCTTTATTTAAAAAAGTAAATGGAATAATTTATCTATCTATGTTTTTTTAAATAAATAAATCCCTCTGTGTTTAAAACTAAATTGATAGATAAGCCTTATTTTTGAAGATAGAGATATGTTTGTTTTTAAGAGTAGAGAGTACAGATTTAAATATTAAAGAGAAATAAATTTCAGAAGAGAAACATACGTTTGTTTCGGCCAGATATTTTGAGTTTCTTTTCTCTCCGTAAGAAATTGGTTTATCCCGTAAACTCTTCCCGTAAACTTATCCCGTATAAGAAGGGGGATATATATATATATATATATATATATATATATATATATATATATATATATATATATATATATTTGTGTGTGTATGTGTGTGTGTGTGTGTTTGTGTGTGTTTATATATAGCCAATGACCCTTTTGCCTAGTGGTAGTGGTGTGGCATGCGGTCCGATTGGTCAGGAGATCGATTCTCGGTTGGTTGTGTTCGCCACAATTACCTTCTGCAAAATATATAGGGTGACAATGGAGTTAGTAATTTAGTCCTGCATCGGTTAGGAGGTGGGATATTATGGTGTAGATAATTGGGATTGGTTCAGACAGTATATTAGAATTCTCTTTTTAAGCATATGAGCCCAATTCAATATCGCATCTCATGGCCAACTTCGGTTCAGGAAGTCCTAAAATAAGAATCCTATTATGATCTAAAGTATGATGTTGACCTAATATTTTAGGTATAATAGGATTTTTATTTTATTCTTATTTAGGCCAAAATTAACTTGAGAAGATGTGAACCCAAGAGCATGCAACCTTTGTAGTTAATTAACTTGAGAAGATGTGAACCCAAGAGCATGCAACCTGAGAAGATGTGAACCCAAAATCTTCCTAAAAAGTGGAATGTTGTAGTTAGATAGGACGGACTCTTAATATGATTGTGTAAACTAAGAAGATATGATAAGAGTTATGTTGTGTTATCCAGTTCCGTATCTTGTTATGATCTTGTTTGTTTTGACTACCACCCCACCATGAATGGAAAAAGAATCCCGTACCTATTTATAGGAAGGAAACCACAGCAGTAGATGGATCTTGTCAATACATAATAGCGGAAGAGAAGAGAAGAAATAGAGGAGAGATGGGCTGCTGGCAGGACCTCCCTTCCGACGTGGTCCGCTCGTTAGCGGCATCTCTCCACGGCGTCGACGACCTGGCCCGTCTCGCCGTGACATGCAGGTCGTGGTCGGAAGCCCTCACGGGCTATCGGCCGGCGTTCACGTCTCCCCAATTCCCCTGGCTGGTGCCGACTGCCCTATACGAACTCCAACAGGTCCCCATGTACTCCCCTAACACCTGCCGCTTCCACCGCTTCCCACCCCCTACTCCCTTCCTCGGACGAGGCACCAGAGTCGTCGGACGCCACCATGGGTGGCTGGTCGTCTTAGACGCCTCGCTCCGCGTCCACGTCTTCAACCCCGTGACGGGGGACCGAGCCCGCCGCAGCCTCCCCGCCTTCCCCAAAGAAGTTCATGTTCGCAAGGTAGCCCTGTCCTCGTCCCCCTCCGCCGCAGCCGCCGGCAACGATGGGATCGACGTCGTCGCGGCTGCCGCGGTCTACGACGGCTTCGACAAAGCGGCTATCATCTTCGCCAGGGCCGGGGACGATGCCTGGACCGGCAGGATCAGGCTGCCCTTCCCCTACGTTGCGGAAGTCGCCTACTGCCACCGCGGCGGCGGCAACTTCTTCGTCATGAACCCCGATGGTCTATACCAGATTGTCAATCCCAGCGGCCCCGTTGGTGCGCCAGCATGGATCGGTCCGGCACCGTTCCAAAGCTTTGACATTTTTAAATACTCCAGCTTGGTATCGTCTCCGTCTTCCGGTCACCTACTGGCGGTAGGGAGAGTGGAATGGTCTCTGTCGATGACGATATCGAGGACCCCTGTCGTTCGTAAGTTCAACCCCCCCGATGCTGCTGCTGCGAGCTCCGGCGGCTCGTCTTCTTCTTGTTGGGTCGAGATCAAGGATCTTGGAGACGAGTCTCTCTTCGTCGGCGGCGGCCATGCCATGTTGCTCCCGGCGGGGGGCAGCGGCAATCGCATTAGAAAAAACTGTATCTACTACAGCGGTGGATTTCATTCCTCCAGCAATAGCGAGCTGTTTGATATGGACAAGGGGATATTTGAACCCCTGCCTGGACCACCCAAGAGTTGTTTGTTTTGGTTTCTGCCTTCCCTATCATAAATACATCCATCTATATTCTATTCTATTTGGTATTTTCATCTTTGCTACAACATTTCTACATGTTGCTTTTTATTGAAAATTTTAATTTAAAAAAATACTGGTGAAGACAAGATTTAGGTTATATATCAAGAGAAACTCTCTTCCACCATTTTTATCATTGCAGCAGAAACCCTCAGCAGAAGCCTTAATAGTATGCCTAGTATGCCCGGTTTCAACCACTTCCACACCACCACCGGTTGTCCGCTTATCACCCACCTAGCCTACGCCGACGATATCCTCATTTTCTCATCCGGAGACAGCGGTTCGATCGACGTCGTCTTGAGCACGATGGCCAGATACACCAACTGCTCCGGCCAGCACGTCAACAGCAACAAGGGCGTCATTTACACTCACCACAAAGCAGACAGAACCCGCTCTAATCTGCTCGCCAACATGACCTCCTTCAGCACGGCATACCCCCCCTTCCTCTACTTTGGATGCCCGCTCGTGTACGGTAAGGCGAACTCAGGTATATACGAGCATCTTGTTGACAAGATCCGCAAACTCATCGCTGGATGGCACAACGCAACTTTATCTCCAGGGGCAAAATGATACTCATCAAGCATGTCCTTTCATCCATCCCGATGTACATCCTGGCCGTTTGCTTCCCACCCTTGAAGGTGCTTCACTCTCTCGAATCCCTCTTCGCCAAGGTCTTCTGGGGTCATTCCGACGGGAAGGACAAACATCACTGGGCTGGATGGGAGTCGATGGCTAAACCTACTGATGAAGGAGGTCTGGATTTCAGCAGACTGGCCCACATCGTGGATGCCAGCTCCATTAAGTTATGGTGGAAGTTGCGCATCGAGTCCTCCTTATGGACGAGGTTCATAAGAGCTAGGTACTCCAGATTCTCCCATCTTTCGGAAGCATGCACCAACAACAGATCCTCTTCTTCGTGGCGTCGCCTAGTTCGGGGCCGTAGCATCGCAAAACCTCTCATCCTTCTCCAGTTGGGAGACGGTCGCTCCCCGGCCTGCCTGGAACGGTGGATAGGCACCGAGATCATTCATCCCAACACCCTTACTCCGCAAGGATGTGAAATTAGAGACCTTTGGGATGACATTTTTGGATGGAATTGGAGGAAGGTCAGAGATTGGATGGGCCAGTCGGCGACCAACCGTCTTCTTGCGGGTAATCTGCATATATCGAAAACTCGCGACACTTGGAAATGGTCTCCCAACCAGGATGGGACATTCACCTTGGCTTCCGCCAGACTCGTTGTAAGAGAAAGAGGAGTACCGAACACCGTTTATGCCAAATTTTGGCAGGCATGCCTTCCCATCAAATGGTCTATCCTCATCTGGCGTGCTATTCGCCGGAAGATTTCGACTGACGACATCATCAGAACTATGGGATTCAGCCTCGCTTCAAAATGTCACTGCTGTGAGGAACACAAGCCGGAATCAGCAGAGCACATCCGTCTTTCGGGAGATCTGGTCGCGGGCATATGGTCCAAGCTTCACAATAGTATTAACATTGCTCAACCGACTGGGAGCTTCTACGATCTCCTGGACTTCTGGAGCCGCTCCCACGGA
The DNA here is from genome assembly GCA_029216955.1 of Iris pallida. Lineage (NCBI taxonomy): Eukaryota > Viridiplantae > Streptophyta > Magnoliopsida > Asparagales > Iridaceae > Iris > Iris pallida. The sequence continues at coordinate 29,541,242 of JANAVB010019800.1, read as the reverse complement.
CATCAGATCGTAGCAGCCGCCGGTATTTGGGTACTTTGGAAAAACAGGAACAAATTCAGATATGAAGGGCGCCAAATCCACCGTACACAGTTATACAAAGAGGTCATCAGACAATGCTCCAAAGTCCGGAGGCGTTGCTCTCACGTCTCCATCGAGTTCCGGGAAGCCCTGGCTTAGGCCGCCCCCCCTCCTTTTGTGTGTGCGCGTCTCGCACTCGTTTTCTTTTTTGTTGTTTTTAACGCTCTTACTTGTATAGGCTTCGGCATTTTGCGCCTATTTCTTCTATAAAAGTTAGAGTTCTCTTTATATATATATATATTTTATATATATATATATATACATGTGTGTGTGTGTGTGTGTGTGTGTGTGTGTGTGTGTGTGTTTATATATAGCCAATGACCCTTTTGCCTAGCGGTAGTGGTGTGGCATGCGGTCCGAGTGGTCAGGAGATCGATTCTCGGTTGGTTGCGTTCGCCACAATTACCTACTGCAAAATATATAGGGTGACAATGGAGTTAGTAGTTTAGTCCCGCATCGGTTAGGAGGTGGGATAATATGGTGTAGATAATTGGGATTGGTTCAGACAGTATATTAGAATTCTCTTTTTAAGCATATGAGCCCAATTCAATATCGCATCTCATGGCCAACTCCGGTTCAGGAAGTCCTAAAATAAGAATCCTATTATGATCTAAAGTATGATGTTGACCTAATATTTTAGGTATAATAGGATTTTTATTTTATTCTTATTTAGGCCAAAATTAACTTGAGAAGATGTGAACCCAAGAGAATGCAACCTGAGAAGATGTGAACCCAAAATCTTCCTTAAAAAGTGGAATGTTGTAGTTAATTAACTTGAGAAGATGTGAACCCAAGAGCATGCAACCTGAGAAGATGTGAACCCAAAATCCTCCTAAAAAGTGGAATGTTGTAGTTAGATAGGACGGACTCTTAATATGATTGTGTAAACTAAGAAGATATGATAAGAGTTATGTTGTGTTATCCAGTTCCGTATCTTGTCATCAGCAGATTTTGTTTTAATAATTGTGTGTTGGACTTATTTTTTCGTTCTGGATACTTGATGAAACATTTCCCCATTTTTCTATTTGTTTGTATAAACAATGTGTTGGATGATTGATTCTTGTTTATGCTATTGCTGGATTGATTCTTGTTTATGCTATTGTTGGATTCTTGTTGTTATTTATATTGTTGGATCTCATACGCAGGGTTAAATTGTTCTTATTTTGATTTTACTGTACTTTTTTTAATTTTTCTTCAGATTAGCGACGTTCACCGAAGTTTTGCAATGACATTAGTACATCGCTATTCAGTATCTGAACGTCGCTAACTGCTTATCGGAACGTCGCTAACTAAGTATCGAAACGTCGCTAACTAAGTGTCGGAACGTCGCTAAACGTCGCCAACATGCGGACATGGCAGCCAGTACCAAGCGTAGTGGAACGTCGCTAATGCTTCGCAAATTGGCGACATTATACTGCTCAGTCGGTATACGTTGCTATTTCAACAATGTCATTTACGTTGCTAAAAAAAGTTGCCATTTTGATATTTTGCGACGTTTTGACCATCTGCGACTATGTAAAAGGCGGCGTCATTTTTTCGTCACTAACTAGTTTTGACGAGTTTTCTGCCTAATTAGCGATGTCATTTGACTTCACTAATATCACTTTTCCACTAATGGTATCCACATCCCTTATTTTCTACATCCCCAAGCATCCCCATGTTATCAACCGTTGGATCTCGTTTAAGTCTTCTAATCTTAACCGTCGATTTAAACCATTAAAATCAATGGTTAAGATTAGATGACTTAAATGAGATCCAACGGTTGATAACATTGGGATGCTTGGGGATGAAAAATATTGGGGATGTGGATCCTTTCTCATATATATATATATATATATATATATATATATATATATATATATTATATATATATATATATATATATATATATTTAACCGTCGATTTAAACCATTAAAATCAATGGTTAAGATTAGATGACTTAAATGAGATCCAACGGTTGATAACATCGGGGTGCTTGGGGATGCAAAATATTGGGGATGTGTATCCTTCCTCATATATATATATATATATATATATATATATACAGAAAGCTTCTCCTACGGGAATAACGTACGGGACAAACTTACGGGATGAGAAAATATACGTATGGTTCTCTTCTTTATTTCTTTCACTTTAAAAATGTTAGATCTCTCCTGTAAAAAAGGAACCTATCTCTATCTTAAAGATAAGTCTATTTATTTTTTAACTAGTGAGAAATTTATTTATTTATTCAAAAAATAGAGATATAAAAGTTAATTTTATAATTTTTTAAAGTAGAGATGGATTGTTTTAAAAAAAAATTATCTTTAAACGTAAATATCTTTTTAAAATGTTATTCAAAAATATACTTAATATTAATGTTAATTTTAATATTATTTCTCATGTTAGTTTTTGGTGCTAACTTTGTTGTTGATATTAATTTTAATTTTAATTTCAACATTACATTAAGTTTAGTTTAACATTAGCATTAACATTAATATTAATATTAACATTAATATTAACATTAATATTAATATTAACATTAAGATTAAGATTAAGAATATAATTTACAATTAAGATTAGAATTTAAATTTAGATTTAGATTTAAATTTATTTAAAAACAAAATTAATTTAAATTTAAATTAAATTTAACATTAACATTAACAATAAAATTAAAATTAAATTAGATTTAGATTTAAATTTAAATTTATTTTAAAAAAAAATATTAAATTAATTTTAACATTAACATTAATATTAACATTAATAATAACATTAATATTAACATTAACATTAACATTAAAATTAAAATTAACTTTAACCTTAAATTTAAATTAATGTAAAAATAAAAATTAAAATTAATATCAACATTAATATTAAGATTAACATTAAAATTAATATTTTAAATATAATTTTTAAAGCTATATTATTTCTAAGGATAGTTTCTTTTTTTTAAAAAATTATCTTTATTTAAAAAAGTAAATGGAATAATTTATCTATCTATGTTTTTTTAAATAAATAAATCCCTCTGTGTTTAAAACTAAATTGATAGATAAGCCTTATTTTTGAAGATAGAGATATGTTTGTTTTTAAGAGTAGAGAGTACAGATTTAAATATTAAAGAGAAATAAATTTCAGAAGAGAAACATACGTTTGTTTCGGCCAGATATTTTGAGTTTCTTTTCTCTCCGTAAGAAATTGGTTTATCCCGTAAACTCTTTCCGTAAACTTATCCCGTATAAGAAGGGGGATATATATATATATATATATATATATATATATATATATATATATATATATATATATATATATATATATATATATATATATATATATATATATATTTGTGTGTGTATGTGTGTGTGTGTGTGTTTGTGTGTGTTTATATATAGCCAATGACCCTTTTGCCTAGTGGTAGTGGTGTGGCATGCGGTCCGATTGGTCAGGAGATCGATTCTCGGTTGGTTGTGTTCGCCACAATTACCTTCTGCAAAATATATAGGGTGACAATGGAGTTAGTAATTTAGTCCTGCATCGGTTAGGAGGTGGGATATTATGGTGTAGATAATTGGGATTGGTTCAGACAGTATATTAGAATTCTCTTTTTAAGCATATGAGCCCAATTCAATATCGCATCTCATGGCCAACTTCGGTTCAGGAAGTCCTAAAATAAGAATCCTATTATGATCTAAAGTATGATGTTGACCTAATATTTTAGGTATAATAGGATTTTTATTTTATTCTTATTTAGGCCAAAATTAACTTGAGAAGATGTGAACCCAAGAGCATGCAACCTTTGTAGTTAATTAACTTGAGAAGATGTGAACCCAAGAGCATGCAACCTGAGAAGATGTGAACCCAAAATCTTCCTAAAAAGTGGAATGTTGTAGTTAGATAGGACGGACTCTTAATATGATTGTGTAAACTAAGAAGATATGATAAGAGTTATGTTGTGTTATCCAGTTCCGTATCTTGTCATCAGCAGATTTTGTTTTAATAATTGTGTGTTGGACTTATTTTTCGTTCTGGATACTTGATGAAACATTTCCCCATTTTTCTATTTGTTTGTATAAACAATGTGTTGGATGATTGATTCTTGTTTATGCTATTGCTGGATTGATTCTTGTTTATGCTATTGTTGGATTCTTGTTGTTATTTATATTGTTGGATCTCATACGCAGGGTTAAATTGTTCTTATTTTGATTTTACTGTACTTTTTTTAATTTTTCTTCAGATTAGCGACGTTCACCGAAGTTTTGCAATGACATTAGTACATCGCTATTCAGTATCTGAACGTCGCTAACTGCTTATCGGAACGTCGCTAACTAAGTATCGAAACGTCGCTAACTAAGTGTCGGAACGTCGCTAAACGTCGCCAACATGCGGACATGGCAGCCAGTACCAAGCGTAGTGGAACGTCGCTAATGCTTCGCAAATTGGCGACATTATACTGCTCAGTCGGTATACGTTGCTATTTCAACAATGTCATTTACGTTGCTAAAAAAAGTTGCCATTTTGATATTTTGCGACGTTTTGACCATCTGCGACTATGTAAAAGGCGGCGTCATTTTTTCGTCACTAACTAGTTTTGACGAGTTTTCTGCCTAATTAGCGATGTCATTTGACTTCACTAATATCACTTTTCCACTAATGGTATCCACATCCCTTATTTTCTACATCCCCAAGCATCCCCATGTTATCAACCGTTGGATCTCGTTTAAGTCTTCTAATCTTAACCGTCGATTTAAACCATTAAAATCAATGGTTAAGATTAGATGACTTAAATGAGATCCAACGGTTGATAACATTGGGATGCTTGGGGATGAAAAATATTGGGGATGTGGATCCTTTCTCATATATATATATATATATATATATATATATATATATATATATATATATATATATATATATATATATATATATATATATATATATATATATATATTTAACCGTCGATTTAAACCATTAAAATCAATGGTTAAGATTAGATGACTTAAATGAGATCCAACGGTTGATAACATCGGGGTGCTTGGGGATGCAAAATATTGGGGATGTGTATCCTTCCTCATATATATATATATATATATATATATATATATATATATATATATATATATATATATATATATATATATATATATATATATATATATACAGAAAGCTTCTCCTACGGGAATAACGTACGGGACAAACTTACGGGATGAGAAAATATACGTATGGTTCTCTTCTTTATTTCTTTCACTTTAAAAATGTTAGATCTCTCCTGTAAAAAAGGAACCTATCTCTATCTTAAAGATAAGTCTATTTATTTTTTAACTAGTGAGAAATTTATTTATTTATTCAAAAAATAGAGATATAAAAGTTAATTTTATAATTTTTTAAAGTAGAGATGGATTGTTTTAAAAAAAAATTATCTTTAAACGTAAATATCTTTTTAAAATGTTATTCAAAAATATACTTAATATTAATGTTAATTTTAATATTATTTCTCATGTTAGTTTTTTGGTGCTAACTTTGTTGTTGATATTAATTTTAATTTTAATTTCAACATTAACATTAAGTTTAGTTTAACATTAGCATTAACATTAATATTAATATTAACATTAATATTAACATTAATATTAATATTAACATTAAGATTAAGATTAAGAATATAATTTACAATTAAGATTAGAATTTAAATTTAGATTTAGATTTAAATTTATTTAAAAACAAAATTAAATTTAAATTTAAATTAAATTTAACATTAACATTAACAATAAAATTAAAATTAAATTAGATTTAGATTTAAATTTAAATTTATTTTAAAAAAAATATTAAATTAATTTTAACATTAACATTAATATTAACATTAATAATAACATTAATATTAACATTAACATTAACATTAAAATTAAAATTAACTTTAACCTTAAAATTTAAATTAATGTAAAAATAAAAAATTAAAATTAATATCAACATTAATATTAAGATTAACATTAAAATTAATATTTTAAATATAATTTTTAAAGGTATATTTATTTCTAAGGATAGTTTCTTTTTTTTAAAAAATTATCTTTATTTAAAAAAGTAAATGGAATAATTTATCTATCTATGTTTTTTTAAATAAATAAATCCCTCTGTGTTTAAAACTAAATTGATAGATAAGCCTTATTTTTGAAGATAGAGATATGTTTGTTTTTAAGAGTAGAGAGTACAGATTTAAATATTAAAGAGAAATAAATTTCAGAAGAGAAACATACGTTTGTTTCGGCCAGATATTTTGAGTTTCTTTTCTCTCCGTAAGAAATTGGTTTATCCCGTAAACTCTTCCCGTAAACTTTTCCCGTATAAGAAGGGGGATATATATATATATATATATATATATATATATATATATATATATATATATATATATATATATATATATATATATATATATATATTTGTGTGTGTATGTGTGTGTGTGTGTGTTTGTGTGTGTTTATATATAGCCAATGACCCTTTTGCCTAGTGGTAGTGGTGTGGCATGCGGTCCGATTGGTCAGGAGATCGATTCTCGGTTGGTTGTGTTCGCCACAATTACCTTCTGCAAAATATATAGGGTGACAATGGAGTTAGTAATTTAGTCCTGCATCGGTTAGGAGGTGGGATATTATGGTGTAGATAATTGGGATTGGTTCAGACAGTATATTAGAATTCTCTTTTTAAGCATATGAGCCCAATTCAATATCGCATCTCATGGCCAACTTCGGTTCAGGAAGTCCTAAAATAAGAATCCTATTATGATCTAAAGTATGATGTTGACCTAATATTTAGGTATAATAGGATTTTTATTTTATTCTTATTTAGGCCAAAATTAACTTGAGAAGATGTGAACCCAAGAGCATGCAACCTTTGTAGTTAATTAACTTGAGAAGATGTGAACCCAAGAGCATGCAACCTGAGAAGATGTGAACCCAAAATCTTCCTAAAAAGTGGAATGTTGTAGTTAGATAGGACGGACTCTTAATATGATTGTGTAAACTAAGAAGATATGATAAGAGTTATGTTGTGTTATCCAGTTCCGTATCTTGTTATGATCTTGTTTGTTTTGACTACCACCCCACCATGAATGGAAAAAGAATCCCGTACCTATTTATAGGAAGGAAACCACAGCAGTAGATGGATCTTGTCAATACATAATAGCGGAAGAGAAGAGAAGAAATAGAGGAGAGATGGGCTGCTGGCAGGACCTCCCTTCCGACGTGGTCCGCTCGTTAGCGGCATCTCTCCACGGCGTCGACGACCTGGCCCGTCTCGCCGTGACATGCAGGTCGTGGTCGGAAGCCCTCACGGGCTATCGGCCGGCGTTCACGTCTCCCCAATTCCCCTGGCTGGTGCCGACTGCCCTATACGAACTCCAACAGGTCCCCATGTACTCCCCTAACACCTGCCGCTTCCACCGCTTCCCACCCCCTACTCCCTTCCTCGGACGAGGCACCAGAGTCGTCGGACGCCACCATGGGTGGCTGGTCGTCTTAGACGCCTCGCTCCGCGTCCACGTCTTCAACCCCGTGACGGGGGACCGAGCCCGCCGCAGCCTCTCCGCCTTCCCCAAAGAAGTTCATGTTCGCAAGGTAGCCCTGTCCTCGTCCCCCTCCGCCGCAGCCGCCGGCAACGATGGGATCGACGTCGTCGCGGCTGCCGCGGTCTACGACGGCTTCGACAAAGCGGCTATCATCTTCGCCAGGGCCGGGGACGATGCCTGGACCGGCAGGATCAGGCTGCCCTTCCCCTACGTTGCGGAAGTCGCCTACTGCCACCGCGGCGGCGGCAACTTCTTCGTCATGAACCCCGATGGTCTATACCAGATTGTCAATCCCAGCGGCCCCGTTGGTGCGCCAGCATGGATCGGTCCGGCACCGTTCCAAAGCTTTGACATTTTTAAATACTCCAGCTTGGTATCGTCTCCGTCTTCCGGTCACCTACTGGCGGTAGGGAGAGTGGAATGGTCTCTGTCGATGACGATATCGAGGACCCCTGTCGTTCGTAAGTTCAACCCCCCCGATGCTGCTGCTGCGAGCTCCGGCGGCTCGTCTTCTTCTTGTTGGGTCGAGATCAAGGATCTTGGAGACGAGTCTCTCTTCGTCGGCGGCGGCCATGCCATGTTGCTCCCGGCGGGGGGCAGCGGCAACCGCATTAGAAGAAACTGTATCTACTACAGCGGTGGATTTCATTCCTCCAGCAATAGCGAGCTGTTTGACATGGAAAAGGGGATATTTGAACCCTTGCCTGGACCACCCAAGAGTTGTTTGTTTTGGTTTCTGCCTTCCCTATCATAAATACATCCATCTATATTCTATTCTATTTGGTATTTTCATCTTTGCTACAACATTTCTACATGTTGCTTTTTATTGAAAATTTTAATTTAAAAAAATACTGGTGAAGACGAGATTTAGGTTATATATCAAGAGAAACTCATGAGTTACTATTTTTTTTTTATTGGAATGCTAATTGCTTTATTGATCTTCAGAGAATTGTTCTTGGTAAAGGGAGAATGCTCCATTACAATGGCCTGTGCTATTTGCTCAGGCGGAGAAGTTAAGGTAGTAGATAAGAGGTTTGCGAGGGCGAATCCAGCTAGCATGTGAGCAATGTTGTTGCCTGTTCTTCTGATGAATTGGAAGTCCGGCCGGTCGATCGGATTAATGTCTCTCTTCGCGGCAGAGACGATATCTTGGAGCCTCCATGGGATCAGTCTCTTGTCCCCTTTGAAAATCTTGTTTGCTATAAGTGAATCGCCTTCGATAGTGGGGTGGGCCAAGGATCTCTCTCGGACCAGAAGTATGCCCATGGGTATGGCAATGATCTCGGCTTTCAGAAGGTTGGAGACATCACGGGATGAAGGGATTACATAGGTTTTGGCGGCTATGAATCTGCCATCCGAGTCCCTAGCTACTGCAGCAGCTGCAATGTGTGAATTGGAGGTTGCTCCGTCTACATTGACTTTTATAGCTCCAAGTGTAGGGGGAACCCTTCTTCCATTTGCTTCCGAACGAAGAGATTGGATTTCGTTTATTCGATCGATAAATCCTTCATTGTAGTCATTAAAGGCAACAAGGGCTTTTTCTATTATGCGACTGGGAGAAGGGGTTATATGACAGAAGATACTGTCTCCTCTCGCTTTCCGGATGGTCCAGAGAAGTGTGGCACCCATTCTTAGAGCTTCCTTTGCTTGAGGAATTACATAACCAATGTTCTGTTGGCCTATTGGTCATGGTCAAACCTGATTTTAATAATTGATCAAACTCTGTCTCAATATATGAATCAATTCAAATATTTACTAAAGATGTTTTGGACACTGATCAAGACTGGATATCTACTCAGTTCAAGACCGAAGTTCTGTTTGCCACTCAAGATTGTATTTCCTTACGCAATATAATTTTCATTTTTATTGAGTCTAGGAATACATTGTACACCAAGTCGTACTGGCAAATAGGCTATCCGAAATCGTTTTTCAAAACTGACCTATCTTTTTAAAATGACCTATGAAAAACATCTACTTTTACAAAAAGTTTCTGAAGGATTTTCAAAAAGTCAAAAACAATTTTCACAAAATAAACCTGACCAAATCCTGACAGAACTCGGCCAGAGTTCGGCCAAGGTGAACGTTATGTGAACGTTGGATTTTGAACTTGGTCTCCCTTCAGTTGCGGTTTGTTACAAAAAGTTCTTTCTGAATTCTACCCGATTAATTAAATAAAAATATAACACTACAACAAAAAGACCTATTAATGACGCTTGATAAGTGGATTTCATGACGGCTGATAAAGAAGCGTCATCAAAGTTCAGCAAGACTCCATTCTATGACGGTCTCCAATATAAACGTTATTGATAGTCTTTCAGTCATACGAGCGTCATGAAAAAAAGCACCAAAATTTAAGTCAAAACCTCCACTCCCCCGCACTTCTCCCGTACTTAAGAAAAATTATAAACCAAGAAGCTCCACAGCTACTCCCCCAAGGCCTTCGAAGAAGCCCTAATATTTTCCCCGATTTTCAAAACCTCGAAATCCCTAAATCACATCCTTGTCGCCTGATACAGCGCCGTCGACGCATCCGGGAAGACCCAGCCGAGTCCGAGCCCGGCTTCGGCGAAGCTGTTTGAACCCTCTAGCGGGTCGGGCGGCGGCCCGTACCCGGGAGGAATGGGTCCGTACACGGGTCGGGAACCGAACGCGAAGAAGCCTGAGTGGCTCCGCCAGCGGGTGCCGTAGGGGGAGAAGTTCGCCAGGCTGCAGGAGTCGCTCAAGAGTCTGAAGCTGAACACCGTTTGCGTGGAGGCGCAGTGCCCAAATATCGGTGAGGTATAAAAATCGATTCTTTTATCGATATTTAGCTCAAAGTTGTGATCTTTGTTACATAGTAGTTAGTATTATGTGATGAATTCTTTAGTTAAGTCTTACATTTTTCTAGGGTTTTGTATATATAATTGAGGATTTTTCTATATAAATTGTTTCTATCGTTGATATTTATATCTCAAATTTGTGATCTTTAGGTTTTTCTGTGGATTTAAGTAATGATGCGTGTTAAGTTGTAGTTGGTATTATGTGACCTAAGAAGCATGGACACTTCGAAAATTCTTGCACGTGTCGGACATGCCATGATACTCTGTAATACACCAGGACACACCAAATTAGGTGCTGAATCCGTGTCACCATGTATGGAACGTGTCGTATTGAATTCGTGTCCGTCACTACCAAAATTTATCGTTTTAGCGACGGCCACATCCGTCGCTAAACCGACAGTAATTTCTATTAGCGACCGATAACCGACGGATTTTGGCCAAAAAAATCCGTCGGTAATCAGCTCGTCGCTAATAACGGTCCGTCGCTAAGTTGTCGTCACATGACGAAATAGCGACGGATTGTCGACGTCACAATACGAAGCATTAGCGACGCATTTTCGACGGACTGTCGTCCATTTCAACTATTAAGTACTGAATTGTGTAGACAATAGCGACGTAAAATTCCATCGGTAACCCGTCGTAACAGCGTATCAGATCGTATCGTTCCGTCGCTAATCCGTCGGTATTCGTCGGTAACTAACGACGGATTAGCGACGGTGTTCTGACGGACTATCAGTCGATCAGGTTCTGGAAATGCTTGGCATTTCCAGCACCATGGCGACGACAGGGGATCCGTCGCTATAACACCGACAGTCTAGCGACGGATGTGCGACCTTTCCTCCCCCTAAAATTAAAATAAAAATGGCAAAGGCGTGTAGTCGGTAATCAGTCGCTAGAGCGGCCACGAAACCGTCGCTAACACCGACGAAAAAAATCCGTCGCTAAATATTCGTCGCTAATTGAGTGTATTTTGGTAGTGCGTGCAACGTAATATGTGATGCATTGTTTTTTATTTGTTAGGTTTTTCCAAGGGTTTTGTATATGGAATGGAGGAATTTGCTATTCAAAGATTCCCTTCTTAAAAATGATATTCCATAAAAAAGGTAGTTCTGAAAAGAGACGGCTTCAAATATGAAAATTACAGAACAGTTTTGAAATTCGTGCTTTCAAATTGTTCTTTTTCACTTTTCACATAATAAAATCGGGCTTGAAACCACGATTTCAATAAAGAAACAGTAGTTTGATGAGAAGTTTCATAAGTAATTTTTTTATCGTGAATCCTTGAATATATGATAAAAATTATGTCGCATTTGTTAAAATATTGTATTCTTTACATGTGAATATTTAGAAAATATTTATGGGTGTGGAGATTGAGAATTGCATCAAAAAAATTTGGTTGATGGTGTGTTCTATTTTTATAATATTTGAATCTGAGTTTATGAAATTTTAAACTTGTCAATTTAGTTTGATCATTTGTTAGGATCTATTAACTTAGTGAAAGAATTAAGTAACTTAATTTTATATTTAAGAGTCAATTGGCATATTAATCAAGAATTGGACTTTCAAGAATCTAAAAGGAACTAACATGCGCTTGTATATTTAATTTTTGATGGACAAAATGACATTTTTAGCTATTTTTCAGTCTTTTGCCACCTTTTCTGCCATGAATACCTAAACATCCAGTACCATCACACCATGGGCTGTCCTGGCATGGGGGCTCATAGTTTAATTCTGATGGAAGAAACATCTTCCTTATATTATTTATCGGTCTTTTGCTACCATTTTTTTCTGCATGAATACTTGAACTGTTAGTACCATCGATAGTCATAAATTGGAGTCTTCTTAAAAATATATACAAGATTTAACTGATTACAATCGTCATTCTTTTTGTACTCAGTGTTGGAATGGAGGGGGAGGAGCGGGTGGAGAAGGGGATGGTATTGCAACAACAACTATCATGCTTTTAGGGGATACATGCACCCGTGGTTGTAGATTTTGTGCTGTCAAAACCAGTAGAACTCCACCGCCTCCAAACCCTATGGTGCCCGAGAATACCGCTATAGGAATTACAAGTTGGGGGTAGGCCTTTTCACTGTCACTGCTAATTTTGTTATACGTTATGATGGTAAGCTTGGGATGGAAGCCCCATCTTAAATTATGTGAAATGTATTTATACTTTTGAACGCCTAGTTATTTTTAACTTAAATGTTGCTAATTAGATCTTTAAAACTGTTGTTATAAGATGTTTCTTCATATTTTATTCATTAGAATTTCCAAGTCGGACATCAGACATCGTAAATTCATCTTTCTGTAACTTACTGACTGCTTGCTCTTTTTTTGTTCAACTTTTGACAGTGTTGACTATATTGTATGGACAAGTGTTGATCGTGATGACTTACCTGATGGCGGAAGTGGCCACTTCGCAAAGACAGTCAGTTTTATGAAGGTTCAGACATCCTTTGACATAAAATTCATAGTTAATGGAAGTAATTGATAATATAACTGTATATTGTCTTCATAAAGTTCTTTCTACATATGGTTTCATGTGTGGTGCATGATTTGTAATAGTAGGTGCCTAGTATATGGATCTAACTTTCTTGAATCTCGGATTTAAACTGCCATTTATTTGTTGTGCAGAAACTCAAACCTGAGATATTGGTTGAGTGCCTCACTTCTGATTTCCGTTGTGAATTAGAGGCTGTGACGTCTTTGGCTCATTCAGGACTAGATGTGTTTGCGCACAATATTGAGACAGTGAAACGCCTCCAACGAATTGTTAGAGATCCGCGAGCAGGGTAACAAACTCCTTTATGCCACAATTTTGCTATTAACTTATTGTGCTATAATAGATAAGTGATTATTATATAATGATAATTATTTTGCATTATTATGCTTTTAATATATGCTGATAGAGGATAAAGATTGATATGTTTTCGGAGTTGTTGACTAGGAACACCATGTTTCTTAAGACTAGCTTCTCCCTACCCACATAATATTTACATCTATTCAAGGAAAAGAGGAGAGATGTCTGCAAAGAAGGCTCCAAGAAACAAGCTATAGACCAACTATGCTTTGTGGATTGGAATATTGGACGACTGTCACGACCCGCACCCAGTGAAAGGGCACGAGAAGTAAAGTACGTCCAGCCTACGCCGTAGTGTCGGCGGTAGAACGCTGTCCTGAGTCATAATATCTAATACAGTCTAGAATATGCTCCGAATGGAGAGTAAAATAATAAGTAAATCAATCACAATAACTAAGATGGAATAGAAGAATAAATCTCAAGAGAGTCACAGATATAAATAAAATTCTAGGTGTAAACCACCAGAACAAATCTCAAGTTTAACTCATAATGTCTCAAATAAATACAATAAGATATTAAGTCTCAGCTAGACTATGGGCAAGTCCTCAGCGACTGCTGGATCCTCTTGAGGGTCCACGTCACTAGTGTCATCTAAGCCAATACCATAATAAGTAGGGCAGAACTCTTCATCATCACTGTAAAAAATTTAACATGCCTAATCAGGACGGAACGAGCACATATATCTTGTCACGACCCGCACCCTAGAGTAAGGGCACGAGAAGTGGGTACGTCCAGCCTACGTCGCAGTGTCGGTGGTAGAACGCTGTCCTAGGTCAATCATCTAACAATATAAGGTACCTGTACAGTATATATACTCCGAATGGAGGTGACATAGCAGAATACAGTTTCAATCACATCTAAGGTGGAATACGATAAAAAAATAGATAGATAAAACTGAAATCCACAAAGAGATACAAGTAGATAGAAGTCCAGGTGTCTAAGATATCACAAATCCATTTAATATCCCAAATCTCAAATACAGTAATCCATAAAGTAAATATAAATCGAGACAACTGAAAATAAATATGAAAACTCTAGCTAGCTACTCCGACCTCTACTGTGTCTCCTCTAGGCTAGCAAGTAACCTCCAAGCTATCTGTAAAATTTATTAACAGGTCCAGTCAGGACGGGAGCGAGCACAATACATCTCAACAAGTCATAGCAGGAAAAGAAATATAATGATGCTAATGAATAAAATACAGGAACTGAAGAATAGCATAATATAAAAGAAAGACTGTAAGTAAATATCTATGATATATAAAAGAGAGAGAGTGCTAGTGATTCAGAGTACATGATAAACATGTGAATGGCTAGGGACTGATTCATGATTACACTACGGAATTGATTCATGATTACACTACTTGGAATTATCCACAAGTTCATTTATACTCTCCCATCCCCAATCAATACACAAGGATCCAGTCAAGTTACGTTAAGATTCATGATTATACTACATTGCCCATAAAAGGTGATTCATGAATTAATTCGTGAAGGCTCGGTGATCATGAGAGTACATGAGTCACTAGCTGATTCCCGAAGTTTCATGATAATAGAAGCAAGAGATACATGATGTAAGTGAAACACACGAGACAAGAGTATCTGATGCTCCCGAGAGGGATAACATCTCATGAAGGAATCCATATAGTACTAATCCGTGTTACCAACGTGTCAGCATCAAGTAGAATAATCTAAAGCAGGAAATATAATCCTAAACAAGATATGAAATGATCAGAGAATATACTCGCCTGATAACCTGAACAGCTGATAGGTATAGAGGTCCAAACTGAAGCCACAGAGTCCTATTTAGAGCAACACATGTCAAGATGTATATGAGAGATGATAAATGAAATGTATAATACATCTGCATGCTGTCTAGGTCAAACTAGACTAAAGTCAACACTTGGTCAACTCTAGTCAGCCACACTAGTCAAATTAGGTCAACTAGGTCAAGTCCTAGCCCAAACAAGTCTAACAAGTCTCACTAGGCCTAACCAAGCCTAGGCTAGCACTCACACAATCACAAGACAATGTGAACCACAACAATGCATAATATAAAATAGATAATATATATAAATATATACCTTCATACATACATGCATATCCACATTACATACATATTTATATACATAGACATATGTTACATCATGCATATTTACATAGTTACATAGATATATACATTCATGCACATTTACATACATATTTTATACATTATATATGTTAACATTCATTACAATGCATTATATTTTACTTATACCTTTGATTGATTCATTCATTCATGCATATTACATACTTACATGCATCTATACATTATATACATTGTATACAACATGTAAAAATAGAAGAGGGGAAAAGGGGAAAAAAACTGAAATGGAAAGGGAAGGGAAGGAAAATGTAAGAAAAAGAGAAAACAGTGGACATATACATGCTTGCATCATATATTCTACATTACCATACATGCTATCATTATATATTGCATTATATTATTTATATATTATGCATTCATATCTATCATTACATGTATACAATGCATTCATATCTAGTATTCATTATATACTTTCATGCATACATTGTATATCATTCTTTCATTCATGCATTTATGCATTGCTTACATACATTATATTAATTGCATTCCAACATGCTTGCATTCAACCATATATATACATTAATGTAAAGAGGATATATATCATATATATACCATTTTATTCATCTAACATATCATGTATTACATACTCTATATTCATTTAATATCCATACTACATAGGCTCATAGGTTACACAAAATGCATATATCGTATAGTCACTCTTCTGCTTAAAACCAATACTGTACCAATTGGGCCTCTACTAAATTCTAGGATTAAAGTATGTTGTAGTCCTTCGTGTTAGCTTTCTGAAACTTCAAACGGATCGCATTTTCGTGTCCGAAAGCTTCCAAAATTACAAAAATACCGAAACACGTTCGTCTTTCGTACAGCTGACACTCAAATAATTCTATAGAAAGTTACAGAAAGAATTTGGATTATTAAGATATATATTTGGAAAGCTAACTTCGATACGGTTCTTTTAAAAAAAAGGGAGATAAATCGGAGTTCTAAGCTAAAAGTTATGATATTTCTAAGTTACTTTGGTTAATAAAAACGTGGATGAATATTATGACGAATTTGAGTTGTTTTGGACAAAAGAACACATATAAGCCAAGATACTTGGATACAAACATAAGTATCCAAATGAAACTCATTCTAACCATCCTAACTAAGATCAATCCACTCTCTAACCATTCTAGAACTGAATTTGAATATCTATTTAAACTATTATCATACATATATACACATGGGGTGTCCTAATTTTGGATCTATCAAGTAGGACACAAGACACATATCTAAAATCCTCAAGAGAGCTCCAAATGGCCTCAAATTTGAATCTAAATGGGACACATACATGAGGATGGATCCTAAGAATTCAAAACTAATTTATATGCAAAGGAAATCGATTTAGAGGATGGGTTTTACCTATTGAGAGTGGAATCCCAATAAAATCCTTTAGAACACGACTTCGATATGAAGATCCCTCAAAGTGGACACTCCTCCTTGTACTCCTCTTTCAATCCTTGGTAGCACCCTGCCCTTGGAGAATGGGAATGATTGAGATAAGATTTGGTGAAGGAATGATTTGATTTGGAGATCAAATCAATGGGAAGGCTCTCTAAAATTAGGAAAGTACAAAAGAAAATTAAAAGAGGCAAGATTGTAATGAATGAAATGAATCATTCTCCCCTGAAAGTGGCTTCCATAAAGAGTCCATTAGGGCTAATAGGAAATGTCCTAATTGCCCCTCTCTAGTCTCATATGGTTATGTCTAGACTAGGTTCAAATTTGGGGTCAAAATGATCTAGTTTTGAGTCTCTAACTTAACCATTCTAACAAGATAAAAATTAGTTTAATTAACTAACTTAAATGTTGGGTTTTGTGGGCTATTCTTAACTTAATATTGGGTCCCATCTAGAGTTTAAGCTACCTGGGTCACAATACAAGTCGGAACGAGACGAAACTCAAACCCGACTAAACAAATCCAATAAAAACAATATTAAAAATATAAAATTTTCCCAAAATATTAAAATATAAAAGATGACCAAAATCATAATACATCAATTTAAATATTATTAAAATAATCTAAAATTTACCAATTAATCAAATCCTAAATAATTCAAAAGTCACAAAATGACCAAAATACCCTTAGCCTAAAAAGTTGTAAATAGTCATTCTAATCACATGGTTAGGTCCCCATGGTCATGGTTAGTCTCTAGGCTCAACAGTTCTAGGGTTCACTAGCTAACACATCAAAATTATAATTCACCAATTTTAAATAGTATTAAATAATTAAAAATTCCCATAAATCATAAATCCTATTATAAATAATAAACTTTTACAAAAGTTCAAAATTACCCTCATTTTAGAAAAGTGGGTGTTACAAGTCTACCCTCCATAGAAAATTCGTCCTCGAAATTAAGATGGTGTACTTCTCGTCACATTCTTCTAGAGTCTCGTCCCCAACAATCAAAGTCTCAGAACTTAACTAAATCATACAATTTAAAAGAATGACATACAGGGTCATGGCATACGGTTGTAGTGTAAGTCATCTAGGTATATAGTTACTAGACCAAAACAATCATAGGGTATCAAAACTTACAAGCAATCAGGGGGTGTTAAACTGGGAAAATATAGAAATAACAAATCATCAAGGCTTTAAGGCATAATCAAAATCAAAATTTAAAGCACAAATGTCGAGCATTAAATCCAATCCATATCTATATATATATATATATATATATATATATATATATATATATATA